>CM053789.1:845835240-846212740 GCA_028749045.1 Cupressus sempervirens | reverse complement strand
CTTGAGTACCATGTGCATAGGTGCACCTTGCACATGTACACACCTTTAAAAGGTGTGCACTCTCTGGTCCCTTATAAATTGATTGGAGCCCCAAGAGTCCCCTCATTATTACTTGAGAACTCCTAGTGATCACGCCCTTGTACCCCTTGCACACTTCACATTTTTGCAACTCCATATACATACCCACTTAGACATGGTAAAGAAACTACACATGTGTGCACCATACATACAATAGTAGGTGTACATGTGTGTTACATCTTTATGTTCCCCTATTAGCTAAAGGCTAGAGCACTAAAGCACAAAAGTTGAATTTATAGTTGCACACCTAGTGCATTTGTACTAGTGCAATACTATGCATAGTGCGCTAACTCAAACCCTCATTTTTCTAGGCAAGCACACCTATAACACTCTATGCACTTAGATAGATGTGTTGCATATGCTAGGTACACTAGCATGCATCTTGTATTTATTTTGTCAAGCTTTTACCACATTTTCTATCTTTTGCAAGTTTTCCCAAGAATGCCATCATTTTCCCTCTATGCAAAAATGGACATATGCTCATAACTTGTGCATATAATCATGGTATCATCATCTTATAAATAAGTGAAAATCACACGAAATCTTGGGACCTTCAAATTCTAGGGAGCACCTAAGAAGTCAAGATTCATAGACTTGAATTTAGAGGTCAAGGACATGTTGATTGGAATTAGTTTGTGATCTATTTGTAACAAACCCCTTGAGAGATTGGGGATGGCCTTACCAATTATTCAAAGTGGTTTCATAACATCACATCAAGTTTCCATGCAAACCTCAAAATTGATCATGACACTCACAAAAAACTATGTACTAAAGGAGGTGGTGTTGAAGAGCATTATAGGAGAGATTATCTTGGACATTCAACCAAAAAATATATAGAAAAGGTGTTCCATATCCCTCAAGCCAATAAATATGAGGAGATCACCTATAAGAGTATAGACCATCACTATATGAAGAATCTTCAAGCTAGTAAAGACATATCTCAAGAAAGGTATTTGATGACCAAAATACCACATAATAAGAGGATTGATAGAGTGGATCTGATATGAGGCTACATGGTTATTGATATTAGATATTAAATTGTCCTCTTGAGAAGAGTGATGGGACTTCCCAAAAAAAGTCACTTGGAAACATAGATGATGCACTTCATTGAAATCATCAGAGCTGGATTCTACAAGATTAGCTGGGGAATCATTATAAGTAGCTTGTTGCATGAGCAACTTATTTTAGTCTAGAACAATCCATAGTTCTACAAGAATTCTTATGTAGTCTACTAACTAGAAGCTAGAGCTGGAAACTACTTGATCCTAGTAAGGAAAGGAAGCATACAAGATCCCAATGCATTGTTGCACATTGTGTACCCATGGCTGGTGTAGGAGAAGCTCATAGATAAGAGCCTAGAGCCTAGAATAATGAATGATGCCTTCATCTTCTCCATAATTTGGTTTGTAGAAGGGGAATATGCAAAAATTTTATTGGTGGAGGTTATGGAAAGGGTAGCACAAGTGGGTGGATACTTCATCTAGTATAAGAATTTCATACATTTGGGTAATGAGAACACACTATGTCCAAAGACGATACCACATTATCCTTTAGATACACTCCTACACTTGGAAATTTCTAGATAGCTAGCTTCTACATATGATTTAGAGATCACAAGATGCCTAAGAAGATATGTTGTGGCCTATCACTATTAGACCTTATGAATTGAAGTAGAAGTAGGACATATCTACTTAGGAGGTAGAATGGGAGAATTATTCTTTAGATGGCTACCTGGTGGCTCACCCATATTTGGATAACAATAGAACGATCCAATAGGTTATAGGAAAGGTGTTCATTCATGATTCTACCATAGAGGATCATTTGTTGAATTTTGTAGATGAATACAAAGTTTGGATAAGGAATTATTATAGAATGAGTCTATAACTGGAAGAGAAGGTATTGAATCTACAAATAAATCTCAAGGTATGGAACCAAACTAACACTAATATTCTAGATCCCACTTATAATATAGATAAGAATTTCAAGCATCCCAGCATGAATACAGAAGTGAGAAAAGAAGAGAATGGTGATATTTAACATATGTCTAATCTTGTTATAGAGACAACAAGAAACTATATTTAGAGGCTTCTTCACTTAGATGTCATACCCAATGTCCAAACTTTGAAGGTGTTGGCTTGATCAAAAAAGGGAAAAGGGACTAAATTCATTGTCCACACTTATAAGGAGAATTATTTGGTCAAGCCTAAAATGGTGCATGATCATGAGGAAGAGGAAGTATACATCCATGAAGAAGGTAATCCTAAGAGAAAAAAGAAATGGAAGACTATAGAAGAAGAAGAGTTATAACTTGAATAACCATGTATACAAAAACAAGCAATAGTCCCTAAGTAGAGTAGAATAGAGGCAATGGTAGTTGGAATAAAGAGGGGGAAATCCAAGTAGAAAAGAAGATATCCACATTAGATTCCTAAGGCCATCCTAGAGGTGGAAGAAGACGAGAAACAAGAGGATGATATTGACAGTCTCCCTCTTAATAGAACATGTTTAGCCCAAGTTGTAGAAGAAGAAAGGAGGAAAAGTAGGACACAAAAACCCCTGACTACCTAAGATCAGTCCATCCAAATTAAAGAAGAGCTTATAGCCAAAGAGTATGAAGGATGGATAGAGTCTACATTATGAGAAGGGATGGATGTGTTTGATCTTTTGGATTTTGTTTAGGTGACCATAGGGACTCATTTGAAAGAAGGAGAGATAAGGGATACACCATGCCAGAAGTTGTTAGGTGATGACTAGAATACATTACCTCCACTTCCATAGGGTCCAACTAGAATACCTCCTCCACCACCAGGAAAGCTAGAAACACCACCTCCACCTCAACTAGAACAAGATACTATGCCACTTCTATCTCTAGTTATAAAATAATAGAGCCAAGTTATAGAAGAGAAGATTTATGTTGTGTAAAATACAAAAGGAGCTTCAGAAGAAGGACATGTTATTACATCTGGAGAGAATTTTTTCCAATAATCCATTCACTCTCCTCCCCTCCTAGAACCATAATGACTTCCTTAGTCATAGAACAATTAGGAGTAGAGAAGATAGATAAAGGAAAAGGACCAACCTCCATGACAACATCATCATCTAGTCAATATATCTCTCTTATACACACTACTCCATCTTTGTTAAAATGGGAGGTAGAAACCTTTCAAAGGAGGTATGTGAAGACTCTAGAAGAAGAAATGGTAGTTTTGGCATAGGTAATAAGGTTGATAGTACCCATTTGGGAGGACCCAAAAGGGTTATCTTTCATTATTAGGAACCAACAACAAGGTTTGGTGGCTCATATAGCCATCTCTCCTCCAAATGAAAACATAGAGACCATCACCACATAAGATTATTAGGTGTAGGAGGAAATTTTGGGGAAGTCAACTAAGGATATGACCAAAGTTTTGATAATTGTGGGTCTAAAATAGGTATTCCAGGTTATTTCGATCAAGTAGAAGAAGAACTCCAAATTTTGAGAAAGTAGAATAATCCTTTTTGGAATTTTGTAAAAATTTTAGTGGGCCCAATTGACCCTAACTACCCAAAGATTAGTCTATCAACTACCCTTGGGATATGAACTCTAGCCCCATAACCAAGTGATTCATTTTTGGATGCATATAAGAGATGGTGACATAATTTTGAAGAAAATGGAGTGGAGATAATAGAGGGTGATATGAATCTATTACACGATATATAGAAGAATGTGAAAGAACTAGCGACACTAGTCAACAAGGATTTTGGGCTAGTGTACAAGGTGTTCACCCATACTAATAACCTAGAGGAATCACAAATGATAAAATTCCAAAGACATTGAATTTTGTTAAATGTTTATATTGGAAAGGAATTGGATAAGATCGATGGTTGTATTGAAAAGATATAGTTGGGGAATAGGGTTATGTGGGTTCTATATGAGGATATCATGCAAATTTAGGGCCAAACTTGAGCCCAATTTTTGGAACTTGATAAGTATTATAGTGAGGCAAGTTTGGATATTTTTGAAGATGACTTCAAAGCACACTTAGGCTTGATGAAAAAAATGGGTCAAACATTATGAGCATCTTTTGAAGCAGTTTCCTCTAAGAATGATGTTTGGTAATCATTTAAGGCTGAGAAGATACTAAAGGAATTGGACTCAAAATTGGATGAGTTTGTAGAAGTGCAATAGGAGGTCCTTAATTTTCATAGAGATATAAGAGGAAAATATCAAGCCTTTAATTTTTTGAAACCTTAGGATATTTATTCTATCATTCCAAAGTTTAAAGCAACATATCCAGACATTATTTTGGTGGAGGGTCAACAAGACCCAAAAGATGGATATTAAAGATTATGGACTTAGAAAAATCATGCCAATTTTGAACCTATGATACCTGAAGGTGTTTATGTTTCTATGTATGCAATCTCCCAAGGTTTGAAAGTGTGATGATTCCTAAAAAATTTTGGTGGCATTGATAGTTAACTTCTAGTTCCATTTTTTTGACATTTTCATGAATTGAAAACACATTTTGGCGATAGTTTAACTAGTATAAACATGTAGACAACGCTAGGTTCCCTTTTTTAGAAGTCCTAGAGACTCCAAGTTTATCTAAACTATTCCTTATTTTATCTCCTTCTTCTTTGTTAGTTTTGTAGACATGTAAAGGTCCATGTGCCATGTAATTAATAAAATAAGAGTTCAAACCTACTTAGTAGCTAGTCAAGAGTTTTTTTGCACATAACTTTCTAAAAATTAGCATTTTAGCAATTTTTTACAAGGAAAAATCCCTAGATCCAAAAATTAAATCAAAGATAGTGGTTTCTTATAAATACAAAAATGTAATATGTATTCAAGGTTGATATTTTGATGCGATGAAGTATGTTATGATGCTCTCATTCTATGTGTAGTGTTTCTTTCTTGAATGCCTATTTCCTTTATGAATTTTATGTTTATAAATAGTGATTGAACCAATAGTATTTTTGTATGTTAATTCTCATGCAATCAATTAGTTCTTGTGTTTGTCATATTTGTTAAAGAATTCTTGTATTGTGATGAATTGGAGAAAGGATCATCCTATAATTTTTGCATAGCAAGTTGTCTCATGTGCATGCACTTTTTGTGGCTATAATATTTGATGAATCATGAAACATCATAAGGTTTTAATTAGTTAATTTGATGATTTCATTAGTACAGTTAAGGATGTACTACTCCCAATTTCATTAGTTTTCCTCCTTGATCCTTTTAAAAATTTATTTCGCAAATGTGTTGTTAGTACGACTTATGTCCATTAGGAATTTCATGTTCAATAATTTTCTTTAATTTCATGTTACCCTACCTTAGTAATTTTATTTTTAACATTTGGTTAGGATAGGAATTCATATAGTTTCATTATTAGAAAGTTGCATTCATCATAAAATCTTTTTAAAAAAAATTAGCTTCTTGTCACTTTCTTTCCAAATTTATAGGATTTATAGATAAAAATAAAGATCTCCTTGTGAATAAGAACATTTATATTCAATTGAGCTACCTCATGGGTTGAAAAATGTTGGAAATGATTGAAATGATCATAAGAACAATTGTTGGAATAATATATGGAACTGGTAAAGAATGTCCTCAATCATTTTTTTGTCATTGATGTCAAACTTGCTACTTTCAGGGATGACAATTGCTTTAGTGATCCAAATACTATCAATTAGCTGATTGTCAAGGTGGAAGCAATCAATAAGATGTAACTAGAACACCTAGAGAAAGGTTGAAGTTATGATGTTGTAATGAAGTATAAGGATCAGTCAAGCCATTAATGAAATAGTGTATTGGATGACATACTAAAAGATACAAAGAATGAGCACACTGAAACATATCAAAGGTCTAAGGTTTTAGATAACTCTTGTGTAAAGCTCAAACCAAGTTCAAGTGCCAAGCAAGTTCAAGTGTCAAGCAAGTTCAAGTGCCGAGCAAGTTCAAGTGCCAAGCAAGTTCAAGTGCCGAGTAGGTATAGGTGCCGAGTAACAAAGAGGAGTCGAGCAGCAGTAACTCAATGATGCTAAGTAACACAGAGGTACTGAGCACCAGTAACTAAATAATGTCGAGTTGTTGCATTATTTAGAAAATCAAAGATTCGTCAGACCAAAGCTGACAAAGTTGTTATCTAGAAATCTATGAATTAAAAGGAGGATAAGAATGATGAGTTGGTGGCACAGAACACCATGTAGAACATTTTTAAGGTACAGTTGGCAAAGAAAACAAGATATGGGGTAGATACATTGTATCCTACCTAATCCATTTTTGAAACTCTAAAATTAGAGAGGGAGAATTGAGCAGCAAAGAAAAATTAGACTTGTATATAAGAAGACATAAGTTAATAGAAAACAGTGTGGAAGAGAGTGAAAAAGAAGGGATAGTGAGAGAGAGAGCCCTGGTCAAGCATTAAAGCATGAAATACTGAGGAACTATGTTTGGATAGACAACCACAAGGATGATTGCATTAGCAGAATGAATAGGTAAATTCAAGGAGATGAAGCTTGAAAGAGAGACAAGCAAGTTAGAACTAAAGTGATTGAAGCCAAGCATTAGGATTGAACTGAAAGAGTGATATGAAATCTGCAAAGTATGTTGTAAGTTATGTTAGATCAAAAGGCCATTATCGTTACTTTCTAGAAATTGTAATAGTAAGATAAATCCTATGGACTTAGTTTGGTTTAATAGCCATTAGATAAATCCTTTAACAGGGTGACATTCCAAGTGGATGTTCTAAAGACCTTTAACTAGGCCCATTCCTAACAGTTTGGTGAAATCCTCTAACAAGGTCACATTTAACGGTGTGTTGTAAGCCTTTAACAGGGCATCACTTCAGAAGAGTGAGAATCAAGTAGCATGTTACTGGTGGTTTTTCCCAAATTGGGTTTCCACGTAAATCATTGTGTTATGTGTTGAATCTTTTATCTTTGCATGTTGATTTCTAGTAATTTGCTTATATGACTATTTTAAGTTTGAACAGATGAAAAGGGTATAAAAGTATTAGAAAGGTACTAATAGGGCATTTTGGACCTTGAATAACTGATTCACCCCCCCCTCTTAGTTATTCTAAAGAATTCTAACAATTGGTATCAAAGCCTGATTGCTGATTCAGTTTAAAGGGACTACTAGCAGAAAAGCTCAAAATGCCAAAGAGAGAAGTTCCCAAGATCAACAAAGAAAACTTTGTTGCATGAAAAAGTTTGATGAAGCTACATCTTGGATCCATAGGAGATTATGCCCAAAATTCAATTGTCACTGAACATGTAGATCCAACAGGTGCTCCTACTGCCGAAGACATGAAAAACAAACAAGAACACAACCAGACAATGCTAAAGATTGCCTCTACACTCAGCTATGTTGAATTTGATGATATTAAAGGATGTGACACTAAATTAAAAATGTGGAAAGCCCTATCAGACATCTATGGAGGAGATTAGAATGTAAAAAGAGCAAAAAGAGAAAGTCTCAGAGGAAAATTTGATGACATGAAAATGGAAGAAAATGAGAATGCTGCTTAGTATGGTGCAAGAATAAAGGAAGTGGTAAGTGCAATAAGATGCTTGAATGGTCAACTGGATGAAGATACTGTTAATAGTAAGTTCTTAAGAACCTTACTCCCTATCTATGCTATTAGAGTATCAGCAATACAGGAGCTAAGATGTATACCAGGAAATAATCTAAGCTTTGAAGGTATAATAGGTAGACTCACTACATTTGAGTTATCTAACTTTGACAACTACAAACCTGAAAATGTTGAATCTGCTTTTAAAGCCAAGTTATCACTAAAAGATGCCAAATAGGTGAAATCAAAGAAAGGAAGAAAAGTGAAGTATGTATCTAGTGACCGTAGCACTGATGAGGAAGATGTGGAACAATTGGAAGCATTACTCGCTAGAAGATTTCACAGGGGCAAAGGAAAATTCAAAGGTAAGATGCCTGTCATTTGTTTCAATTGCAATGAAGTAGGTCATATTGCTGCAAGATGTCCACAGAAAAAGGATTCCAAGGAAGGCAAAAAATACAAGAACAGAAGAGATGATGACAAGAGAGATTACAAAGAAAAAGGTAAGAAGTGTTATATTGTTGAAAAAAATTCTGATGACAATGATGATGAAGTTGTTTATGTAGCCATGAAGGACCAATCTAATGAAGAAGAAGCCACAACACTGGTGACATGTATAAACAAGAATAACAAATGGATCATAGACAGTGGATGCTCACATCACATGATAGGAGACAAAAGTAAGTTTGTTAACTTTACTCAGTATGATGGAAATAGTGTTAGATTTGGTAATGATGCTTCATGTCAAATCAGAGGAAAAGGTTCCATTAAGCTCATAGACCAAATTTCATGTGACAATGCATACTATGTTGAAGGATTAAACTACAACTTATTGAGTGTCTCACAATTAGGCAATATAGGTTGCAAAGTGGAATTTGAAAACAAAACTGCAAAAATCTATGACAATGATGGTAAACTAATAGGAAAAGGTGATCAAACAAAGAGTAATTTGTTTTACCTTGATGATGCTTCTTGTCTATTTGCAAAATTTGATGATGAATGGCTATGGCATAGAAGATTATGTCATGTCAACTTTGACAATCTGGTCAAAATCAGTAAAATAGTATTTGGTGGTAAGGAAGTACTTTGCAAAGACTTTGCTGACAAAATGAAACATGAATTTGAAATGTCTATGTTCGGTGAAATCAAATTTTTTGTTGGATTGCAAGTTCATCAACTCAAATATGGAATATTTATTACACAATCAAAATACATCAAAGAAATTCTTAAAACATTTGGATTGGAGGAATCCAAACCAGTCAGCACACCAATGGCCACAGGGAATAAGCTATCCAAAAATGATGAGTCAGCTGAAGTCAATCAAACAATGTACATATCCATGATTGGAAAACTACAATATGTTGTACATAGTAGACCAGACATAGCATTAGCAGTCAGAATAGTGACTAGGTTCTTTGCCGATCCTAAAGAAAATCATCTAATAGCAGTAAAATGAATAATGAGATATCTCAAAGGGATTGATGATTTTGGTCTATACTACAAAAAGAATGGAAAATTTAAACTCAACGCATATACAGATGCATACTCGGGAGGAAACATTGATGACAGAAAAAGAACAATTGGAGGTGCATTATTTTTAGGCAAAAGGCTGGTTACCTGGACTAGCAAGAAACACACATGTATATCCTAGTCCACTGCAGAATCAGAATATGTGGCAGCTGCAGTCAATTGTACAAACATTGTATGGCTCACACATCTATTGAATGGAATGAAAGAAGAAGTGACAAAACCGGTGATCTTATATTGTGATAATACAAGTGCTATAAACATATCCAAAAATCTAGTGATGCATGCAAAAACCAAGCACATTGCAATCAAGTATCATTATGTTAGAGAATTAGTAGAAGACAAACAAGTGAAGTTGGAATACATTCACACAAAGGAACAAACTGCAGATATCTTCACCAAACCATTTCCCAAGGATGCCTATGAATATCTTAGAGGCAAGCTAGGGGTTATGCCCCTAACTCAAGCAGTTTAAGGCAACAAGGAAGCTACCTTGCATCAACAGGAATAAATCATTGAAATATTAATAGGTTGATGCAAAGGATGACATCAGGAACAGAAACTCCAAATCAGTCACAAGCATGGTGACAGAGGGAGAAAGACAACAAGATGCCAAAGCTTATATTTTGCATAATAAACATGCTACATCTTTGGCATTTATGTCAAAGAGGGAGAAATATGCAGAAAATTGATCAATGCAAAGTAAGAGGGAGATATATATGAAAGAGGGAGATATATGTCATTAGTAGTGAAAATACAACAAATCAATACAATCTTGGTGGTAACTAAATTGATTACTTGATCAGTTTAGTTTGCCATCAATGCCAAAGAGGGAGATTTTTGGAAATGATTGAAATGATCATAAGAACAATTGTTGGAATAATATATGGAACTGGTAAAGAATGTCCTCAATCATTGTTTTGTCATTGATGTCAATCTTGCTACTTGCAGGGATGACAATTGCTTTAGTGATCCAAATACTATCAATTAGTTGATTGTCAAGGTGGAAGCAATCAATAAGATGTAACTAGAACACCTAGAGAAAGGTTGAAGTTATGATGTTGTAATGAAGTATAAGGATTAGTCAAGCCATTAATGAAATAGTGTATTGGATGACATACTAAAAGATACAAAGAACGAGCACACTGAAACATATCAAAGATCTAAGGTTTTAGCTAAGTCTTGTGTAAAGTTCAAACCAAGTTCAAGTGCCGAGCAATTTCAAGTGCCGAGCAAGTTCAAGTGTTGAGCAAGTTCAAGTGCCGAGTAAGTTCAAGTGTCGAGCAAGTTCAAGTGCCGAGCAGGTATAGGTGCTGAGTAACATAGAGGAGCCGAGCACCAGTAACTCAATGATGCCGAGTAACACAAAGGTACTGAGCACCAGTAACTAAATAATGCCGAGTTGCTGCATTATTTAGAAAATCAAAGATTTGTCAGATCAAAGCCGACAAAGTTGTTATCTAGAAATCTGTGAATTAAAAGGAGGATAAGAATGATGAGTTGGTGGCATAGAACACCATGTAGAACATTTTTAAGGTACAGTTGGCAAAGAAAACAAGATATGGGGTAGATACATTGTATCCTACCTAATCCATTTTTGAAACTCTAAAATTAGAGAGGGATAATTGAGCAGCAAAGAAAAATCAAACTTGTATATAAGAAGACATAAGTTAATAGAAAACAATGCAGAAGAGAGTGAAAAAGAAGGGATAGTGAGAGAGAGAGCCCTGGTCAAGCATTAAAGCATGAAATGTTGAGGAACTCTATTTGGATAGATGACCACAAGGATGATTGCATTAGCATAATGAATAGGTAAACTCAAGGAGACGAAGCTTGAAAGAGAGACAAACAAGTCAGAACTAAAGTGATTGAAGCCAAGCATTAGGATTGAACTGAAAGAGTGGTCTGAAATCTGCAAAGTATGTTGTAAGTTATGTCAGATCAAAAGACCATTATCATTACTTTCTAGCAATTGTAACAGTAAGATAAATCCTATGGACTTAGGTTGGTTTAATAGCCATTAGATAAATACTTTAATAGGGTGACATTCCAAGGGGATGTTCTAAAGACCTTTAACCAGGCCCATTCCTAACAGTTTGGTGAAATCCTCTAACAAGGTCACATTTAACAGTGTGTTGTAAGCCTTTAACAGGGCAGGCTTTTAACAGGGCATCACTTCAGAAGAGTGAGAATCAAGTAGCATGTTACTGGTGGTTTTTCCCAAATTGGGTTTCCACGTAAATCATTGTGTTATGTGTTAAATGTTTTATCTTTGCATGTTGATTTATAGTAATTTGCTTATCTGACTATTTTAAGTTTGAACAGATGAAAAGGGTACAAAAGTATTAGAAAGGTACTAATAGGGCATTTTGGACCTTGAATAACTGATTCACCCCCCCTCTTAGTTATTCTAAAGAATTCTAACAGAAAAAATCCATCCATAACCTTGGAGTTGGTTAACTTGATCAACTTTTCAAGAGAGAAATTCATAAGGAATTCTAATATTGTCATCAT
Source organism: Cupressus sempervirens (assembly GCA_028749045.1). Classification (NCBI taxonomy): domain Eukaryota; kingdom Viridiplantae; phylum Streptophyta; class Pinopsida; order Cupressales; family Cupressaceae; genus Cupressus; species Cupressus sempervirens. The sequence goes on along the minus strand of CM053789.1, from coordinate 846,201,065 downwards.
ACAAAACAATTACTCAACAGAAGTAGTTCTCAAAGAGGGCCTTATTTCTATAGTTTTACAACTCTAAAGGTTTGCAACTTTGAAGGTGTGGAGGTGCATAGGTGTGCAACTCCAAAGATGTGAAAACTCAAAAATTTTGATCCACCATCCCCCTTTCTATGAGTGTTGATGTTTTCACCCAACAAATATGATTTCTTAGAGTTCAACCATTTTTATAAGCCTCGTAGTAATAAAAGGATACTTAAACTCCATCCATTCTAGCCACAAGTTCCATCATCATCACCAACCTCACATTCTACTACCTCTTTCCACACTGTGTCACAAAACTTTCCACAACAAAAAAATCAGCACAACTATTATTACCCATGGCTTTCTTTGCAAACATTAAGGATTCATCGATCAACCTAAAAGGTCCACTTCATGATGTTCCTAAGAATCCTACGAAAAATTCCTTGAAGTTCATCTATGGTGAAACATGAACAATAGAAGAGCACATCGATGTTTTCAAACAAATATTCAATAGGAAGCAAATTCAACATGAGGACACTATCCTCCATTTGTTCCCATACACTTTTAGCGAAGTTCCATTCAACTAGTATGTCAATATACTTTTGACCTCCATTATGAATTGGGAAAATTTTGTGAATTTATTCTAGACCAATTCAAGAAATTCATCAACCCAACTATTTTGGATGACCACTTATTGTCTATCAAGGGTGACCAAAAAAAAACCATCTCTTGATTTAATCGCCATTTTGATATGAAGTACTGAAGGTTGGGACCCCCTACATGAATACCACTAAAAGATACAATACAAATCTATTTCAACTCCATGGATCAACTCACATCTATTTTCCTACAAAGGCTTCCTACTATAGACATCAACACATTAGAGAACGTCTTCAAAAATATTAGTTACCTTTACAAAACAAGATAATCCTAATCATGGAGGAAGCATGGTAATCCCTACCAACATTACCATAGTCATCTCACCTTATCCCACAAGGGCACAAGTAATGCCTAATCATTTTTCCCTGATGAATTATGTACAAATGCAATAGGTGCTAGCTATTCTAGCCCCCTAGCATAACTTATCCAAGGTATGAGCCTCCAAAAGTATCATGTTTTGAACAAAGGATTATATCACCCATTGAAACAAAATGCAATGTGACAACTCAATCAAAGAAAATGAAGAATACCATGTCCCATACATCAAATGAGTTTGCCCATATTAAGTTGTCATGAGGACAAAACAAAAAGTTTGAACATTCTAATGTACCCCTGAATAACAATAGCGATGAGAAAAATCACACAAAAACATTTAACTCCTACAAGAATAAGAATACATAAAATAATTTCAGCACATTAGATTGCAAAAATGGGCTTTCTAGGAAAAAACTTATGCTGAAATACCTACTCTAGAAATAGAAGTGTCCTAGCTAACAATAACAACAATGTCTAGTTCACCAAGATCAAGAAGATAGATATAAACTAGGATGTCTCCAATGAAAAAAATAACATGTTCTTTGGGGGAAACCAATATCTAAGCAAGAATCTACATGATGTTAATGAAATTCATCCTTTTCACTTCAACATTATGTTATTGGAATCTTACAATACTCCATTGTATACAGAGGAAGAAAACTTAGCTAATGAAAAATTTGCATTCTCGTTCAACCAAGAAGTGGAGCTAGAGCCAACCAAAATTTGTTCCTTTTGCAATGATAATCAAAATACTTATAAATTTTCTAGTTATAGAGAAACTTTAATGGATGGAATTTCTTTGGGACTAAAACCTACTCCTCCTAATTTGTAGGCAAGTAATAATCCTACACCAATGCCTGTGCTCTTCCAAATGCAACAATATCGAATGCTAAGCAATACCCTTGTCATGATGAAGAATCCAACATGGTCAAAAGAAAGTACAACATAATAGAAGAATTAAAATGACTAAGGGAAACATTTTCATGTATGACCTGCTACAAAGTTGTCCCAACCAAAGGGAAGCACACTTGATCACACTATGATAGTTGTTGGCACAAGCACCCAAAATGCATCTAGCCCTTAGATTAAATCACTAAAACTATGCACATAATGTTCAAAGATAAGGTAGAGGCATTGCTATTCCTACTACGTATCAGGATCTTTGAAAAAACACTTCATAACTACCTCATCAATTGTGGTGCTTCATGTTATTTTATATCACTCTTAATATTGCAAAGGCTAGGGGTTACTCCATAGCCTACCAATTGTGTGGCAATATAGCTTGACAAGATAGAGGTAAAATTCATTGGTGTGCTAAAAGATATGCACATCTAGTTGACTAAAAACCCTAGGATATAGGATTTTATTGCTAGAAACATACAATTGGGACAATTATTATTTTATCATTGATGTAAAATCTACTAATGAGACATGTTACTACCTGATCTAATTGTCATATCTATTTGATTGATGAAGAGGATTTGAGATATTTCTCATTACAATAGCACGTAAGTGGAAAGGTTAAGTTATGAAAAGGAAGCTACAATGGACATTTGGTTAGTTAGACTTTGATAAGAAAAAGTGATTGTTTATATCACAAATGTAAACCTTAATCGAGAAAAATAGTTAAAGATTAAGGAATATCGAGTGATGCTATTGTTAACTGAGTTCTAGTGCAAGTTGAGAAAATCTAGTTTTGACCAATAATTAGTATTGACTGAGAAAGTTAGTTGATATCAAGCCAAAAGTTCTACAATGATTAAGTGATTAAGTGATGGCCAAGTGTTAGAACTTAGTGATTGATGAGTGACAATAGTTAGAATGTATATTAGAAATCATGATTTCCAGTCAATTCAATTGATTTCTTGGGATATGCAAATTATGTTGAAAATAATATTGATAAGTTGGATCATTAAATTCAAGCAGAGGATTAGGTAAATACCTAACAAATGGATTTGAGAGAATTTTCTTGAGGATGATCAAGAAGGAGGATAGATACAATGAATCATGTTGAACCAGTATGTAAACCTTAAGACTTATGGTGATCATAGAAAATGGAAAAGAAAGAAATACCTATTTAAGAAGGCATATAGTTGGAGGCAAATGAGTATGGTGTGTGTGGAGTGTAAAGCCTTAAGAATGAAGCAAGTATGAGAGTTAAGCAAAAGAAATTATTTGTGGAGATGTTGTTGAAGTTGATAAATTAATCTAAACATAAGGGTTAAGTTTTGATATGAAGGGAGATGACTCATTGAATGGTTTTTGAGAAAGTTAAGGATAGAGAAGACAATGGGGAACTTATTGTTAGGAATAAGTTGTCTCAACCTTGGATAATTCCTATTCTTTTTTTTTTTTTTTTGTAAATGTATTTTTTTTGCAAATAATTTAATTAAGTGTGAGTTTAAATGTCTAATTGGCATGTTGATTTGTCACTCCACTTGTATGTATTGACATCTTGAATTGTGTGTAAGGAGATCGTGGCTGAAAAAGTTATGATGGATTCCTATGATGCATAAGAGCTATCTCTGGAAGACAGGTGAAGATGTGAAGACATGTGGCAACTGATCATTGAGTACTATGGAAATTTTTTTGGGTTCCAATTTTTCCAAAGAATGGTAAAACCCTAATATGGTTGTTCTTTGGAAGTTTTCCTAAAAGGGAAAGTGCACAATATAAGAATCATTAGGGTTGCAAAGTGTAGAGTGAGAAAGTGTATTGTTGGTATGGTATGTTTCTACTAGATTTATCTTCTATGTTGTTATTCTCCTAAAAGAACTTGAATTGCAAGTGTGTTGTAACCTTCTGTATTGAAGATAATAGATTATGCAAATTTTGGACGGGTGGGGTTGTTTTACCAAAAGGTTTTTCCCCACTAGCGTATCTTTGTATTTATGTGTTTTCTTTCTCTATCTAATTTTTTAATCTATGGTTAACTGCATTATTATTGTTTACATAATATCAAATATGAAATTGTAAGGATTTAATAGGAATTTGCACAATAATTTCCTTAAGGGATTAGTGTAGGAATTTATTTCCATACTTGAGTTTCCTTACACTTATCAATGAATTAGCACATAAACCAAATAGTGATCTAGACCTATGAAAGTGAGATGTACTTTCTTTCTAATAATTATAAATAGTTTCTATTGAAATCCTTTTAACTGAGGTTAACCTAACAGTCATTTGAAGGACTTAATAGTCTATGTAAATTATTTAAAAATGTGTCATTCTAAATGGAACTCTAATAAGGCCACTCCTAGTAGGGTCAATAAATCCTCTAACCAAGTCACATTTAATAGTGTGTATTGTAACCTTTAATAGGGTTGGCTCATAACAAAGCTCACTTCAAAAGAGTGAAAGGTGCTGACATTTTGTTGGTGGTTTTTTCCTAATTCGTTTCTACATAAAATTCTAGCATCAAAATTGTGATGAATGTTTTATATATTTTAAATTTGATAAAGTTTACATTCAACAAGTTTTTATATTTAGGATAGTAATTATTTTATCAGTATAATAGAAACCAAGCAACAACAAGATAAGAAGAATATTGAATGTTTAAATGTTTAACTATTCAAATGGTACTTATGAACCTTGAGTAATTGATTCACCCCGCTCCTTCATTACTCTAAATATTTCCAATAAATATTTACTTTCATTTGGTAGACATCCCCAAAATATACGACATGCTTCTAAGTAGAGAATGCACTAGATTCTTAAGGAGATGATTTTATATAGACTTCACTCAACTATAGTTACCATGGAAAGGAATCAACAACCAAATCAAGATTAATGGTGAGCCTAAGATGAAAAAGAGATTAGAGAATGAAATACTCCTAATGAAGTCTTATTTCTTCATTCAAACTTAGGATCCTATAGACTTCCAACTTACAGTACCTAGGAGAGGATGCAAAACCAAATATCCTACTGGTCCCTAGCTTTTTTAGATTACATCATGCCAACCATTTTGAGTTCAAATGTTTGAGCTTAAAGGGTTCTATTCCTTAATTAATGAGACAATTATCTAAATCAACATAAATAAAACTTGATCACTTCTTGATGATTAATAATGAGGTAATAAACAATATTCTTGATGATATCAAAGACTAATAGTGACATTCTAATTCACCAAGAGGAATACAGCATGACAAATGACACTTTTGTAGGAGAAGATAAAGAGGATCTCAATGCATCATACATTGATATATCCTTAGATGGTTGGGCCCTACCCTCCCCCATGAGTGATTAGTCATATTTTGTAGGATGCAACACTTTGTAAGAGGACAAGGTCAGGTCTTGATGATAGCATATCTTGAACCCTTGGCTTTCAAGATCATCGAGTTGATAGAAAAATTTTGAGATAAAAAATGTGAACATGATACCCCTATATTTGAGGAGACTATAAGAAAAATGCATAGGCCCACTCAAAGAAAGATGGAATGGGTCCTCAAGAAAAGGTCTTCAAATATCTAGTAAAGGAAAAGGTCAAAAAAAAACATAAATCTAAATAATCCAAAGAAGATGGAATCTATACTCTACAGTTTGATGGTTCAAAATGAACACAAGGGGCTTGAGTCAAAATTGAGTTTATTAACCTAGTTTTAAGTCCTTCTATGCCTCTTACCACCTAAAGTGTATACCCACTAAAAATGTTGTAGAATATGAGTGCCTTGTATAAGGCCTTCTTTTCGCACTTGAGAAGAACATCAAGGCACTCGTGATAGAAGGAGATTCATAGTTGATGATATAACAAGTTAAAGTGGTTTACTCTTGCAATGACAAAAGGATGATAACTTATCAAAAGAGATTTTTGGATTTTACATAAAACTTTGAGGCATTGAATCTATTCTCAAAAGGAGGAATGTAGTTCCCAATGTGCTTACTATCTCTTCTAGTGCATTACAACCTATTTATAAGATAAAGCTCAAAATGTTATCTATTGAAGTCATGGCCACCCCATCTATCCTAGATAATATTACTAATTTTTAAGGTCTTCCTAAATGAATAATATATTTTAGAATTAATCATGTGAAATAGTCTATTCAAAGCAAAAAATTCAGTTTTTTCAAAGCATAAATAATTGATGATAATTTTGATGAAGACCAAGAAAAAGAAAATGAAGATCAGGATGACATTATAAACCTGAAGGCCAATACTATCCCCAAGGGGATGAAAAAATTAGAGTGCACTTTTTACTAGGATGAATCAACATGCCATAAAAGAACTTTTGAAGAATAAGGAAGAGATGAGTGTGAGTCTTACCACTTGAGTATTGAAGATGAAGCAAAAATGGCCAAGATTATGAAGCCTATAATGCCCAAGAAAAGGATAAAATATTATGCCTCCTCATGGAGTAGAGAGATGTTAATGCATGGAGTAATGTAGAACTCAAGACATATGACATATGATCCCAATATCATTACACATAACATTCCTCTAAATCCTAATGCCAAACTTTTCTAGACAAAGTAAATACCTATTTATTAGATCATTGAACTATTGATAATGAAAGAGATCTAAAATTTATTAGATGTGGAGATCATTTTTTCTATTCAAAACTCTATTTAATTTGATAATCTAGTGCTTGTAATGAAGAAGAGTAGAGAAATTTGTGTTTATGTGGACTTCAAGAACCTAAACTAAGCATCCCAAAAGGACAATTTCCCATTACCTTCACTCAAAAAAGTATTATAAATTTTGAATAGTTCCAAGATGATTTCAATTATGGATGCATGATATGGATACAATCAAGCAATGGTGGATGAAGAAAATAGATTGAAGACAACATTCACCATGAAGTGGGGAACATTCACATATAGGTGGATGCCCTTTGGACTAATCAACATTAGAGCCACATTTCAATGAACCATGTAAAAAGCATTCAAAAGGGTGGTGAAAAAATGTATTTTCATTTACTTGGATGAACTTAATGCTCTTTTTTTGTTTATTCCTTGAATTATTTTAATATTCTCCCACTTCTAGAACTTTTAGAATTTCCTAGTTATTTATTAACAGATTGGATAAAACTCCTTTGGTCTACATTTCCTAAGATAGAACATAGGAAAATAACATTCTCATAATGTAAAATTTGGATACTATTTCTATATTTGACAAGCCTTTATAATAAAGAAGGCCTGACCATAGATGCATTCCTCAAATCTTCCTCTAACATTGGGTGGTTATCTTCTTTCTTAGAGTACAAAGTACAAGGATTTATGTCATTTTGAAAATATAAGGATATTTTACTCTAGTTTCTCTAGGCTTGAAAGAGATTCCTTCAAAGGCATAAGCTTGAATGTTAGTTATCATCTGCATGTGCCTTCAATATAGCTTATCATGAATAGAAGGTTTCTAAAACACTCTTGATATTGAAACTCTACAAATTTTTTATAATTATTGAAAATTCCATATATATTACACCTTATCAAATACTTCACTTCTAAATATTATGTCTATCCCTTCTTAGTCTTGTGTAGTTGAATGTTAGGAGGAATTTATTTGAAGCTAGTTTCAATTTGGTATATAGGTAAACCTCCCCTTCCATAATGTATTTTTCAATCACTGATAGAGTGCCCAAGGAATGACCAATATTCTTAAAACTTGAATCTTACTAGAATTCTAAAGAGAGATTGTACATTTTTACCTAGATTAGGGATTCAAACGCAATCAAAGTGGATGGACTAGAGAATGGTTTTCAAGGCTATAAATATAAATTAACCCCTTCTATAAACAAGTTTTTCTAGCTAGAATGAGATCCCTTACTTCTTCTTTTGTGAAAATAATGATGAAGAGTCATTTTAAGATTGCTTTAGTAACAAGCTTATCATGCTAAGAAGTGTGGAAAAAAGCCTTAATATTTTATCTTTCAAATTTTTGTCCTATAAAAATCCTAGTGGTCATCAATACTTCCCACATCACAACATCTTTATCCACCTTTCTTGCTAGATCAATCAAAAAATCAGCCTCTATAGAGTTATCTTCTTGAATGTCTATCAAAAAGATTAGATTATTAATTCCCTAGTCTTATTCTTAATGAAACCTTATCTCTCTCTTCCTCATCAACATGAACAATATAGCAAGGCATTAATGAATTTTGTTTATCTTAATAATAGAATGGGCCTCAATTTGGAAACAAAACTAACTTCACCACACTTCTATTCTGTTGGATTTCCTTATCTCCCCTATCATTTTAAATTCATCTTCTATTTGGAATGTGGTTCAAGGGGCTAAAAATACTCTTCAAAAAGGTTGTAGGTGGAAAGCGGGTAATGGTATAAAGGTGAAGTTTTGGGAAGACAACTAGATATTCAAAAATCTACTGTGAAATATCTTTAATGACTCAAATAATATTCAAAGATGTAAATAGATCTTTGGTTTTGTTGCTATCAACTACTAGAGAGATGTTGGTTGGGTGAATCTTGAAGAGATCAGTCTGAATCTTAGAAGAATCCAAAACTCCCTAAATTCTTCCTACCTCAACTAGGACCACGAAGACTCTTTGGTTTGGGGGATTAATCTAAGTGGTAATTATAAGGTGGTTTAAGTTTTCAAAACTGACTTGAATTGAAAATCCTCCCCCTTGGGCTAAAGTTTGGATAAAGGGGCTTTTTTTTTGGATTACTCTTCCTAATAAAATTCTTACAATTAATAAATTTCATAAAAGGGTTTTCTATACTATGAATAGATGTATCTCATGTGAATTTTTTGGGAAAGATATCAATTATCCTTTTATTCATTACAACTTTAATCAAGAAGTGTGGAATATTCTCCTTTGGTAATGGAACACTCAGTGGGTGCATCCTAAGAGTCTGATAGATTATTTTCAAAGATGGAAGTGTCCTATTAGAAACCCCAAAGTTAGAAATTTTTATAATATTTCTCTTCCCCACCTTTGTTTTGGTCTTTGGAAAGAAAGAAACAATAGAATTTTTAGAGATAGGGTTTCTTCTTCATGGATGGTGCACCATAAAATCTTGAGTGCTATTAAAAAGAATATTTTTCTTAGAATGATATTTAAAGGAAGTTTAACATTACTAATCCTATAAGGAATAATAGGGTGAAAGATAAATGTAGTAGATAGGAAGTTGTCTACATATCACTTCCTATGGGTTGGCTCGAAGATAATTTTGATCGATTTGCTAAGGGGGACTCAAGGAGAGTAGGGTGTGGTGGGGTTCTAAGGGATCATAATGGAATAGTGGTGGATGAAATTGATTTTACTATTGGTTTTTCTATAAGTCATAGGCATGACATGTCAATGACTTTATTTGTGGTCAGATAGGCTGTGGAAACTGGTTATCAAAAGTTATGGATGGAAAGTGATTCTCTTAATAGTATCAACATGTTGGATAATAATTATTTGGTGATTTCGACTATAGAATTGATAGTGGGGGAAATCATAAAATTCTTAATTTTTTTTGATAAAGTTCATGTTACCCATAATTATCATGAAGAAAATAAGGTTGCTGACTAGATTGCAAATAAATCAATTAGTACAAGAATAATTTTGATGTGGTGATGAAATTAGAGAAAATGTCGATATTAAGGCACTAATTAATTACAATGTACCAAATGAAGTAGAAGGAAACATTAAGTAATTATTTAGAACTAATCCACATAAATTTTTGTAATAACTATGAGTATTACCAAAGTTTGAGGGAGTATGTCTTAATTATGACTCTCTTAAATTGGCATGTATACTGGGTGGCTTTGGAAAAAGAGTTTAAAAGTTTTAATCCCTACTTCATCATCACCATTGTTCTCTACAATTTTCATCTTATCTATTTCATCTGCAATATGGGTGGAAGAGCCAAGGAAATAGGAGGATGAAAATTTTAAGCATTAGAAGGAGAAGACCACTATTTGGAATATTCTCCATAAGCGTAAGGTTACCATTTACCTTGAAAAATTACATGGCTTTAAACTTCATATTAATAAGGTTTTTTTAGAAACTGGGCTGGGAAGAAAGTTACTATGCATGGAGAGACTATTTCATTAATTGAGGAGTTTATTGCTGAAATTACTAGTCTCTCCATAGTGAGGAATAAGTTTAAAAAAAAAAAAAAAAAATCTCATGTTGCTCTAAAAAAATTCCCCAAAAATCTGGAAGAAGAAAAGAAATTAGTAATGAAAGGGGATTTCTATGATCTTGACACGATTAAGGAAATTTGGCTGCTGCTCTTAAAAAATTCCCCAAAACTCTAGAAGAAAAAAAGAAATTAGTAATGAAAGGGGATTTCTATGATCTTGACATGATTAAGGAAATTTGGCTAGATATTTTAGCTTGAATTATAAAGTATTTCATTCTGGATGGGTGGTCAAAATGTGCTCATAACTTTCATTTTGTTTTTTTAAACCACTTTAAGTATAAGGACAGGGTTTCTTTGCATTTCTATTTTAAATTCTCCTTGCTAAATGGATTAAATGCTCATAGGAAAAAAGGAGAGTAGATCAATCCTTCAGAAAGGGCTTATTCTAATCATTATATATGGATTAATGTTAGATAGTTAAAATGTCTTTTCAAGAGATAAATAAAATTGAAATAGTTACAAAGTTAAAGTTTTGTACATTAGTATTTTTTTAAAGTGTTAATTGTAGTATTGTACAAGGTGTCTAAGAAGTGTCAACCTCAAGGTGTAAAAAATTATTCTAAATGTGGAAAATATTTTAGATGGTTAATTCAATAAAATATGTAAATGGTTATAATTATATTAATTGGAAGTTTAAGATGTAGACTTTGATGAAAGGTTACAATACTTAGAGCATTGTAATTCACAATAAGATGAAACCAAAAAACAAACTGATATTGTTAGATACTTGTAGACAAGAGAATCCAATGTTAAGATTATCTTCTGTATGTCAAACAATGATTCAATCATACTCCATATTAGAGATATTTCTACATCTAAAGATATATGAAAAACATTAAATGGTTTGGACAAGGTTATAAATTATACAAACACAATTTTATTTTTAAAGAGAATATCACTATATATTAAAATGAAAGTAAAATAGAAACATTAGTGATTATTTATCTATAATTAAGGAGTTAAGGTATAAATTAGATACTATATTAGTGAATAAGTCTCTAAGAATGATCTAATAATAGCTATTTTAAATAAAATGGTTAATTTTTATGATGTCTTGAATACGGGTTACAAAGGAGAAGACACCTTATTTTGAGAGTTTGGAAGATATCCTCCTTCAAGAGGAAGAGAGGAAGAAGCACATAGATAATATAATATAGAGTAATAGATCAGCTATGATGGTCAAGGATAAAACTTAATTTAAAGAAGCAAAATGTTCAAGAAACCAAGGATATAAGGAAGACAAAAGTTATCAAGAATGGGGCTTCACCAAATTAAAGTGTAAAGAAAAGAGAAATTGTAATTATTTTGGGAAACTTAAGCATATAAATTTTAGGAAAATAAAAATAACAAGTTCAAAAACAAAGGCTATGATGGTAATTTTGTGAATAGTGATGAAGAAATAACTGATAAGCTTTTAGGATTTGAATTTTTCCAATTTTTATGTTTCTCTCTCAACTAAAATAAATAAGTGTAATAGTTCATTTATAGATTTAAGGGCATCAATCCATTTTTTATGTAATATTAGTTTACTTTTTAAAAAATCATGACAAAATGATGATAATAAGATCTCATTATGATATAAGATGCATCATGATATAAAAAGATATCATGATATAAGGGTAGAGACACCTAATAGTTATGTCAATAAAATTTCTAATGTTATGTATGTCCTAAGAATTAAGAAGAATTTGATTTTAGTTTCATTTTATACTAATCAAGGTCTTAAGGTTTAGTTCTTGAAAAAATCATGTCATGTAAAAGACATAAATCATAATTGTAATGTGATTGATAAAGTTATTAAAATAGGGGGATTGCATAAAATTGGTCTAAAAGTAGACGACCATAAATAATTGACTAGTGTATACACAAGAAACTATCCCTTGCTCATTATTTTTTGTCATCATCTTAGTTAATCCTTGTTCTCTTAATAGCTTCATGGTTTGAATTTCCATATCAAATTCTTATAAGATAGCTATACATTTCTCGCTTCTTTCATCTAACTCACTTTGCATTAATAATGACTTGACTATGGGGTTGGGTACAATGATGTAAACCTTTCTTTGTATTATCTAGTGGTGAAACCTCTTGACTCCTTTCACTAGAGAAAATGACTATTTATCCAAGTTATGATAATTTAATTTATCTCTCTTCAAGGGAAACTCATTAAAGAAATGGTCCTCAATGGTCATGCATAAAGTTTATGATATAAAGGAGTACACCTTTAATGGTAGCTGATAATTTGAACTCACAAGTTTTGGGGTGGTAGAGATGGAAACTTGATATGTTCAAAATATTTCTTGACCTCAACAATCCATTTGATCTTCACCCCTTTCTTCAAAAAATAATTAAGAGGGAGCACTATTTCAATGAAACCACTAATGAATTTCCACACAAAATTAATCTTTCTAAGAAGTATTTTAATTATTTATGACTATTAGGTGGCAATAAATTTAGTATGGATTCTACTCACATTGGTTCAATTGACATACTATATTCATAAATAATGTGCCCTAAGATCTTCAATTTAGTAGCCCCAAATGAAAACTTTTTGGGATTGAGGGAAATACCAAACTTTCTACATTGAATAAGCATTTGTTTCAAATCAGCAACATGATTTCTCCTATTTTTTGAAAGGACTAGAATTTTTGAGAAAGAAAAAGGGAGGTAATACCTCCCTTGGGGTGAGATGAATATATAACCCTAGGATTTCAGGCGCCTCTTAGTTCTTAATAGAACTTGTTTAAAAGGACCCTTGCTAATAACTCTTGTGATTTCATTTTATTATAATGTAGAAAAATATCAATTGAGATAAGGCTTTTAGTTTCCATAAAGCATGTGGAAGGTGGAAAGGTTTCTTACAAGAGACTATGTGGTCAATATGAGGTTTGTGTGTTTTGTGGGGTTCTAAATCTATCAAGGTGACTCCAATAGAGTTGAATGAATGCTAGATGGCTTGTCTTTTCTACTATCTCAAGGACAAAATCTCTTTCCATTTGGTGAATGTGTATGTTCCCATTTAGAGTGAGAAAAAATGAAGAGTCTGGTGATCTCTTTTTCAAATGTCTGATTAATTTGAGAAGAATTTGATAATTTTAGTAGGGGATTTCATTTAAATCCTTTATAATAGAGAAAAATTAGGAGATAATTTGAAACCCCATAAATTCATGGAGAACTTTAAGTATTTTATAGATAGAAATAAGTTTTTTGATCTTGTTCCTTCAAATGGTGAATTTACTTGGGCTAATAGGAGAAATGATTTCACCAAAATCTTATAGAGACTTGATAGATTGTTTGTGGATTGGTTTTAGCTAGAAGATTAGTTTGGTATTTCTTCTTGCATCCTTCTACATTCTCTTTTGCACCAATTTTCCATTCTTCTCTCTCTAAAGAAAATTTCCAACAAGTGTAAATGATATATTTTTATTTATTAGTATGTCGTAGAGAGATAAAGATTTCTTTTCCCTTCTTAAGAAGTGAGGATCAAAAATAAACATCTTGTTGGTGACTATTAGCTTTTGATTTGTGAAAAGACTCCACTTCTTGATGAAAAAATCAAATCTAGGAATAAGGGATCATCTAGAAATATTTTTGTGAGAAAGTTGAATGTAGAAAAAAATTTAAGAGTTCTCACTGAAAATATTATTTCTAACTTAGGCATGTCTAGTCAGGATTTGAGAATTAAAAAATTTTAAAGATCAACTCTTATAATTACAAGAGATGGAATAAGTATTCTCAAGGGATAGGTCAAGATAACCTTGGATGGAAGCAGAAAAATATAATTCAAATTTTTAGAACTCTGAAATGAAAGATAAAAGATCTCATAATAGAATTTCCTTGGTTCATAACAACGTTGATGAAACATACCTTAAAGGTATAGACATAAAGAAGGAAATAATTGAACATTTTAAAGAGTTTTTGTGTGCCTCCACTAGTAGTAACTTCAAGTGGAGTGAAGATCTAGTGGATGTTATCCCCTCACTTGTTTCTCCTTAGGATAATGTACATTTCATGTACCCTTTCTCCCTTCGAGAGACTAAACAAGCCACTTTTGAGATCTACATGTTTAAATCCCCAGGTCTAGATGAATTCATAGTGGACTATTTTTTCTAAAAATGTTGGGGATTCATTAGGGAAGAAGTTTGGGAACTGGGAAAATAATTAGAAGAAAATGAAACTTTGCAAGATAAATTACTCAATCTCTAATTGTATTCATCCCAAGAAGAGTAATAATGTTAACGTGGCATAATTCCACCCCATTTCTCTTTGCAATTCTATTTACAAAATGTTGTCCAATAATTTTTCAAAGTGGTTAGTGTAGTGTAAGGTAGGTATATATCCAAAAGAGATGACCAAGCCCTTAGAGAACTCAACACAAGAGAAGAATAAAAAGATTCAATTACAAATAACTCACTTTATTAACAAAAAATCTTCATATACATAATTGAATACTGATCGATTACACAACTCGCATACAAGATGATAAGCAATATGTTAGGTTGTAAGGCTTTCCTAGTTATAGCCAATACATTCTAGATTATTAACCAAAAACCATTGTTTAGATTCCTCCAAATATCTTCTTCCTTGAGGATACTAATTTTATTTCTTAGACTCAAGGACATTAAATGTATAGCCACCATGAAACACATGTCACCTTTGAGTTCACAAGCTCCAACAATAGGAAATGTGTTATATAATATAGGACTTATCCACAAATAATTAAGGAATAGATAAAAAATACATTATGAAACATTATGCGGCCTTAGGTATAGGTCTACATATTAACCAATTACATTGATCAAAGATAGCATAAGATAAGTCTAAAATATAAAACCTCAACAAATTATATACAAGGAATTGAATGATAAACAACATATGGGTATGTGCAGGGTCATGTTGTGCCAAAAAGTGGTGCTCTAAAAAATATGTAGTCCTAAAATGCTTCAAAGCATATGAAAATCTATTCCAACTTTTTTCACACCAATCCTGATACTAAACGAAAACAATTAATACCTTTATAAGGCCTACTATATCTTTTCATACCAACCCTATATGGTCAACTTTAAAAATGTTCCAAAAATGTGTTTTTGGCAATGTTCTTGCATTTTTTTTTTTTACTTCAAACATGTAGCTTATGAATTTTTTCACCAAAATTTGATGACATGAAAAAGATTTCTCAAGAATGTTCTTAGCATTCCATAAATGTAATGTTTGTCAAATTTTGAGTTCAATAAGTAATTATTACATATTTTCTAATGGAGTTATGTATAAAGTGTTGATTAACACACTACTTGAAAAATAACTATAACTTTCAAATGGTACAACATTTTTGAAATCAAAAAGATGCATCACATTGTATTCATCTTCTACTATAAGGGAAGGAAAAAAAGATTGCATAGTATTGAATTAGTTTAGGTGGTTAGACATGAGAGTTTTTAATTTCAAAAATTCTAATGTAGAAAATTAATAATAATTTATTTATTTAGGATTAAAATATAGAAAAATATGTGTCACATCCAAGAAAGATTCTACTTCTTATATATTATAATATTATTATTTGATTTTGATTAAGGTAGGCATACATACATCTACTTCTTATTTTTGTCCTAAAATTTTTGTACTATTGCATTAAAATTCAAAATTTTGACCAATTAATTTTTATTTATTTTTAGATAAGGCCTAGTAGTTTAGAAACTAAATTCAATTTCCTATAGATTCTTTTATCTCCACTTTTAAATATAAAGTTTATAACAAGTAGAAAATTTCATGTCAAGTTGACATAACTCTGATTTGCTAATTTTTTATTGCCACTTAAGAGCCTAATTTTGTTGACCATAATCTTGCACATACTTATATGAAATCAACATCTAAGAAGATGAATGATAAATTCTACAAGTTGTAACATTAAATTTTGTACACTTAGGATAATTATCCATGATAGATCCATAATATTAAGCTAGTTTCGTTAAATCTCAAAAGGAAAAATATGTGTTTACCAAATCAAAATGTCGAATGGACAATTGGAAAAAAGGATTAAAAAAATATATTTTTGAGTGATGAAAGATTTCCAATAGCCCAAGGATGCTCTTGCATCAGATACCCAATATGAAAAAAATATGTTCTATAAAGACTAATGAAAATCTCAAAGAATTGAGAACATAAGTCCCATGCTCATTCTTAATCCACAAATCCTCTTTATTAAACAACATAGATTTTTTTCCAAACTCAATGATGTGACCAATTTTTCTATTAGATATTTCAAATTGACTATTGTAGCTACTTCTAGGATCAAATGAATCATACATGTTGCATTTATTCACCTAATTAGAATATTTCTTTCTTTTTCCTCTTCTCTTAATCATAGGATCAGTTAAATTCAAATCAAACTATCTAGAAAGCTTAACCAGAAGTTCTATCATCTTCAAACTAAAAATGTTGAAACTAATCAAGTTATCTTCTTTAGAATCTTCCTCATCCTTCAAATGAGTAAAAATAAACTTTCTGCCATCCTTCTCAATTGTAATAGTATTCCTTCTGCAATCATGTATAGCTCCTCTATCAAATTGCAAAGATCTTCTATATAAAACATGACAAGAACTCATGTCTACTACATAAAATATGATCATTAAAAGGTATCATACAAAAATTAATAAAGCATTATTCTCTAACTCATACCCAATGATCATCTTCATACTAAATAACATTACAACATTTACCTTCAAATTTAAAAATAGTTCAAAATATGTTTCTTCTTTGCACTAGTTCCACATCATGCTTAAGAAAGATGATTCTTCTCATCAAAAGAGATGCTCAAAATTCTAATGAAGCCAAGTCAACATCAAAATATTTTATTTTCTACTCCTCCTATACTACCAGATTTAGTTTGTCAGCTTTCACACTAGAGAATTGAAACACTTGGCATCCATCCTTACCACATTTAAAATAAGTACCTTTAAATACAAAATTCTTATTATAAAGAACTTTCTTACCCTTATAAACTTTAGTCACTTTTTTGTTTTGCTTTCTTCCTATATATTTTTTAGCCTTCAATGCATATTGATAAGCATCTTCAACTAAATTAAGTTTCAACATACTTAATTCATTCTAAACATTGAATTTTAAACTATTAACATACCTTGAAATATTTTCCTTAGAAGATTCATGATATCTAGATCTGATTTGTATCTTGTAAAATTATTTAGTATGATTCTTCACTGGCATATCCAAGTTCTACTTGAAGTTCTGCATTTTCCCAAATGATTCAAGTTCATTGTATTTAGGGATGAATTTATCCTTCAATCTAGAATCCATGGGTTTCCATCTACTAATCTTAGTGTCATCATTACCTTTCCTATCCTTCTGCAATACTTTCCCCCACAAGGAATCGTGATCTTTCAACATAGTTTGTGATAACCTAACTCTTTGTAGATCTACAATTTTTTTAAGCTCAAAATAATCCTCAAGTTCATTAATCCAACCTATCAATTCCTCAGGATCTAAAGAACTAGAATAATTTGCAACTTTCATTCTATGATTCCTACCAACTTGTTCTATAGATTTCAATAATCTATCTTCCTCTACACAAATATTTATTTCAAGTACTTCAAGATCTTTAATAGATTTAACATATTTCTCTTCTATTTCACAATTCCTTTTCATGCCATTGAATGCATTTTAGATCTCATTCCTCATCTCAACCTTGAATTATTAATACATATATTCCAACCTCCTAGAATTCATTTTTCTAAGTGGCATATTGAACTACAATAAGGTGTTGCTACCTCAAAACTTTGTAATCTATCTTCCAACAAGGATCAATATGTTTGTAATAAGATTATAACAAAAGGGTATGTGCAGGATCATGGCGTGCCAAAAAGTGGCAATCTGAAAAATCTGTAGTTCTAAAATGTTTCAAACCATTTCAAAATCTATTCCAGCTTTTTTCCCACCCACCTTGATACTAAATGAAAACAATTAATAGCTTTATAAGGTCTACTATATTTTTTTGATACCAAACCTATATGGTCAACTTTAAAAACATCCTAAAAATGTGCTTTTGGCCTATTTTTATGTGATTTTTACTTCAACCATGTAGCTAACAACTTTTTTTTCACCAAAATTTGATGAAATGAAAAGCATTTTTTAAGAATGTTCTTATCTTTCCATAAATATTATTTATTTCAAATTATGAGTTTAGTAAGTAACTATTACTTATTTTCTAATGGAGTTACATATAAAGTGTTGACTGACACACTTCTCGAAAAACAACTATAACCTTCAAATGATACAACATTTTTTAAATCCAAAAGATGCATCACATTCTATGCTTCTTCTACTATAAGGAAAAAAAAATGAAAAATTGAATTTTACAAAGTTTTGAATTAGTTAAGCTGGTCAGACATGACAATTTTTTTATTCCAAAAATACTAAAGTCAAAAATTAATTTATTATTATTTATTTAGAATAAAAATACCCAAAAATATGTGTCACATCCAAGCATGAGTCTACTACTTATATCTAGAATATTATTAAAAAATATTACCATTTGATTTTGATAGAGGTGGTCAAACATACATCTACTTCTTATTTTTGTTCTAAAACTTTTGTAATATTGCATTAAAATTCAAAATTTTGACCACCCAATTTTATTTTTTTGAGATAAGTCCTAGTAGTTTAGAAACTAGATTCAATTTTCTAGAGATTATTTTCTCTCAAATTTTTGATATGAAGTTAATAACATGTAGAAAATTACATGTCAAGTTGACATAACCCTAATTTTCTAATTTTTTTTTGCCACTTAAGGGTATAGTTTGGTTGACCATGATCCTGCACATACCAAAACTTGAATAAGTCCTCTATAATTATGAGCAATAACTATAATATACCACCCCAAAACAAAGGATTTCAAGTCTTCACAAGTTCTTCAAGCTTAACCATGATAAAAGAGATAACCATCAAATGAAACCAATAGTTTCAACCTTTACTCAACAAGATCAATAATGCTTTTACACCATCTAATGCATTGCAAGGCATGTGTACTTCCAAAGGAGATGATCAAATCCCTAAAAGAATTCAACATAGTAGAAGTATAACAAGATAAAATTGAAAATACCACATTTTATTAACAAAAAATCTTCATGTACACAACTTGATACCGATTAACTACACAACTTGCATACAAGATAATAAGCAATATGTTGGGCTATAAGGCCTTCCTAGTTATGAGCAATATATTTTAGATTACAAAAAAAAAGTCACTACCTCTAAATATCTACTTTCTTCTTTTTCTTGTAGATTATAGATCACACTTCAGTTCAATCCTTTTTTTGGCTTTTAATCACTTCAGTTCTGTTAGCTTATCTTCCTCTCAAGCTTTGTTTCCTTGAATCTTCTTTACTCATCATACCAATGCAATCATATCTGTGGTCATCCAACGAAAGAGAGTATTCTTTTTTCTCTTACTCCTTAGCACTTTTCTTCAGTAGCTCATGATTTCATGCTTTTTCACCATCACTCTTTTGCTTCGTGACCTTATAACTTCTTAAATAGAAATCTGAAATATCTTTCCCGCTCAATTATCCCTCTCTAATTTTAGGGTTTCAATGGATTAGGTAGGATACAATGTATCTACCCCATATTTCTTCTTCATATAGAAACCTTGTCTAGCATCTAGTTGTACTCGCTAAAAACCTTTTTACATGGTGTTCTGTGCCACCAGTTCATCACTCTTATCTTCTATCTAGTTTATAAACTTCTAGGTAACAACCTTGTCGGCTCAGATCTAGTGAATCTTCAATTTCAAAATAATGCAGCAACTCGGCATTATTGGTTTACTGATACTTGACTTGTTCTATGTTACTTGACACTTGTTTTCTGCTCAGCTTCAATATCTTTACTTAACACCTATTTCATGCTCGACACTTGATGTTTACTCAACACTTGTTTTCTGCTTGGCACTTGATATTTACTCGGCACTTATTTTCTGTTCGGCACTTGATATTTACTCAGCACTTGTTTTCTGCTCGGCTTCAACTAAGAATCTGTTCAGCACTAACTTGCTTGCTCGACTCTCTCTCTCTAATGAACTTAGTTAGAATTTAGAAATGACTTAGCTAAAACCTTACATCTTTGATATGTTTCAGTGTGCCCATTCTCTGTGTCTTAGAGTATGTCATCAATACACTTTTTCATCAATGGCTTAGCCGATCCTTGTATTTCATTACAACATCATAACTTCAACCTTTCTCTAGGTACTCTAGTTACATCTTATTGATTGCCTTCTCCTTGTCAATCAACCAATTGATAGTATTTGGATCATTAAAGAAATTGTCATTCTTGCAAGTAGCAAGTTTGACATCAATGACAAAAAAATGATTGAGAACATTCTTTACCAGTTCCACTACGTTTTATGTATAATCTCTTTAGTCATTTCCAAAAATCTCCCTCATGATCTTTTTCAATCATTTATGACATTTTGATATTTTGGAGATGAGGATGAATCTCTATTTGGATTCCCTATGCAACTACATGCAGCCAATCAGAAAATGGGAAGGATTAACTGGAAAAATGGATGAATCTTAGTTGTATATTCATACCTAACCCTAAGCCACCAAATTCTTCCTAAGGAGGATGAAACCTTAAACTATTTGTAGTTGGATAATGGATAGAGAAGTGAACAAGATAGTTGCAGAGAATTCTAGGTGACTTAGAAGTTATGGAGAAAAAGTGAATTGCATAATTAGTTGGAGAAGAATAGAGGAAAAAGAAAAAGATACATCATTGAGACATCCAATTGTGAAGGATCAATTAGACATTGTTTAGAGATAATTTTTTATTAGGCAAGCAAGTACCAACCATAGGATCTATGTTGAGACATTTTAGAATGTGATTTATATTAAATCTTTTAAGCATAGTAGTCCTAACAAGCTAAATGAAATCCTTTAATAGGGTGCTTACTTAGTTGTAAGTTGAAGTCCTCTAATAAGGCACACTTTCTAACAGGGTGTTGAAATTGTCTAACAAGGTGAGATGTATGTTAAGTCTTTGTAAGACTTTAACAGGTAGGCCTTTCACAAGGTAGATCATGATCCATTGTCAAAATATTATAACCTTAATTGGATACACTTTACAACTATAGTAGTGACGATCTGTAGGTGTCATCCCCACTCTAGTTTTACGTTCTCACTTGGAGGGTTTTTGGTTAATCGTATTTGGTGTTATGTGTGTGATTGCTTACACGTTTACATGATTTAGATGTATGTGTTTTACATGTTATTTAAGCTTATCTATTGAATGCATGAGATGGATGTGTGGTGAAAGTTTTATGGGACCAAGTTTAAACTATTGATTCATCCTCACTCACAAGTTTACTCTTTCCCCTTGTAATTTCAATTGAATTTAATTTTAGTTTCACCTTATACTAATCAAGGTCTTAACATTTAGTTCTTAAAAAAATCATGCCATGTAAAAGACATAAAACTTAATTGTAATGTGATTGATGAAGTTATTAAAATAGGTGGATTGTATAAAATTCATCTAAAATTAGACAACCATAAATCATTTGCTTCTACATGGTTATCAAGAAAGAGCTATGCTGCAAAAGGTATGGTCATCTAAATCTTGAGTATTGTATCACATTTGTAAGCATGGTTTCAACACCCAAGTTTTGAACTCTAAGGTTCAAAGTTAGAAAAATTCATATTCTAATCAGAAGCTTTACACTCAGTACATCACAAGGTAGAGACCAAGAAGTTGAAAAATTTGATTCTTGAAATTTCATTGTTTCCAACATCCAACAAATAAAAGTTCAAATGCTTGGTTGCAATGGAGTTGGTGTGAATAGATCTGAAATAGGAAATATAGATACAAGAGACATTGACAAGAAACATGAGTTATAGAGGAAGTTATACGCATTCTATCAAATGTTAGATTCATCACTTACCTACTTGGTACGTTGACTGATTTAGTGGAAGCATAGTCACTAGTGATCAATGTTCCATACTACTATTGAGGATGTTGTAGAGATGATCCTTAAGAACCCAATACACCCTTCAAATGTGGGAAGAGAGATTGCTTCTCTAGAGGCACACATTAAGAAATGACAAGTGAATACATCAGCATATATCAATGGGATGTGGATAGATACTCTCAATGGTGCATTTTCCAAACATCACATTCAACATAAATAATCTATTTGATAGAATAATGGTGCCCAAATAGAAAATTGGAGGAGCTACATTGCCTACCTCTCACATACTTGACTATTGCATATCGCAGGTATTATAATCAAACAAACCATCTTAGTGTAGCTAAATAAAAATATTAATCCTTTTATTTATACAAATAACCAAATGTTAAAGAAGAGAAAATTGCAATTACAATCATGTTGTAATAGAAAATTTATGTAGGATTATGAACATGTGGAGAATATTGACAAGTTGTTTGATAAAATGGTAGTATCAACCCATGACCTAAGCCCACATGTGTGAAAGTAATGCCTCATAATCCTCATAATCAAATGGTGTTAAGTTCAATACCCAATTTTGAGTCTCATCACTTGTGCAGGGCATCATTGTTTCCGCAAGTAGTATTACATCATGTTGATAGTGTTTGATCTGTTCACTAGAATACTTGACATCAACAAGTCCTTTTTTGATACATCTATGACTTATTATGGCAAAGAGGTGAAGAAGTATGTCCTCTCCAACATGGTGATAAGCATCTATGAATGCTTCTTGGTGTACTAGTTATCCTCACCTACACCAAAGAGTTTGGTTTCGTTGATGGTAAAGACTATAAGTGTTATCAATAGTATAAGCCCAAACTATTCCCAAGAGAAATAGATGATTCAAAGATGAGAGACATATGGAGGAACAAAGGTAAACAAAGTACCCCAACACTTATAGAGGATGCAAAGAGATAAATGCCCAAATGCTAACTATGATGAATTGTGAACTCAAATCACAATCACAAGGCCTGCATGTTATGTCACAAAATACTCTGAAGAGATCAAGTTATTGTGAGAAATATATTACCAACCCTAAAAATCAATTTAAAAACCCTAAATAATGCTCGGCAAAAACTATTTCCTAGTGCCAATTTTTCTCAGCACTTTAATGAGTCGAGTGGAAAGAGAGTGCCAAGTGAGCTAGGTAAATGAAGAACAACTTGGCACCAATGGATGTCGAGTGAACTTTTTAGTGTGATTACTGAATGAACTCGATAACCACTAGAGGGTGGAGCTCGGTAGAAGAATGTACTAAGTTAACTTGGTAGCCACTGTAGAGATAAAAAATTCAACAAGACTTGATCGAGTGAAGATTTATAACGTGAATATTTTCACCATTAAAAATTAGAGAGAAAAAGTATGAAGCTTCTAAATAAACTTTTCAAATGAAATGAATAGAAGAAGAACAATGGATTCAAGTATGCCTTCTTTCTTTCTATTAAAATTTGATTCAAACTATTACAAAATCTAGGAGCATTCAGCTTCAACCAAAAAACCCTAAAATAACCCTAAAAATTTAAACAACTTCAATACATCAAAAACTTTAAACTTGCAGTTGTAATGGCTGGATACAATAATGCCTGGAGCAATCACTACTTCATAGGTCAAATCAAACAATAAACTACAAACTTATAGAATGACACAAAGAAGTACAAGCAACTGTAGTCACATAACAAGCTTCCTTTTGTCTCTGTAATGATTGGATTTATTGATCACTTTCTTTCTACTTTGCTTTGCTCGGCAACTTCTCTTTGATCTACTAAACTTCAACTACACGAATGAATGTGTGACATTACTTTTTGTCTTCTACCACAAAAAATTTCCCCCTCTTTTCCAAATTTGAAAACTCACCTACCTGTAATAAGTTTTTCGATCATTCTGCAAATGTCAGGTGGTAGGTGAGCATTTGGCTCAAGGGGCAACCAATAATGTGTGAGATATTTCAACACTCCCCCTTTGTCCCAAGCCAAACAAACAAGGATCACTGCTGATCCAAATCAACTACACCAAGACACTCTCTTAGGTGTACAAAAGTTCCAATCCCTATTGGCTTAGTAAATATGTCTGCTAGCTGTTGCTCAGTCTTGAAATATTCCATTTTGATATCTCCATTCTCCACTAGCTCTCTGATGAAGTGATATCTGATCTCTATATGCTTACTTCTACCATGGAAGACTAGATTCTTGGACAATGCAATTGAAGAGATGTTGTCACAATAAATTATGGTTCCATCCTCTTGCCTTTCATTCAAATCTATCAAGATCCTTCTTAACCAAATAGCTCTACATTTGCTGCTACATTTGCTGCTATGTATTTAGCCTCTACTATAGATGGAGCAACAATAGGTTGCTTCTTGGATGCCCATGAAATTGCACCTGATCCCATATGAAACATGTATCTCGAAGTGCTCTTCCTATCATATATACTTCCAACCCAATCACTATCTATATAACCTACCAACTTGAATTCATTTGCTACAATATACAAAATTCCAAATCCCTTGGTACCTTTCACATACCTTAGGATCCTCTTTCTCACTTACCAATGAGAATCCTTTGGTGTTTCTATAAATTTGGAAATCAAACTTACTGCATTTCAAATCTCTCCAAGATCTGCCTTGCATATTTTTCTTGAGAGATGAAGATGGCATCATGCATCTTTTTTACTTCTACCTAGAAAGTACTTCAAGAGACCAAGGTCTACCATCTCAAATTCATTATTCATGACCTCTTTGAACTTACCAATCAGAGTCTTGTTATTACTAGTAAAAATTAAATCATCTACATACAAGACAACAATAAACACAGTTCCATTTGATGCCTTGATGTAGAGAGTAGGCTCACCATTACTTTTGCTAAAGCCATTGCTCATCAAATATGAGTTTATCCTACTATAACATGCCCTTGGAGCTTGTTTTTGCCTATAAAGAGCTCTGTTCAATCTATATACTTTGTTCTCTTCACCTACTACTTCATAACTAGGTGGCTGCTCCACATATACTTCTTCCTTCAACACACCATATAGGAAGGTGGACTTCACATCCATGTGGTATACCTTCCATTTGTGCTGAGTTGCAATTGCTATAACAACATGCACGATTTCCATTCTTGCAACTGAGGCATATATCTCATCATAATATTTTCCATACTACTATTTGTAGCCCTTGACTACCAGCCTTGCCTTATGCCTATCAATCTTTCCTTCAACATTACATTTAGTTTTGTAGACCCATTTCACTCCAATCACTTTCTTCTTGGGAGGCAAATTAGTTAGCTCCCATGTCTCATTCCTTTCTATAGCATCTATCTCCTCATCCATGGCCTTACACCATTTCTTCTCCTTAATAGCTTCTTCAAAGTATATTGGATCACTACGAGAAAATAATGCAAAATTAACACTCTCATCATAATCTTCATACCTTTCATTTTGTTATATTTCCCTAAGACTCTTGGTCTTTCTTGGTAACAAGGAGGAGAGTGTGGGATCAAAATCTTCACTACTATTGCTTTGCTGACCAGCTAGGTCTTCACTATTACTCGACACTAACACTTGGTCATGCCTAGAGGAGCTCGAAAATGACTGAAGCTACTTGCCTTTTCCTCTATTTTCTCCTTCTTCTTACTGTTCATCAGCATCTTCTTCACTCATAATTGAAACTTTACTTGAGGTGCTTGGTGATTCATCAGTTGGTCCATACCATGACTAGTTTTCAAGAAATTCCACATCTCTTGAGAGAATCATCTTGTTGTTCAATGGTTCATACAATTTGTATACCTTTGATTCTAAGCTATACCCTATGAAGATGCACTTCACACCTTTTTCATCCAATTTTTGCCTTTTCTCTTTAGGCACATGTGCACATGCAACACATCCAAACACCCTTAGGTGTTCAACTATCCATCTTCCTTGTGGCCATGCTTCCATTAGAATTCTATCACGGACTACCTTTGTATGACACCTATTAATTAGGTAATCTATTGTTGCCATAACCTCTCCCAAAAATTTAGTTGGAAGACCTTTCTCTTTCATCATGCTCCTTGCCATTTGAACAATGGTCATATTCTTTCTTTCAGCCACTCTATTTTGCTATGGTGTATAGCTAGTTGTGAGCTCTTTCTTTATGCCATGTTTCCTCCAAAAATTTACAAAAGAATTGGAGGTATACTTCCCTCCTCTGTCTAATTTTAGGACCTTGATATATTGTCCAAATTCTCTTTCAGCTTGGGCTTTGAACTCAAAAAACTTATCAAATGCTTCAAATTTAGATTTCAAAAAATAAACCCATGTCCTATGACTGAAATCATCAATAAATGTCATGAAATAAGTACTCCCCCCAATGGAAGTAACTTGCATAGGACTGACTAGGTTAGTATGCACTAACTCTAATGGATATCTAGCCCTCCTAGAATTTCCAGAATTAAAGGGAAGCCTATATTTTTTACCCAAAGTACAAGCCTCAAACTCATCACATGAATTTTTTATTCATGGAAAACCTTCTACCATTCTTTTATTTTACAACAAATTTAAACCAACATAGCCCAGATGACCATACTTGAGGTGCCATAGCTGTGAAGGGTCTTCAAAGACACTCCTTAGAGCTGATTGTGTGGGAGGTGCAATATCAAATTGAGATGAGAAACATGTCTCTATCCTAAAGGGAAACATTTTGATCTTTTTCATTTGAACTACTACAAGTAAGTTCTTTCTCCCATCCTTTTCATGAATGACACACCTGTCATTCTCCATCAACACTTTGTATCCATTTTGAATGAGCTGACCAATGCTCATCAGATTGTTCTTCATACCAGGGGAAAAATATAAATTTTTTATTTCCTTCTTCTCACCTTGGTTGATGCAGACCATAATAGATCCTTTTCCTACTACTGGAAGGGTTCCATTCTTTCCCATTTTCATCTCAGATTTGAAACTCTTGTCAATAAATGAAAACAAGGTTTCATTACCACTCATGTGGTTGCTACATCCACTATCAAGGTACCAAACTTCAGGGCTTCCTTCTTCACCAACATTACACATGATTAAGGCAATGGCATTGTTTCCACTTCCCATGTTGACATTAGCCACATTTTTCATGTCCCCTTTTCAAATAATTTAAAAATAATAATCATTGCTAAGGTAGGTAGGCCCAAAAAGGCGAAGTTTCAACAAAAAGGGGATAATCTTTGGAAGTGAATGGACTAATAAATGAAAATTATTATTAAAATATGTTTTATTAACCCCTCTTGGACGTGAGTTAGGGTTATTCCCTCTTTTAAAGGGTTTGGAGGCATTTTGGGCCCATTCCAGAACTTGATTTTTTCTCATTTCTTTGTTATTCTTCAGAGGCTGCCAAACCTGTGGACAAGGAGACCCAAGAACGGGAGTTTGTAGGTTTCCAGGGAGACCCAAGAATGGGAGTTTTCAAGTTTTTAGGAAGGCTAAGGATGGGAGTTTGAAGCCATTCCTTGTGCATGCTCATGTAGAGTTTTCCTTTGTGCTAAACAGTGCAGATTTGTGGTTTTTTGGGTGTGTTTTCTTGTAAGAGTTTGTTGTTTCCGGTTGAGCATTTCATATCAGTTTGGGTTGCTACTATATATCAGACTTTTAAATGTTAAAATAGAGCTGAAAATATGTATTTGGATATGATTATAATTTTGTGATAGATTGTTAAGTTTTTGTGGTGATTCTGGGCTATTTTGTGCTATTTTCAGGAGCCCGATGAGCATTGTTTTTGTCCTCTGTTTGGGAGCTATTGTGTGCATGTTATGCAGATCTGGAAATTTAATTTTATAGGCTTTTATGCTGCTCAAATTTTTGTAAAAATATCCACTTTCAAATTTATTAATAATAGGTGAAGCTTTGAAGCTTTTGACACTATTTCCGGCATACCCAATTTGGAGTTTATTGAGAAATTGGTGGATCTTTGAAAGATTGGTTGTTTGATCTTAAAGATCTGATTAGAGGATTGAAATATAATATAAAATCAGAGAAAGGGAAATTTTAGTGGTATCAGAGCCATGATCTTGCCAGCCTGAGGGTTTGTAGAAGTTTCCATGTCAGTTTTGACAACTACCCAGATCTTGCATGTCAGTTTTGACAACTACCTAGATCTTGCATGTCAAAATTTATGGTTGCATGCTACTTCTAATCATTTTCATGTTAGTTCTTGGTGAATTTGATGGTTTCATGTTGCTTCTAATTAGATGCATGTCAAAATCTATGGTTGCATGCTACTTCTAATCATTTGCATGTTAGTTCTTGGTGAATTTGGTGGTTGCGTGTTGCTTCTAATTAGCTGCATGTCAAAATCTATGGTTGCACGCTACTTCTAATCATTTGCATGCTAGTTCTTGGTGTTTGAAGAAGTTATAACCTATTGGGGTTACACTCTACTTTATCCAGAATGGACAGGTATAGTACAGAGTCTCAGAGGACATGATCTTGGACAATTGATATCTAGAGTCAAAACAGTAGAAAGGATGGTTATTTAGACATTCAAGATAAAATTAGGAAAATAAGCCATGACATGTCTGAATAGTTGGTTGAGCACCACCGTATGATGAATGAAATGTTGTCCGACCCAGCTAAGGTGAATAAGTTGACCAGATTTCTATTTGGCAAATTTTCTCACAGGGCAGGTGACACAATTACCAAGAACTTGCATGACGAGTTTGAGAAACTAGCTTATAGCCAGGCTGAGGTCGCAGATTCTACTCCACCACATTAGGTAGTGAGAAAGGATATTACATAAATTGATAGTAATGGTCAACTTGACACTCAAATTGAGACAATTGTATACAGGTTGTCAAAGGGTGATGTCACAGGTATTCAGGATGGTATAGTTACAAGAGGTAGTGACTATAGCATAGTGGGTTTAGATGATGATTATGAGGGTGTTGTTGTGCATGATGGTGAGATACCTGGTAGAGATGAGTAGACATTAAGCATTCATGACTTTGTTGAGAAAGAGTACCAAGCACAGTTAGATGCTTCGACACATGAGGTTAAGGCTGGTAGTACTTCACATGATTTGTCTAGCCAGCTCAAAGTGAACAAAGACAATTTTGTGACTTCATTATCTCATCATGACAGGTATGTGGAGTTAGTTGGTATTGGTCATATTACTCAGGTGAGGAGTTTTCTTGAGTTACCACTTGATTCTAGTTTACAGATATGGACTCGAGATTGTTATATTGGCGTTTGGGATTTAGTTGACTGGAGATCTTTAACACTTTTTGGTAGTAGTGGTTTTTTGGGTGCTATCATGGATTTGATTAGAAAATTGCACGGTGTTGTCTTTTCTTGTGCCAATAGCTTGTTCGATGCTGGTATTAGTTTTTATACACCGGTATTGGGCTTTGTTCATATATCGAGTCGACCATACTTGCTGGAATGTGTTGACGATCTTTCATATTCGGTAGTGTGTATAGATGAGTCGCAGGATCATATTGGCATTAATGACATCCAGGAGGATGCAGTGGGCAGTTTTGAAGACTTACTTTCCTTGGAAGTTTCTTTTGGTACAAAGGAGTTAGACATTATTGCTACAGTTTTTGATACTCCATTTGTTGATATGAGCTTTAGAGTTGATTCACGGGATATGGATGGTAATACTCTAGAGACTAGTAACTTTGAGGATATTCCTTTAGACAGTGCATCAGAGGAGGTTTGTAGGAGAGAGTCAAGCTAGTACCATCATGTGTCTAATCAGTTAAGAGTTAGTGAGTGAGACATTGCTATTGCTTGCTAGCATTTTGATGCTGCTCATTAGTTGTTAGCAGTTTATGGATGAGGTTCTCCTACTAGTGATGAGAAAGGAGGCACTTATCTTTCCTTGACAGAGTTCCACTCTTTATGGGAGGCTATCCAAATTCTGAGACAAGATTATATGCAATTGGTAGCCAATAGAGATTATCTTATGGAGTGGGGCAATACAGCATACGATGCATTGTTGGCCAAGGAAGATGAGGTGAGTGAGCTTACTCAGCAGCTTGAGGTGACTTCTGAGATTCTTGAGAGTACACAGTTGGCTTTCAAGGAGTCACAGTTTCATTTGGCTAAGGTGACCATGGAGTTAGAGCAACTACAGTCTTTACTAGATTCTATACAGTCACAAGCTATGTTGTCTGGTGATCTGAGGATGTCCATGGTTGAGATTGTCAAAGACAGTGGAGATGGGGATGCATCCATCCTTGATACTAACATTGGCACATTGGGTTTGTCCCCATTAGAGTTAGGTTCAGTCAAGTTGGGTGCTGCAACAGATTGTTGTGGTATGCCTGACATGGTGGTGACCTCTAGTACTAATGGAACAAAGACTAGAGATGATGTATGAAAGACCATGTGTGATGTTGGTGAGCTGACAATTGGCATGGTTCCTGCTAGTAATACTACTCCCTTGGTGATGTCTTCAAAGGTAGCAGTTAGTTCCAACTTGGTTAGTGATCAATTGCAGTTATTTACATCTGGATTGCAGTCTGAGCCACTGATTGAGATTGGTGTATTCTATTGACATTACATTGTGAGGTATGCTCATCAATTCACCTTTGATGACCATGTTGATGAGATGATGATACAAAGATGTACTTTGGTTCCTAGTGGTTATCATCAGTTATGGGATAGTTTGATGCCTTGGGATGAGAGTTGTGATGGGCATGACATGGCGATAGCTCCTGTAATTGACAGCTTGATAATACATGACTTAGAGCAGGAGTTTTGGAGTGATGCTTCAGCAGGTGTTGTTATTGATTCTACTCCTTTGGCTATGACATCTCCTGACTTATCTGGTGATCAGTCATAGTGGGTTGTATCACTTGTTCATGGTGAGCTGTTGACTGAGGTTGGTTTTTTTAATCAACATTATATTGCAGGGTATGTACATTAGTTAGCATTTGATCCTTGTGCTGAGGAGTTGATGGTAGAAAAACTTGGTTTGGTTTCCATTTCTTGCTATTTATCTTGTGATGGCTTTTCACCATCAAGGGTGCATGGGAGTTATGGTTATGAGATAGTGGCCAGTGATTTGCAGAGTTGTGTTGACTGCAGGAGTTGTACAGTGTGTGGATTCTCCATACTTGGTATAGTTTCATGCGAGAGCGTTCACCATTGTTGCAGAGTTGGATTGTACATTCCATATAGGCTAGTGAGATGCGTTGATGGTATTTACTATGTTGGTAGTTTGATTTGTCCACTTTACTTGGGTTCTAATGTTCTAAGAGTTTTTGTCTCGTGGGTTTCTGACTGTGGCAGTGGTGATTTTGGAGTTTGGTTGAGCTATAATTGTCAATTTGATTATGGATTCCTCTTGGTCATATTGCAGAGGATATTGCAGGGGCCTCTGTTAATTAGCAGTAGTATAGTTCATGACTACATTTGGGATCTAGGTGAATTGATTGGTTTATTTTTCAACCATTGCTTGAGGACAAGCAATATTTGAGAGGGGAGGACTTGTCATGTCCCCTTTTCAAATAATTTAAAAATAATAATCTTTGCTAAGGCAGGCAGGCCCAAAAATGTGAAGTTTCAGCAAGAAGGGGATAATATTTGGAAGTGAATGGACTAATAAATGAAAATTATTATTAAAATATATTTTATTAACCCCTCTTGGACTTGAGTTAGGGTTATGCCCTCTTTTAAGGGGTTTGGAGGCATTTTGGGCCCATTCCAGAACTTGATTTTTGCTCATTTCTTTGTTATTCTTCAGAGGCTGCCAAACCTATGGAGAAGGAGACCCAAGAATGAGAGTTTTCAAGTTTCTAGGAAGGCTAAGGATGGGAGTTTGAAGCCATTCCTTGTACATGCTCTTGCAGAGTTTGCCTTTGCGCTAAACAGTGCAGATTTGTGGTTTTTCAGGTGTGTTTTTTTGTAAGAGTTTCGGTTGCTGCTGTATATCAGACTTTCAAATGTTAAAATAGAGCTGAAAATATGTATTTGGATATGATTATACTTTTGTGATAAATTATTAAGTTTTTTTGGTGATTTCAGACTATTTTGTGCTATTTTCGGGATCCCGATGAGCATTATTTTTGTCCTCCATTTGGAAGCTATTGTGTGTATGTTATATAGATCTGGAAATATAATTTTATAGGCTGTTATGCTGCTCAAATTTCTTTAAAAATATCCACTTTCAGATTTATTAATAATAGGTGAAGCTGTGAAGCTTTTGCCACTATTTCCAGCATACCCAATTTGGGGTTTATTGAGAAATTGGTGGATCTTTGAAAGATTGGTTGTTTGATCTTAAAAATCTGATTAGAGGCTTGAAATATCATATAAAATTAGAGAAAGGGACATTTCAACATTTTTTTTTCCTGACTGATCATTTTTCTTCTTCCAACATTCACTTGCATAATGCCCATATTTATGATAGTAGTAGCATTCTACATTACTCCTATTTGAGTTGTAGTTTTTCTTACCTCCTCTTGAAGTATTTTGTGAGCTACTTGCTCCATCTACTCTTCCTGAACTTTCTGTGCCTCTAGAGTTCCTACTTGAGCCATTTCTTCCTCTCCCCCTTCCTCTTGGATTTGACTGATCCTTGAATGCTTGCTCTTGGGAAGAAGAAGATGTAGATCTATTGATCCTATGCTCATGGGCTTGAAGAATACCCATCAACTCATCCATTGTCAACATAGTGAGGTCTATTACCTCTTCTATGGTCATGAACAAATTGTCATATTTATGAGGTAAACTCCTCAATATCTTCTCCACTATCCTCTGCTCTTGATAGTCTTCTCCATTTGACTTCAGTTGGTTAATTACATTGGAGGTCCTTGAACTAAAATCTACAATTGATTCATTTTCCTTCATCTAAAGGTTCTCAAACTCCCTCATATTCTTTAGCTTTATTGTACAGACTTTATCAGTCCCCTTAAAGTTCATCTCAAGGATATCCCATGCTTCCTTTGCATAATTTGCTGCTGTAATTTGGGGAAAAACTATCTCTATCATTTCTACCTCAATCAAACCTAATGCCTTAGCATCCTTCCTCCTTCACTCTTTCAACGAAGTCTTCTATGCATTTGTGAGAGTAGCATACTGAGTTGGGTCAGTCACAACATTGAACCCATTAATCACAAAATCTGACAAATCATTTGCAACCACTATGATTTAAATTTTTTTTTCCCATGTATCATAATTTTGTCGATTGAAGGGTGGTGGCTACTACCATATCTTTCCTACATCTCCTGCCATGTCAAATATCCCAAGAAAAAATGCCCTAACTCACTGTGGATGTGGGGCATCGAGGCTTTGATACCATGTGAGAAATATATTACCAACCCTAAAAATCAATTTCACAATCCTAAATAATGCTTGGCAAAAACTATTTCCCAGTGCCAGTTTTGCTCGGCACTTTAATGAGCCGACTGGCAGGAGAGTATTGAGTGAGCTCAGTAAATGAAGAACAACTTGACATCAATGGATTCTAAGTGAACTTGGTAGTGTGATTACCGAGTGAACTTGATAGCCATTAGAGGGTGGAGCTTGGTAGAAGAAGGTATCGAGTTAACTCGGTAGCCACTGAAAAGATAAAAACTTCAACAAGACTTGACTGAGTGAAGATTTATAATGTGAATATTTTCACCATTAAAAATTAGAGAGCCAAAGTATGAAGCTTCTAAATAAAATTTTCAAATGCAATGAATAGAAGAAGAACAATGGATTCAAGTATGCCTACTTGTTTTCTATTCAACTTTGATTCAAACTATTACAAAATCTATGAGCATTCAGCTTTAACCAGAAAACCCTAAAATAAACCTAAAACTTTAAACAACTTCAATACTTCAAAAACTTTAAACTTGCTGCTCTAATGGTTTCATACAATAATGCCTAGAGAAATCACTACTTCACAGGTTGAATAAAATAATAAACTACGAACTTACAAAATGACACAAAGAAGTACGTACAATTGCAGTCTCATAACAAGCTTCCTTTTGTCTCTGCAATGACTGGATCTATTGATCACTTTCTTTTTACTTTTCTCTACTCTACAACTTCTTTCTGATATGTTTAACTTCAACTACATGAAGGAATGTGTGACATTCCTTTTTGTCTTCTACCACAAAAAATTTCCCCCTATTTTCCAAATTTGAAAAACTCACCTACCCGTAATAAGTTTTCTGATCATTCTACAAATGTCAAGTGGTAGGTGAGCATTTGGCTCAAGGGGCAACCAATAACTTGTGAGATATTTCAATAGTTATATATTGAGCATTGTAGTAAATCATGACAATCAATATGCCCAAAATATCATTCAATGATCAGAATTTGGTGTGTTAAGTTTCTCCCACTAGATTTCTAACACACTTTGATCAAACTCATAAGAGGCCTGATGTAGAAAATAAAAAAAGATGGAAGTGAATGTCCTTATTTGTAAAAATAATGATATGAAGTAGTAACATAATACAAATCATGATATGCTCTAGATTTATCAATTTCATAAGCTTTGGTTACCCCTAGATATCATTTTGACTCCAAATGATAATCTCAAATAAAGTGATCTTTAATATCCATCCATGTGGATTTCTCAACCAAATAGGATGTTATTGTTATTAGCTTCTAATTATTATATTTAGAAAGTAATGAGGCCTACATGGAATTAGTCATCGACAATAAATATTTTTTTTGAAGAAATAAAATGGAGATCTTATCAAGAATCAGTTACCATCACAACCAAAATGTTATGGAAAAGGTTGGTTGCTAAATAGGTGACAAAATAGTAGAGAAAGGGTTGTTCTTTTCTACAAGTCCTAAGGCTTCCAAGGGAGGAGAATATTTTTTCTGATTGTAATAGGGGAATATAAGATATTTTATTTTATGTTTTATGCATTCTTGATTGTACAAGGATTTAGAATAATATTGTAGTTGTTTTCTTATATTTAGAAATAGGAATGAATTTACATCATAGCTCATATGGGTTGTATATTTATTTATTTAGATTAAGAGTAATCATGAGATTCTCTTCTTCATATTTCTTAATATAATCCTCCATTTTGTATCAAAGATGTGCTAAATGTAATCATGTGGTTCACATACTCACATTTTTCAGAATAACATGTTTAACTCCTCTTGTCTCTCCTATAGTGTAGAGAGTTGAATATGTGATCTTATGATTATTTATTCTTCTTCATGCTTCATTTTTCAAATGTGATAATCACACCAATCCATAGTTATGGGAAAGTATTGACATGCCTTAGTGCCTTTTGGTTAAAGATATATCCAAATGTTTTAATTCATTGAATATCTTCTAATAGGGAGTTGTACCCCTCAATTCAAAGGTGGATTATCAATGCAATCATAATGTATCCAACTATTGGTAGAATTTGTACCTTCATTTGGGAATTTTGAGTCATTATTTGCATTTCTTTCTTGAAGGAAAAACCTTTTTACCAATAGATTTTTGGTGACTCTTTTGGGGACTTGGTAACAAGATTCAACGCTTGACATTTGGTTCCCTAGTTTTTATTCATCTCTATGCGTAGGAGATTGGTGGCTCTATGTAATGATGATTTTGGAAACAAAGGTCTCAAAGAAGAAAAGACCCAACCCTACCATCTTGTTGATCATTAAGATAAATGATAAAGTGTTGCAAGAATTCAAGAAGCATTGCAAAGAGAGTGCTTCTTATGTCGTGAAAATAAACCTCAACCTCAAAGATGATCACACTTCTACACTTTTATGGTGGATTTTGTGTTATAGGTTTAAAAAACTGAAATATATAGAAGAATATAAAGGAAAAGTTCAACAACTTGAAGAAGAACTAGAAGTTGATCATGGAGAACCTCCAGTTATTCCACTCTCTTCATTCTCATGCAATTACTCTATTATGAGTAAGAAAGAAGTTCAACAAGAAACCTCAGGGCCTCATGAAGAGAAAGAATTGGTGATCACAAATGAGCAAGGTTTTTTGAGATATGGTTAGCTAGAAAGAAAATATAGCACATGATTCTTCTTTTATTCCAAATTTTGAAAATCTTAATTTCGAATCTTCAAAAGATTACCCTACTACTATAAATGTGGAGAATGAAAAATTTCAGAATTCCTACTCATCTTGAGTATGAAACATTTTTTTTTATGGAAGGTTGTAGTGAAAATAATCCTCCATGTGTAAAGGTCTATAATGAATCATTCTCTTTTGAAGATAATAAGATATCTATCCTTCTTGATGATGCTATTTTGCATTTTTCTTATAAAGCTTGTGGTGAAGATGAAGTAAAATCATGTCCTGAGATGCATTCCTTTAGCTTGTGAAATCTATGTGGAAAGGAAGTTCTTGGTACAAATGGAGAGTATGAAGATGACTTTATTAAAGTAACCCAACCCCAAGGGTGATCAAGAAACATTTCAGATACTCCTTGTGGAAATAGAACCATAAAGAGGACGCTTATACCCACTGGTAAAGAAATGGTAGATCCTCATTAAGATCAACTATCAAAAGGGTTGGAAATACGTAAGTGAAGAAAGCCTTATTTATTCCATTCTTTTTCCTAAGATGAAAGTGTTTGTAGTTTCTTTATCTCTAGCCCACCCAAAAGTAAATAGTTTTATCCACTTGTACAATCCAAAAATGATGCTTTCCATCCTACTTGGCATGACAACAATTGTGGCTTTTCAAATAAAACTTTTTTAGAACTAAGCTCCTTGAACGAAATCTCTTCCACAAAAAGTGAAAATGTACTATCGCTTAATGAGATTTTTTTAGGTTTACAAAGTTTGAAAATAGAGAAAAATGATGGGATGTATGCAACACTTAATGATGAAAAGAAGGTTGAACAATCTCAATCATTGGAAGTTCACTCAAGTGATGATTCTTTAAATGAGGAAGATATTGTTTAAAAGTTTTTATTTGCAATCAAATATGAAAATCCTAAAGGTAAAAATTTAAATATTGATTTGATTAATGCATTTGACTTGGATAGAATTTTCTCCAAGGTAATTGCTAGAAAATTTGATGAAGCCTATCAATTCCATGTTGATCTTATGTTGGAAGAAGTATATTGTTTCTTTAATTATACCTCTAATATTGAAAATATTTCCCCTTATTAGAATCTTGTGAGTTTTGATCAGGTCAGTGGCATGATCTTCTCATTGGAAATATGTGAGCCAAATAGTTTGTAGTGACTAGCTAGAGATGACCTTCAGATTCCAATGTTAAGAACTCAGCTAGGGGAAGAGGTTTATGGTGAAATGTTTATCTTTGGACAATAAATATGGTAAAAAAGGTCCCTACACAAAATTAATTTAGCTTGTAGCAGTAAGGAAGTAGTCATAAATAGGTTGCCTTTAGTTAACTCTTTTGGATGCAACCCATTAGTCTGGAGTGGCTATTTCTCCTCATAGTTGATAAATGGCTTTGTGTAATTTTTTCTTTGACTTTAGTTCTTATGGTGAGTTCTTCTCACCTATATACACTTGTAAATATCTTGTCATTCTCAAAGATTTTGGTGGTGTTCAATTTAGTTGTCTAGTTTTTTGCTTGCTGGTAGTTTAGGTGTTTGGTGCTTCCTTGTTCTTTGCCCTTCCCTTCTAGCATTCACTTGATCTCTATTGAATTATGACTCTAATCCCAATGAAAAGGCACTGGTCCCACCAGATGCTTTTTGGATTCTTCATATCCTTTATGACTCACATCACTAGTCAGAGCATGTTGTAAGCATGCTTCCAGCATCCAAGTTTCAAACTTTGAAAATCAACCACATGAAAAGAATCCCTAAATTGTCTTGGTATTTTAGTTGGTATTTATTTCTTATGATGTCTTTGTAAGATTTTATTTGCAAAGAAGATGTATTCTAAATTTGTGTTGAACTTGAACTTTGAACTAAAAGTGGTTCAAGTTTAGGTTCAAGGATCAAAATGAAGAGAAAAGTTTGGATTCTTGATTCAAGGTTAAAGGTTTGGCATAGTATTGTAGTTCAAATTTAGTGATCCAAAATGAAGACAAAAATGTACAATATTTAAAGCTCAAAATTTGACTCACAATTTTATTGTTCAAGTTCAAGTTTAGGTTCAAGATGTAGGTGTGACAATTCAAAAAGTTCAATGTTAGAGCACAAGATGATTGTTCTAGAGATGCAAGTTGAGGTTCAAAGATTCAAGAGGCTGACATACTTAGTCAATGAGGAATTTTAATGTGTAGGTCCTCTCTCTAAGGCTCAAAGTTAGAAAAATATATATTTAAATCAAAATCTTTACAATCAACACATCCCAAGATAGAGACCAAGAAGTTGAAAATTTTTATTGTTCAAAGTCCACTGTTCCTAACATTCAATGAATAAAAGTACAAATGCTCATTTACAAAAGATTTGGTGTGAATATATCTGAAATAGGATATATATATATATATATATATGGACATTGTAAAAAACCATGAATTATAGAGGAAGTTATATGAATTTTATAGAATATTGAATTCATCACTTATTTGCTCAATACCTTGATCAATTTAGTGGAAGCATCATCATTAGTGATCAATGCCCAATATTGCTATTGAGGATGTTGTAGAGATAATCCTTGAGAACCCAATACACCATTTGAAGTATGTGGGAAGAAAGATAGCTTCTCAAGAGGTGCATATTAAGAAATGACAAGTCAATATATCATCATATTTTGGTGGGATGTGGATAGATACTCTTGATGGTTCCTTTTCCAAATAGCACATTCAACCCAAATAATCTATTTGATAGAATGGTGGTGCCGAAATAGAAAATTGGAGGAGTTACAATGTCTATCTCTCACATACTTGACTATTGAATATGGCAGGTGCTATAGTCACACAAACCAACTTAGTATAGCTAAATACAAATATTGATCCTTTTATTTTTATAAATCACCAATTGTTAAAGAAGAGGCACGTATTATTACAATTACATTCTAATATAAATAATACACAGGGTTATGAACATGTAGTGACTAATGGCAAGCTATTTAATAAAATGGTAGCATCAAGCCATGGCCCAAGCCTATAGGTGTGAAGGTAATGCCTCACAATCCCCATAGTCAAATGGTGCAAATTTCAATACTCAAGTATGAGCCTCATCATTTTTCTAGGGCATCATTGTTTCTACAAGTAGAATTGCATTGTGTTGATACTATTTGATCTCTTCACTAGAATATTTGACAACAAAAAGTCCCTTTTCAATGCATCTGTAACATATTATGGTAAAGAGGTGGAGTAGTACCTCCTCTCCAACATGGTGATAAGCATCTAAGAATTTTTGTTTGTGTACCAGTTATCCTCGCCTACACTAAAGAGTTTGGTTTTGTTGATGGTAAAGAGTGGAAGTGTTATCAACACTATAAGCCCAAACTATTTCAAAGAGAATTGGAGGATTCAAAGATGAGAGACATATGGAGGAATAAAATTAAACAAGATAGCCCAAATGTTATAGATGATGCAAATAAATGAAGATCCAAATTCTATATCTATGATGACTTGTGAATTCAAATCACAATCATAAGTCCTGCATGTTATGTCACACAACACTCCTAAGTGGTCAAGTTATATATTGGACATTATAGTAAATCATGAGAATAATATGCCCAAAACATCATTCAATGATCATAATTCAGTGTATTTA
Source organism: Cupressus sempervirens (assembly GCA_028749045.1). Classification (NCBI taxonomy): domain Eukaryota; kingdom Viridiplantae; phylum Streptophyta; class Pinopsida; order Cupressales; family Cupressaceae; genus Cupressus; species Cupressus sempervirens. The sequence goes on along the minus strand of CM053789.1, from coordinate 846,161,418 downwards.
GTTTCTATCATGAGATTTATGATCAAACTCATAAGGGGCTTGATGCAAAGAATAAAAAGAGATGGAAGCGAATGTCCTCATTCCTAGAAAGAATAACATGAAGTAGTGATATACTATAAATCATGATATACCATAGAGTTATCAATTCTATAAGATTTGGTTAACTGTAGATGTCACTCTGGCTCCAAACTATAATCTCAAATAAAGTAATCTTTAATAACTATCCATGTGTATTTCTCAACCAAATAGAATGTTATTGTTATTATCTAGTAATTATTGTGTTTATAAAGTAATGAGGTTTCTAGGGAGTTAGCCATCATGAATAATTGAAAAGTTTAAAGAATGAAAATGGAGATCTTATCAAGAAATTGTTACCATCATAACCAAATCGTTATGGGAAAGGTTAGGTGCTAAATAGGTGACAAAATAATGTTGAAAGTGTTCTTCTTTTCTACAAGTCCTGAGGTTACCAAGGGAGGAGAATACTTTTTCTAATTATAATAGGGGAATATAGGAGATTTGATTTTATGTTTTCTACATTCTTGATTATAAAAGGACTTAGAATAGTTTTCTGGGTTTTTTGTTATATCTAGAATTAGGAATCAATTCATATTAGTGGTCATATGGATTGTATATTTATTTTTCTTGATTAAGAGTAATCATGAAGCTCTCTTCTTCACATTTCTAAATGTAATCCTATATTTTGTGTGTTCTATGTAATCTTGTGGTTCACATGCTCATATTTTGGAGAATAACATTTTTAAGTCCTCTTGTCCCTCCTCTAATATAGAGGGTTGAATAGGTAATCTTATCACATCTTATGTTAAATCTTATATTTGCACCCAATCCATGGTATGGTTGTGTGTTAACACAACTTATTGCCTTCTGTTTAAAGGTGTATCTAGATGTTTAATTGATTGATTTTTTTTAAGAGGGAGTTGTACCTCTCAATTCAAAGGAGGATTATCAATGCAATGATAAACTATCCAACTTTTGGTAGAATGTATACCTTCATTCTAGAATTTTGAGTCATTATTTGCATTTCTTTCTCGAAGCAAAAATTTGTTTACCAGCATATTTTTGTTGACTTTCTTGGGGACTTGGTAATAAGATTTAGTATTTGACATTTGGTTCCATAGTTTTCAATTAACTCTTTGTACATGAGATTATTGAATTTGTGTAATGACCATGCTAGAAAGAAAGGTGTTAAAGAAAAAATAACCGATCCTACCATCTTGGAGATCATCAAAATAAATTACAAAGTGGTGCAAGAATTCTGAGAGTACTAAAAAGGGAGTATTTCACGTGTAATGAAAATAAATCTTGTAAGGAAACTTGGCAACAAAGAATATAACCGTTTCCACATAACCCATAATAGATCTAAAATAAAAACAGAATTAAAATCCACATGCAAGAGAATAGACAACATACCCACAAAATTGTGACACAAGATATACCCTGGGAAACCCTCATTGAGGGAAAAACCTAGCCTCCAAAAGCATCCATCACCATGTACTATTCAGCAAAAATACCATTGCCATACAACCATGGAAGCCTTCATGGCCATAGCCACAACCGAGCAAACTATGTGAACAAGCCTGAATCCACACATCCCATGCCATGCTTTCAACCTTCACAAATGCTCCCTTGGCTAACCTGTCAAGCCTTGTCCCGCTCGACTCTTGCCTTTTGTCTTCTCCTTGTCACTCTACAACAACTACCCTTGTGACTGCTTATATAGTAGCAAGTCTCACAAAACCACTAAGTGGTATTACATAAACCATGTGCTACCTAACCCACTGACCCCACATTTAATATTGGACATTTAATTCTTTTTTCCCAATGTTAAATAATTACATGAAATATTTCCACAATGTTATGTAATACAACTCATCAAGAATATTCTATGGGAATCTTTACATGTTGCACGTCCATCTAGGTACAACATTACATAATAAAAATAAAATAATAAAATAACAATATTATGCAATGTGTGCAACATCCATTATCTCAACAATCTCCCACTTGTTGTATACATTGCATAGGGTCAATCCGTAGCCACATAAATGAACAAGGGAACAATCCCTCCCAACACATCCACCATCATGGATCAAAATACACCAAGTGCTCCATCTTGGTAGCCGCAACAAAATCAAAGTATCCAGCATCTCGAACATGAATGATCTCACCTCCTATCATGCCACTCCCACTGGACATACATAGAAGCCATCCAAAGATAAAGCCACCCAACCTGTCACATTAGAAGATCATAAAATCCTATACCAATTGAAATTCCAAGCACAAAAAACCTGATCCAAAGGTAATCACATGTATCCGTAGTTGTCAAAATATCCATAGCTGAAATAACACCCACCATCAAGTGCCAAACCCATGCAACTATCCATACCTCTAAGGTATAACAAGTGAATCTCATATCACTGACATATCCAATTTGCAACTTGCAATCACAAGCCTCAAGAGCAATACTTGCCACATATATACCAAGAAGCTCCCATTGCAAAAGATAATGTCAAATCTATAACCAATCCACTTAACACATCTCAAAGAAGTGAATCCATGTAGTATCAAGGACATCCACGATACATAAACCAATATCTTGCAAGAAAAAACTCTCATAACAAGTCTCCAATAGTCTCCCAAATTCTCCACAACCAATAGAGGAAAGAGAAAGAAATAACCATGTCATCTCTCACATGACATGCATGAGCACAAACCAGTGATCACAATCTCCAACCAATCTCAAATCCAATGTAGGCAAAAATGAACATCCAAGAAGATAGCCAAGACCAGAGAAATCATGCAAATCATAACCTGTATCATGTCCTTCTACACACACCTCTAGATGTAAACTGTGCATGCATGATCTCCTCCATTAAACCCCAACAAGAAGCCTCAACAACACCCAAACCATACCATATAACTAATCATGGATGTAAGCCTCTCACAAGAAGATTAAACTCAATAAAACCATTCCTAAACCAAGGAATAACCATTCCTAATCCAAGGAATATGCCCAATATAAAACCATCTCCCAAACTCAACCAGCATAACAACATATGCACATGGAGATAACCAATGCTAAACCATCTCTCAAATGAACCCTCCAGAACTAACTCATGTACCATAGCTCAAGATCCATATCCATGAAAGACAAGTATAAATATAATGCAACTGAGAGAAACAATGGGCTATACCTCTCAAGTAGCAAACTGCCGAGTAGACCAAGAGTGGGGAATGAGAATGCTTATCAAGATACCCAAGTCTCCAAACAAGACTCATCTAAGAACAATCTCCTCTCAAGTCCATATCAGGTGATTGCCCCTTGGACTTCCTATTGAAACCATCAACCATCCCAACAAATACTTCTCTAATCTAAGAGAAATCAGCGTCACCACTATCTCTAAGTATCCATGAGCACCTATAACCAATCAATTCATGCCAACTCCAAATTCAACATAGCAATATCATGAAGTATCTAGCTTATGATTAGTGTACTCAATACCAAGAAACTAAACCAAGATCAATGTCAAAGTTCCAACCATGGCCTTAGGAACATAAACATGACAACAAATCTTACCATCTCAACTAAAGAGATAACATGCTCCATATGAACATACTATAACATGTCACAACTCTAAACGTGTATCAAGAGTATACCATGACATAATAATGAAGCCATCCTCATACCAAGGATAACATGCCAAATAAAAGCATAAACCACACCTTTGCCAAGAACCTTGTGAGTCCTCAAGATGTAACCATCTCCACACACCATGAAGAAAAAAACCATCTCCACATACCATGAAGAACCATCTCCAAACACAATGAAGATAACCAAGAACTCCATGAGTCCTTAAGATCTAACCATCTTCATACACCATGAAGATAATCGAGTGTGCCATGCAAATGTCAAAGATTCTTCTACATCAATAGGATCTAAGACAAACCTTCAACATCTGCAAACACTCAATAAATATATCAATGCCAACAACTCTCACTCAACTGTGGTACCAATTCACCTATGGCATCATAAAATCCATCTCCTACTTGAAGATCCAAACCAAACTAGGAATTAATCCTGCACTGTCACCCCATCACTGTCACAAGCTCCCACTAAACTATGTATTCAAGCTATCCATGACATCATGATGAAAAAAACCATCCTTTGACCATGATAATCAACCAAGGCATCTAGCCATCAAAGAACTCAAAGTGCACATCATGAGCTCCTTAAAAGAAACCAAATAACCATGATCCTCAACCAAGAAGATATACCACCATAATTGAATCAGAAATCCAAGCTAATGAACATCAAGGATGTACATGTATATCCAATCATGTCATGCCAAAATCCATGACACCATGATCACATCCATGAACCAAGCATCTGGCTCTCAATATGTCCAACCTGTCAGCATAGTCAACCACAATCCTCTGCGATGATTGTACCTGGTAACAACATCTCATCCCTTCTACATGAAGATAAAATCATGTGACTTAGGGCATAGACAACCCAAATCCAAGCCACCAATATGAATATGCATCAATAATGAAAGATCAATGGGCAAAGACAACCCATAACCAAGCTATAAATGCAACCTATAAGTATAGACCACTTACAACACTGCACAACTTGTAGATCCAACAAGTCATCATGCATATCCAAACCAAACACTGATAACCATATCATCATGAGACCAAACTGAATATGAACTGAGTATACAATGACATCAAAACTTAAATCTCCAATGTCATAAACTCACAATGTTACCATAGTCAAAATATACCTATAAACTGTTCAGATCAATATATCAACAAATAAATCATGCCAAACCTACACCAAATTTGAACCAATGTGTAGAGCTCTCCAAGAGCTTTCCGTTGACTACTCGAAGTCCAAAATCTGACTCTGTATGCCCAAGTTATGCCCTAATCCATGCTCAAAATAAATAATATCTGCCTTTAGGGCTCTTAAAACCTAAAAAAATATAAAAATCATAGAACCAAACCTACACCAAGTTGTAGAGCTTTGAATTAGCTTTCCAACGCTTGTAAGAACTTTGAAATCCAATATTTTGAGAGAAAGTTATGGCTGTTTTACTAAGACAGTCTTTTTACCATTTTCAGTACGATTTTTCATTTTTTTTTTTTTGCAGTGACGAAAATTTTGACAAGATTAAATTTGATGGCCATCATGGGCTGAAATCAAAAAACTCTTTCATTTCCTCTGAACATGGCCAAACTAGGGCATATTATATATCAAAATTTATGGAAATGTCAACCCAGATCCAATGGTGAGGTCTGTTTTTACCCAGGAGGTCATTTCTGCAAGCTACCCCCCAAAACCCTCATTTAAATGAAACATCCGAAAAATCCTTTTGTCCAAAAAATTTCACATGCCCAAATATTTTAACATCCCATCATAATAGAAAATCCAAAAAACTCTCAGATTTGCAATAAATCATTCATATATCTTGCCCTTTTCTTTTATCCTCTCATGCATTCCCATGGATTCAATCTAGGGTTACAATAATAAAACCATAGCTCTGATACCACTTGTAAGAAAACTTGGCAACAAAGAATATAACCATTTCCACATAACCCATAATAGATCTAAAATAAACACGGAATTAAAATCCACATGCAAGAGAATAGACAACATACCCACAAAATTGTGACACAAGATATACCTTGGAAACCCTCATTGAGGGAAAAACCCAACCTCCAAAAGCATCCATCACCATGTATTATTCAGCAAAAATACCATTTCCATACAACCATGGAAGCCTTCATGGCCATAGCCACAACCGAGAAAATTATGTGAACAAGCATGAATCCACACATCCCATGCCATGCTTTCAACCTTCACAAATGCTCCCTTGGCTAACCTGTCAAGCCTTGTCCCACTCAACTCTTGCCTTTTGTTTTCTCCTTGTCACTCTACAACAACTACCCTTGTGACTGCTTATATAGTAGCAAGTCCCACAAAACCACTAAGTGGTATTACATAAACCATGTGCTAAAACCATGTGCTACCTAACCCACTGACCCCACATTTAATATTGGGCATTTAATTCTTTTTTCCCCAATATTAAATAACTACATGAAATATTTTCACAATGTTACAATACAACTCATCAAGAATATTCCATGGGAATCTTTACATGTTGCACGTCCATCTAGGTACAACATTACATAATAAAAATAAAATAATAAAATAACAATATTATGCAATGTGTGCAACACCCATTATCTCAACAAATCTCATCCACACTTCTACGCTTCTATGGAGGATTTTGTGTTACAGATTTCACAAACTAAAAGATCTAGTAGAGTATAAAAGAAAAGTGCAACAACTTGAAGAAGAATTGGAAGTAGATGGTGAAGAATCTCTACTTATTCCACTCTCTTCCATATCATGCAATTACTCTATTATGATTGAGCAAGAACTTCAATAAGAAAACTCAGGACCTCATAAAATAGCAAGCATGGGTTAGCCCAAATGAGAAAGGTTTTGGAGATATGGTAAGCTCAAAAGAAAGTATAGCACAAGATTATGCTTTCCTTCCAAAATTTGAAAATCTTAATATCATATCTTCAAAAGATTACCCTACTTTTATAAATGTGGAGAATAAGAAATTTTAGATTCCTACTCATCCTTAATATGAAGCTTTTTGTTTTATGGAAGGTTGTGGTGAAAATAGTCCTCCATATGTAAAGGTTTGTAATGACCCTATTCTAGAATCAGTCTCTTTTGAAGATAATTAGATATCTAACCTTCTTGATGATGCTCTTTTGAATTTTTATGATAAAGCTTGTGATGAAGATAAAGTAAAATCATGTCCCAAGAGGCATTCCTTTAGTTTGGGAAATCTACTTGGAAAAAAGGTTTATGGTACAAGTGGAGAATGTGTTGATGACTTTGTTGAAGTAACCAAATCCCAAAGGTGCTCAAGAAACTTGAGATACACTCCTTGTGAAGATAGAATCATAGAGAGGATGCTTATACTCGCTAAAAAAGAAATGGTGGATCCTTGTGATGACCAAATATCAGCAGGGTTGGAATATGTAAGTGAAGAAAGCCTTCCTGATTCAATTCTTTCTTTCTAAGGATAAAAGTGTTGGTAGTTTCTTTTTCATTAGCCTACCCAAAAGTAAATACTTTCATTCACTTGTGCAATCTGAAAATTATGCTTTCCATCGTACTTGGCATGACAACAACTGTGGCATTTCAAATCAAGTTGTTTTAGAAATAAATTCTTTGAATGAAATCTCTTGTGCCAAATCTGAAAATGTACTATTACTCAAAGGGAATTTTTTAGATTCTAAAAGTTTGAAAATGGAGAAAAAAGATGGGATGTATGCAACACTTCATGACGACAAGAAGGTTGAAGAAGCTCAATCATTAGTAGTTCACTCAGGTGATGAGTCTTTGAATGAGGGAGAGATTGTTGAATTTTTTTTATTAGCAATCAAGTATCAAGATCTTGAATGTAAAAATTTAAATGTTGATTTGATTAATACATTTGGCTTGGATAGAATGTTTTCTGAGGTGATCGCTGAAAAATTAAATGATGAAGCCTATCCCTTCCATGTTGATCCTATGTTGGATGAAGTATATTCTTTCTTTAAGCATACCTCTAATGTTGAAAATATTTCCCATGATTGGAATCTTGTGAGTGTTGATTAGGTTAGTGGCATGATCTTTATTGTCAATATGTGAGCCAAAAAAAGTTTAGCCACTAGCTAGAGATGATTTTGAGATCTCCATGTTGGGAACTCAGAAAGGGGAAGAGGTTGATGATGAAATGTGGCTCTTTGGACAAGATGTCCAGTACACAAGGTCCCTACACACAATCAATTTAGCTTGCAGCGGTAAGGTGGTTGCCTTTAGTTAACTCTTTCAAATGCAACCTGTTAGTCTAGAGTGTCTCTCTCCTCTCACAACCAATAAATGGCTTTTTGTAATTTTTTCTTCAACTCTAGTTCTTATGGTGAGTTCTTCTTACCTGTATACACTTGTAAATTTCTTTTGCTCTTTGAGTTTTTAGTGGTGTTCAGTTTAGCTAGTTGGTTTATGCTTGTAGGTAGTTTAGGTGTTTGGTACCCTAGTTTAGAACTTTGAAAACCAATATCTCTAGTTAGAGAAAGATGTAAGCGTGCTTTCAGCATCCATGTTTAAAACTTTGAAAATCAACCACATGGAAAGAATGCCTAAATTATGTTGGTCTTTTAATTGGTCTTTCTTTCTTATGATTCCTTTGTAAGATTTGATTTACAAAGATGGAATGTTTCGAAGTTCTATTGAACTTGAACTTTGAACTAAAAGTTCTAAAGTTCAAGTTCAGGTTCAAGGATTGAAATGAAGAAGCAACATTTTGATTCATGGTTGAAGGTTCAAGGTTTGACATAGTACTATAGTTAAAATTCAGTGATCCAAAATACAGAATCAGATGCACAATTTTTAAAGCTCAAAGTTGGACTCATAGTTTTAATGTTCATGTTCAAGATGCAAGTGTAACAGTTTGGAAAGTTTAATGTTCAAGGTCGAGTTTAGAGCACAAGCTGATTGTTCTAGAGATACAGATAGACATTCGAAGGTTCAAGAGGCTGGCATATAGGGTCAATGAGGAATTTTAAGGTGTAGATCCTTAAGCTCTAAGGCTCAAAATTAGAAAAATCTATATTCTAATCAGAAGCTTTACACTAAGAAAATCCCAAGGTAGAGACCGAGAAGTTGAAAGTTTTGATTGTTCAAAGTTCATTGTTCCCAACATTCAACGAATAAAAGTTCAAATGCTTGGTTGCAATGGAGTTGGTTTGAATAGATCTAAAATAGGAAATATAGATATAAGAGACATTGTCAAGAACCACGAATTATAGAGGAAGTTATATGCATTCTATTGAATGTTAAATTCATCATTTACCTTATCGGTACCTTACCTAATTTAGTGGAAGCATACTCAACAGTGATCAATGTTGAATACTGCTATTGAGGTTGTTGTATAGATGATCCTTGAGAACACAATACACCGTTTGAAATACATGGTAAGAAATATAGCTTCTCCAGAGGTACACATTAAGAAATGACAAGTCAATATCATCATATATGGGTAGGATGTAAATAGATACTCTGGATGGTTTTTTTTCCAAACATCACATTCAACACAAATAATCTATTTGACAGAATGGTGGTGCCCAGATAGAAAAATTGAGGAGCTACATTGCCTATCTCTCACATACTTGACTTCTACATATGGTGGGTATTATAGTCAAACAAACTAGCTTAGTGTAGCTAAATACAAATATTGATCCTTTTCTTTATATAAATCATCGAATGTTAAATAAGAGGCAACTATCATTACAATCATGTTCTGATAGAAAGATTATATAGGGTTATGAACATGTGGAGAATATCAACACGCTGATTGATAAAATGGTAGCATCAAGGCATGGCCTAAGCCTGTTATGAAGGTAATGGCTCACGATCTTCATAGTCAAATCGTGTGAAGTTCAATAACCAAGTATGAACCTCATCATTTGTGCAATGCATTATTGTTTCTACAAGAAGTATTGCATTGTGTTGATAGTGTTTGATCTCTTCACAAGAATCTTTGACATTGACAAATCCCTTTTCAATGCATCTATGACTTATTTGTGAGAAATAGAAATAAAAATTTAAAACTCACAACCCTAAACCTAAAAAATATGCTCGGAATAAGCTATTGCTAAGTGACAATTTTACTTGGCACATGAAGGTGTCGAGTGGCAATTTGCTTGGCACTTGATGGTGTTGAGTGACAAGATGCTTGGCACTTGAAGAAGAATGCAGTAGGTGTTGAGTTAGCTGGGCACACAAAGTAAAAGCTCAACAAAAATAGAGGTCGAGTGAGCTCGACTCCAACTAAGAAAGAGGATGTCGAGTGTTCTGTTTCAAACTAAATAAATATAGCTTAAAGAATATTTCAACGTGAATGCTTTCACCATTAAAACCAGAGAACCAAAACTTTAAGCTTCAAAAATAAACTTGTCAAATGCAACATTCAAGGGAAGAGTAATGGATTCAAGTATGCCTGCTTGCTTTACTATTCAACTTGATTAAACCATTACAAAATTTGGGAGCATTCGGCTTCAACCAAAAAACCCTAAAATAATTGTTACCTTTGGTTTTACCACCAAGGATTTAAATTTGAATGCATGGCTCGTACAATGGTTAGTCTCGAATTAGTATTTAATGCTACGACCTGCGAGTTTTTGGCCGTCAGATCTAAGCGGTACCGATGGTTGGCGCCATCGTGCTATAAAGGAAATGCATGATATTTATGATAGCGCAATGGCGCCCTGTCGACACGTTGCAGGGGTGGGTCTGGCGTTCGGTGGGTCAGAAAAGTTCTTTGATGCCTTGGCGCTATGTCGCTATCGCATATCGGCTGAAAAATCTCCATAGCGACATAGCGCCCGGTGGAAATAGTCACGGCGGCGAATTTTGACGATCGACGGAATCAGGTGTTGCGGCGAAGAATCAGGAGAAACCACGTGTGCCAGGTTAGAGTTCCTGTCGGCACGGCTAACACAGTCGGGGCTTACGTTCACCATCGTTGGATCAGCTCGGATCAATGGTAAGCGCCATCGCGCTATGGAGGAGTTGCGTGAGGGTTATGACAGCGACATCACACCTTGGTGATGCATGTCAAGTGGGGCCATTTCTCAAAGCAATACTAGGTGTATCAACATGGAGGGCAGAAGCATGAGGTATGACGAGTCCTCACGATCGTCGAATTTGGTCGCATCAATAGATGGCACCATCTCGCTATGGCGAAGATGTGCGGATTTTATCATAGCGACATGGTGACCATCTGCCACGTGGATCAACAGGATCAGGTCTCACCAAGGATTGCCAGGTGTCATTCAGGGTCCGGTCGTAGGTCGTAGAGTACGAAAGGTCAGAGGTTTCGTGGTGGCGGGCAGACAGTTTCACGGCTTGGAGGTTTCAAAAAACATGGCAAGGTGCTATGGTTCCAATGAAAAACCAATGCATTTTTCGATGGCGACATAGCGCCCAAACGAAAAGTTCACCATGGCGAGGAAGGATCAAGCAGATGGGTCCCAGCGGGTACTGTGCAAGCATAGTTGGCATGGCGAATCAGATGGGGACACACGTAAATCTCAGGGCACATTGTCAGTGGGCGCTATGGTGCTATGGGAATTTGGCCTCGATTTCCGCATAGCGACATGGCACCTAGCTGAAATGTGGTCACTCTGTGGATCAGGTCTTGGGTTGCTAGCTAGTCTTCATTGAACCAAATAAGGAGGTGCCATGTGTATGAGTCGACGCATAGCATACAGCAGGCCCAGTACTCTCAGCATGAATGGCGAGTCTTCACGATCGTCAGATCCGCAGGGATCTACGACTGGCACTGTCTCGCTATCAAGAACTGCTCGGGAGCTAACATCGGTGACATAGTGCCCATACACCACGTGTCTTGGCGGGGCCACATTCCATGCTGCCGGTGCAGTTAGATTTAAGTGACCAATAGACCAATGAGGAGATGCCACGTATCAATGGGCTTGACGAATCACGAGAAAAGAAGGGTCGCGGGAGGGAGAGTTTTGTGAGTGTCGAATTGGAAAGGATCGACGGTAGGCACCATCTCGCCATGGTGAAGCTGCGAGTTTTTTAGCATAGCGACTTGGTGCCCTTTTGCCATGTGTGGGTGGGGTCAAGTCTCGCTAGGATGCATCGTTGAGGTGGTGCCAAACAGGATGGGCCCAGTCGCAGATTGGAGGGTCCATGGTGAATCAGGAATTGCCACATATGCCAGGTCAGGGCACGGACATGTCATGGGACCAGTTTCTTGATGCAACCAGCATGTTGCAAAGGTGGGTTCTACACCATTAGATCTACAGGGATTAGCGGCAGGCGCTATCTCACCATGGAGAAACTGCATGAATTTTATGATAGCGAGTTAGCGCCCATGCGCCATGTGTCATGGTGGAACCATGTTTCATACAGTTGGCACAGTAAGGACTAAGCGATCGTCGAACCAATGGGGAAGTGCCACATGTGCCGCGGGCCCAGTGATTTACAAGAGAAGAGGTTGCAGAATGACGAGTCTCCATGATCGTCGAATCAAGGCCGATCGACGGTATGCGCCATCGCACTATGGTGGAGATGTGCGAGGGTTATGTTGGTGACACAGTGCCTTGTCGAAACACGTCTTGTCGGCACAGTCTAGCATGGCGGTTGGTGGTTAGTGTAACTGTCACCATCATGATAGTTTTCAGGGTGGTGCGGTTAGTCCAATGAAGGGTGGTGCTGTTAGTTAGAAATGCAATTGGCTCGCGTGGCCTAGTTGATGCATAGGGAGCCCGGTTGACCTTTTGATCTCGACAGATTCATGAACTAGGAGGCGACGATATTGATTTTGTCATGCGATCTGATCTCCATGATCAATCTCAACCTACCAGAGTAAATGTAAAACACAGAATGACACTCCACCTACCCGTTGATCCATCTACCAGGTCAGAGCGCAGTTATGACGTCATTTTTAGTCTTCTCAGGACATTATTGGTGAAAGAGATCAAATTTTTTGGAGATTTTTTCCATGATTGTCTTCCATGGTACTCAATGGCAGGTAGTTGCAGGGTCATTGCAGCCAAAAGGATCTCAGTTACGCCTGAACTATAAAGGCAAATTTTGTACATTTTGTAAGGGTCGACTCTTCCTGATTTTCTCGGCTACTGCTTGCAGACTTGCAGTGAAAAATCCCTTTGTCTTTGAACTAGATAAACATCCTGTATCATCTCTTTCAGCCATCAATGTGTATGTGTATCGTTTTGCCTCTCGTTGATGCATTGTTGAGATCAGTGGTCTGCATACTGTATCTATCTTTGGCCTACTGAATAATATACAAGTGAAATCTTCTGTTCCTGGTGTTATTCAGTTGGTCTCTTGATCTGCATGTGGCTGTTGGTTGATACAAGTTTGAATGAATGTATGACCTTGAATGTTACCCTAGTTCCGTAGTGCATATATGGGTAGGAAAATGAGTCTGAACACCCTATGTTGGTGCATCACCGCCTTAGATTAGACTAGGTAGATTTTCTTTAATGCTCTCTTTCTCCCTTTCCCTTCTGAGAATAGATAGATGCACCCTGACAGTAAGAGGAAGCCGGCCTTCTCTGGAGACTCAACCTCGTAGTTCAAGTTCCACAACTTGGAGGTTGGTTCCATGTTTCACTAGGTTGTCCTCATGCATAAGCCTTGGACAAGGGTGCAAACCTAAGTGACAACAGTTTTTGGCACGCCCGATGGGACCCATATCAAAAGATTTCAGGTCTACTGGTGTCAAGAAGAAAGAATTCTAGAGATAAATGCTGAAGAAGTAGTGCTGGCTTCAGTTTTCAAGCCTTCAAGAGGCTGATTCTTCAAGTACTTGGTGACTCTGAACATCAAAAAGTCTAGTTCCAGACCAAGTTTGCAGTGATTCATGCCTAGGATTGAAACAAGGGCATCTTCTAGAGGTAAATTTCAATATCAAGAGCTTTCTCTTTCAAATCCTAGGAGAAGAACGACTAGAACTTCATTATCACCAGTTAGGGGTAGAATAACAGTTGATATACCTGTAAGATCTGTATCTACTCCCCCTACTGTTTGAACTCAGCCTAGATTGCCATCAACACTCATCAATAGAACACTTGTTTATATGGCACAGCCAAGAGTTCATGCTTTTGCCACCTTTAATGGTGGAAGTCCTCTGTTGTTAGCCCAAAGACATGATATACCAGTTACTGCACTAAAAAGTATACCTAATTTTACTGGTGAAACTTCTATTTCCCCTCTAGAGCATATCCAAGAGGTAGTGAATGTCTGCAATATTCATGGTATTACAGAAGATGATGTTGCTGTCAGACTTCTAGCCTCATCTTTAAAAGGAAAAGCATTACAGTGGTATAGAGGCTTATTAACTGATTGGGATGGACTAGGAGCAGGATTATGCAAACATTTTGAGGATAAGAGTGACAATTTTCACTACTAGAGCAGCTGACTACAATAAAAAGAGCCCCCCATGAATGTATGACTAATTTTAATTACAGATTTCAAAAGACATGGGATAGAATATCTACTATAGTGAAACCTACCCCTGGTAATGCCTTCTTGCATTACCTTAGAGCTTTCAACAGTGACATTGCCACTACTATCCAAACTATGGGAGGAGATACATTACCAAATGCTTATGAGACAGCTATAAAAGCTAAGAATATCCTAATACAAGGTGGAAAGTTGGCTCCAAGGCCTCCTATGCCTTTCTTTCCTGATGTTCCCAACCACCAACCAGCAATAGCCCCTCTTCCTACAATTTCTACATCACAAGCCCTTACTCCAGTTCCCCAAGCTTCCACATCCTCAAATGGATTAGAGGAACTCAAGGAAATGCTCCAAGGTCTAGTGCTGAATACAGATAAAAGAGAGAGGACTCTAGATAAAAAATTGCAAGAGCAGGGGAAGGAGTTGAAGGACCAAGGGAAGAGATTAGAGGATATTTTTTCTCTAATACAAAAAATGAGTAACAAGGTGGTGGCCTTAGAAAGACAGCAAGCCCAAAGTGGCAAGCACCCCCAATTACAACATCAAGCTCTAAGTGGTGGTAGGCCTCCTAATTATTGCAATAGCTCTTTTGATCAGAATAGGCAAAATAGTCATGCTGCTGCTTCAAGCTCAAATCAGAGTAGAGCTCTAGTTCCTCAAAATAACTTAGCCCAAGATCAAGACTTCTGTCCTTCATGTAACTATTCTTATACCTACTGCCTATGTCAGAAAGCAGAATCTTATTTGGCTCTAACTGTCCAGGAGTCCGCAGTAAAGAAATCACACAAGGAAGATCATCCTAAGGAGGCCTCATATGTTTAGAGGCAGCGTGATTGCTCTTTTATGAATCACCAGATGGAGAAGCATTGTAATGTAAACCAGGATTCCGTTGCTCATAACACAAGAAGCAAGAGGAGAGCTATGGAACATACTGCCCCCCTTTCTCCTGAGTAGGCCTCAACTTCGAGTGTTATACCTCATACAAAAAAAGAAAATGAGCAGACAAACACTTCACAACAACAAAGGCAAGGTCCAAGAAAGGAGGATGCAAGTGATCCCTATGTTGCTCCATCTCAGCCTCTCATGGGTACAACTCCTAAAGTTTTTGCTAAAATTCCTAATGCACCCTTGAGTGTGGTAGAGCAAGTGAAGAAAAACAATGTAAGCATTTCCATGTGGGATGCATTTGCCACCATACCAATGTAGAAAAGGATGCTGCAACAAGAATTGGAAAAGATTGAGCCCAAAGATCAGTCATCTACCATGGAGGGTGACACTAGTTTAGTACAACCATCAGGTGACGTGGAGACAAATAAAAAGGTTAGACCTCCTCCATTCTATGTTTCTCTGATTATATGGGGCAAGTTAGTCCATAATTGCATGATAGATTCAGGGGCTAGTAGCTCAGTAATGCCTAGGTGTGTTGCTGATGCTTTAGGAATGAAATATGAGCCCATTATTAGGGATGTGTTACAATTAGATGGGAGTACTGCCAAAACCGTAGGCATCCTCAAGAATGTGGAAATGGCCCTACATACATGCCCTAGTTGTACTATGATTCAAGACATATCTGTTGCTGAAGTCAAGCCCTATTTTGCCATCTATCTTTCAAGAGACTTCACTGCCCAAATAGGTGGATTCATATCTGCTGATTGGTCTTGTATGTCATTTAAGACCAGACATGGGGCCAATGCTTCAATTAGAGTAGAACCTCAAGCCCTTCATCACACTGAACCCTACACCCCCAACTTCATTAATATGAATTGCCCTATTTTGGAGATGGATGAAAATGATATAGTGAATGAGCCTGCCACCTCCATAGTAGAGATTCCTGATTTCATCTTAGATGAGTGGGAAAATACATGTCAGTTTGAGCCTATGTCGAAAACTCTAGAGATAGGCCTTAGTACATATTGCATAATAGAGAAGGAGGCTCAATTTCTTGATCTTGTTGGAGCTAATGATGACATGAGTGGAATATGGAATATGTACTTTGATGGCTCAAGGAATAGAAATGGAGCAGGGGCCGGTGTTATGTTGATCTCCCCTGCACAAATAAGATACTACTTCTCTTTTAGGCTCCAATTTAGTTGTACCAATAATGTGGCTGAGTATGAATCTTTGATCCAAGGTCTCCTAATTGCCCAAAAGAGGGGAGTTCAAGCCTTGAAAGTATATGGAGATAGTGAGTTGGTAGTGAACCAAGTGAGAAAGAAAACAAATATGCTGATAGACTTGTAGCAGTGGGTGCATCTTATGATGTGCCAGGGAATCTTGAGGAAGAGAAAAAGCAACAAATAAGGGTGGTAATAAGGCATGCTATTCCTGATAATAATACTCATTGGCAGGTGTTTGAGTCTGATGAGCAGATTGTGAGTTTCTTGCAGAATGAAGCAGAATTTTCAAAAAGAAATTAGTCAAGACTACAAGATTAGTATGGTGATCAGATCATTCACCTCAGTTCCAACAAGTTGCCCAAGGGTCTCATTACCTTGGAGAGTTTCTTTAATCCTGATGATCAGACAAGAGGCAAAGGAATAAATCTAGCTGCAGAAAAGGATGATCATGCTCCAGTTACTATTGCTGATGGAAAATCTCTTAACATGGAGAAGGTATGTTCTGAGGCTGAGCAAGAAAATTTCATTCATCTATGTCAAGAATTTAGTGATGTGTTTGCTTGGTCATATGATGACTTAAAGGGGTTTGACCCTAGTTTGTTTCAGCATACCATAGATTTAGTTGGTAGGGTCAAACCAATAAGGAAAAAATAGAGGCCAGTGAATCCCAAGATTGAACCCTTAATGAGGAAGGAACTATCCAAGTTGATTGAAGCTAACATAATTTTTCCTATCAAACACTCATCATGGGTGGCTAACCTTGTCCCTATAAGGAAGAAGAATGGAGAAATCAGATTGTGTGTGGACTTTAGGGATCTTAATCAGGCTTCCCTTAAGGATCACCATCCTCTCCCTTCTATGGAGCAAATTCTGTCCAAGGTCAGTGGGTCAAGGAGGTTCTCTTTTCTTGATGGATTTTCTGGTTATAACCAAGTGTTGGTTAAAGAATCTGACATATATAAGACAACATTTACTACTAAATGGGGCACCTATGCTTATTGTAAGATGCCACTTGGACTAACAAATGCAGGTGCCACATTCCAAAAGGCAATGGAGGTAGCGTTCAAAAGATTAATCGACAAGTTTGTCTTAGTATACCTTGATGATATAACTGTATATTCCAAGAATGTAAAAGATCACCTTGATCATTTGAGACAGGTATTTCTAAGATGTAGAGAGTTTGGGGTTTCCCTCAACCTAGCCAAGTGTGTCTTTGCTACAAGCCAAGGAAAATTACTGGGACACATTGTATCTAAGGATGGGTTGACCATTGATCCAGAAAGAACAAAAGCAATACTTTCCCTTCCTCTCCCTAAACACAAGAAAGGGCTGCAAAGTTTCCTTGGTGGGATAAATTTTGTAAGAAGGTTTATTCCTAATCTTGCCATCATGGTGAAACCCCTCACAGCCATGCTTAAGAAAGATATGGTCTTCTCATGGACCAAGGAGGGGAAGGAGAGTTTTGAAGAAATTAAGGTAGCCATAGCCTCAGCCCCCACTCTCATGAACCCAAATTTTGAGAAAGATTTCATCCTCTACACTTTAGGTGGTGAGTCAAGTGTTTCTGCTGTCTTCACTTAGATAAATGACAAGATTGAGGAATAGACTCAAGGAGTATGAACATAAGTATAGATTTTTTGATAAGCAAGCCCTTGCAGTCATTAGAGCTTTGAAGAAATTTAGACACCTCTTATCACACAATAGGATCCCTTTGTTGGTCCCCCATGCGAGTGTAAAAGATTTCTTGTTAAGCAAGGACATCGGTGAAAAGAGAGATGGATGGATCACTAGGGTAATGGAATATGATGTTGATATTCAAATTACCAAGTTGGTAAGAGAGAGAGGATTATGCAAGGAAATGTTATCAGATCAGGATTCAAATGAAGGGACTGCTATGGTAATTACAGAGCAACAAGAGAAAAGAAATGTTAATGCCCCAAGGAGCTAGATGGATGACATGAGGAACTTTTTATCAGGGAATGGATACCCTCAGGGATTGGACAGAGCTAGAAAAAGACAATATAGACTGCAATCCATTCCCTATGTTGTGATTGATGATATCCTATTCAGAAGGGATTTTAATGGGACCCTGTTGAGATGTATTGAAGAAGATCAGGTTGAGAGGATGATTAAAGAACTTCATGATGGTCTTGATGGTGGACACTTCTCTGTAAGAACAACTGCCATGAAGATCATGAGGGCTGGATATTATTGGCCATCTATGTTCCATGATTGTTATAGGTATGTGAGAAAATGTGAGAAATGTGCCTTTTTCTCAAGCGAACAGAGACTTGCAACTCTTCCTCTTCATCCTATTCAGGTGGATCAACCCTTCACCTAGTGGGGGTTGGATTTTATAGGCCCCATCAATCCTCCATCTAGTGCAGGTCACAAATGGATCTTGGCTGCTACCGATTATTTCACTAGGTGGACAGAGGCAGTTTCCTTGAAGGATGCTACAGAGCCATCAGTTGCTAAATTCCTTGATGGAATTGTGTCTAGGTTTGGAGCTCCTTCTACTATCATCTCAGATAATGCCAAATCTTTTATTGGAACCCAAATTTGTGCATGGGCAATGAGTCACAATATCTATCTAAGCACATCATCGAATTACTACCCACAGGGCAATGGTTTAGCTGAATCTTCCAACAAAAATATGATCAGAATCATAAGGAGAATGATAGAAGACAGTCAGAGGGTTTGGCATAATAAATAAAGGACTGCTCTGTGGGTTGATAGGATAACACCCAAGAGATCTATTGGGAATTCACCTTTTGTGCTGGTATATGGTAGGGAGGCTAGACTTCCAATCTTGTTGGAATTCCCATCCTTGGAGTTGGCTCATCAGCTGGAATTGGTTGAAAATAGTCCCATGTCAGTGAGAATGGCAGAGTTGATTGAACTGGAAGAAAAGAGAAACAAAGCTATGCAAACCCTGGAGATACACCAGTAGTAGATGAAGAAGAGTTTTGATAAGAAGGCAAGGGCCAGAATCTTCAGAGAAGGAGATTTAGTTCTCAAGTGAGACTCAGACAGAGAAAAACCAGGAAGGCACTCCAAATTTGATCCACTATGGAGTGGCCCTTATTTGATCTCCAGTTGCAAACAGGCCAATGCGTTCCAGCTAAGTAGGCCAAATGGTGAAATTCTACCCATTCCAGTCAATGGGATCAATTTGAAGCCCTGTTTCTAAAGGATTATGAATCCATGTACATAGTTAGCCTAGCTACTTCCTGTTCGTTCCTGTTGCAATAAGTGCGCGTGCACATGGCTCACTTCTTGAGTCACCAATTCTCAAAGTTTTGACAAGTCTCAGGTTGTTGAGGAGGTCCTATTTTTTGTTTCCAAGTCGCATGGACAGAGCCAGAGTTCAAGGGTTTTTTTAATGTTTTGATTTCCTCATTTAGGGTTAGGGTTTCTTACAGATCTCGGTTCTGTACCTTCCAGGCCCTCTTTTCTAACTCCGTGGCCCAATGGATCATTCTTAGGCACTGGTCATGCATTGAGCAGGCTCATGCCCCCTACGAGTCGCCAGAAGTGTTACCTCTGGTTTTACCGCCAAGGATTTAAATTTGAATGCGTGGCTCATGCAACGGTTAGTCTCGAATTAGTATTTAATGCTATGACCCGAGAGTTTTTGGCCGTCAGATCTAAGCGGTATTGATAGTTGGTGCCATCGTTCTATAAAGGAAATGCACGATATTTATGATAGCGCGATGATGCCCTGTCGACATGTTGTAGGGGTGGGTCCGACGTTCGGTGGGTCAGAAAAGTTCTTTGATGCCTTGGCGCTATGTCGCTATCGCATATCGGCCAAAAAATCTCCATAGCAACATAGCGCCCGGCAAAAATAGTCACAGCGGAGAATTTTGATGACCGACGGAATCAGGTGTTGCAGCGATGAATCAGGAGAAACCACGTGTGCCCGATTAGGGTTCCTGTCGACACGGCTAACACAGTCAGGGCTTACGTTCACCACTGTCGGATCAGCTCGGATCAACGATAAGTGCCATCATGCTATGGAGGAGTTGTGCGAGGGTTATGACAGTGACATCGCACTCTGGTGATGCGTGTCAGGTGGGGCCGTGTCTCAAAGCGATGCCAGGTGTATCAACATGGAGGGCAGAAGCATGAGGTACGACGAATCCTCACGATCGTCAGATTTGGTCACATCAACAAATGGCACCATCTCGCTATGGCGAAGATGTGCAGATTTTATCATAGCAACATGGCGACCATTCACCACGTGGATCGACAAGATCAGGTCTCATCAAGGATTGCCAGGTGTCATTCAAGGTCTGGTCGCAAGTCATAGAGTATGGAAGGTCAGAGGTTTTGTAGAGGCGGGTAGACAGTTTCACGGCCCGGAGGTTTCAAAAACATGGCGAGGCGCTATGGCGCCAACGAAAAACCCATGCATTTTTTGATGGTGACATAGCACCCAAACAGAAAGTTCACCGTGGCGAGGAAGGATCAGGCAGATGGGTCCCAGCGGGTACTGTGCAAGCGCAGTCGGTGTGGTGAATCAGATGGGGACACACGTAAATCTTAGGGCACGCTGTCAGTGGGTGCTATGGTGCTATGGGAATTTGGCCTCGATTTTCGCATAGCGACATGGCACCTAGCTGACACGTGGTCACTCTGCGGATTAGGTCTTGGGTTGCCAGCTAGTCTTCATCGAACCAAATAAGGAGGTGCCATGTGTATGAGTCGACGCACAACATACAACAGGCCCAGTATTGTCAGCACGAATGGCGAGTCTTCACGATCGTCGGATCCACAGGGATCTACGACTGGTGCTGTCTCACTCTCAAGAACTGCTCGGGAGCTAACATCAGTGACATAGCGCCCGTGCACCACGTGTCCTGGCGGGGCCACATTCCATGCTGTTGGTGCAGTTAGATTTAAGTGACCAACAGACCAACGAGGAGACGCCATGTATCAACAGGCCCGACGAATCATGAGAAAAGGAGGGTCATGGGAGGGAGTGTTTTGTGACTGTCAGATTAGAAAGGATCGACGGCAGGCGCCATCTCGCCATGGTGAAGCTGCAAGTTTCTTAGCATAGCGACTTGGCACCCTTTTGCCATGTGTTGGTGGGGTCAAGTCTCACCAGGATGAGTCGCTGAGGTGGTGCTAAACAGGATGGGCCCAGTCGTGGATTGGAGGGTCCACGGCGAATCAAGAATTGCCACATATGCCAGGTCAGGGCACAGACATGTTGTGGGACCAGTTTCTTGACGCAACCAGCACGTTGCGGAGGTGGGTTCTATAGCGTCAGATCTACAGGGATTAGCAGCAGATGCTATCTTGCCATGGAGAAACTGAGTGAATTTTATGATAGTGAGTTTCATACAGCTGACGTAGTAAGGACTAAGCGATCGTCGGACCAATGGGGAAGTGCCGCATGTGCCACGGGCCCAGTGATTTACAAGGGAAGAGGTTGCAGAATGATGAGTCTCCATGATCGTCAGATCGAGGCTGATCGACGATAGGCGCCATCGCGCTATGGCAGAGATGTGCGAGGGTTATGTTGGCGACACAGTGCCTTGTCGACACGCATCCTGTCGGTGTAGTCTAGGATAGTGATTGGCGGTTAGTGTAACCGTCACCATCATGATAGTTTTCAGGGTGGTGTGGTTAGTCCAATGAAGGGTGGTCAACCGCGGGAGGACCTCCAGGTGGCATAATAAAGAAATGCAATTGGCCCACGTAGCCTAGTTGATGCATAGGGAGCTCGGTTGACCTTTTGACCTCGATGAATTCATGAACCAGGAGGCGAGGATATCGATTTTTCCATACAATCTGATCTCCATGATCAATCTCGACCTACCAGAGTAAATGTAAAACACAGAATGACACTCCACCTACCAGGTCAGAGCGCAGTTATGATGCCATTTTCAGTCTTCTCAAGACATTATTGGCGAAAGAGATCAAATTTTTTGGAGATTTTTTCCATGATTGTCTTCCATGGTACTCAATGGCAGGTAGTTGTAGGGTCATTGCAGCCAAAAGGATCTCAGTTACACTTGAACTATAAAGGCAGATTTTGTACATTTTGGAAGGGTTGACTCTTCTTGATTTTCTCGGCTGCTGCTTGCAGACTTGCAGTGAAAAATCCCTTTGTCTCTGAACTAGATAAACATCCTGTATCATCTCTTTCAGCCATCAATGTGTATGTGTATCATTTTGCCTCTCGTTGATGCATTGTTGAGATTAGTGGTCTGCATATTGTATCTATCTTTGGCCTATTGAATAATATACAAGTGAAATCTTCTGTTCCTGGTGTTATTCAGTTGGTCTCCTGATCTGCATGTGGCTGTTGGTTGATACAACTCTGAATGAATGTATGACCTTGAATGTTACCCTAGTTCCATAGTGCATATATGGGTAGGAAAATGAGTCTGAACACTCTGTGTTGGTGAATCACCGCCTTAGATTAGACTAGGTAGATTTGCTTTAATGCTCTCTTTCTCACTTTCCCTTCTGAGAATAGATAGATGCGCCCTGATAGTAAGAGGAAGCCGACCTTCTCCGGAGACTCAACCTCGTAGTTCAAGTCCCACAGCTTGGAGGTTGTTTCCATGTTTCACTAGGTTCTCCTCGCACATAGGCCTTGGACAAGGGTGCAAACCTAAGTGACAACAATAACCCTAAATTGATAATACTTCAAACTTCAATAAACTTTAAGCTTGCAGCTCTAATGGCTGCATACAATGGTGCTTGGAGAAATCACTGCTTCAATAGGATAGAACAAAACAACAACTAACTCACAGAATAAATAGAGGAGTCATGTGCAACTACAGATACTAAACATACTTCCTTCTGTCTCTGCAACAAGTGGATCTACTGACCACTTTCTTCTTCTTCCTTTTGCTCTGCTCTACTGAACTTCTGAGCTCTTCCTCTTCTTCTCCTTCTGTCTGGTCGAATGGAATAGAAAATTCCTTTTGTCTTCAGACCTAAAATGTTTTTCCCTCTCATTTCCAAATTTGAAAATCTCACCTACCACATTCATGTTTTCTATTTGTTCTATTGGTCGTCAAGTGGTAGGTGGGCTTTTAGCTTCAAGGGCAAGACAACCACCACATTAAATATTCCAACACTCCCCTTTTGTCTCGAGCCAAACAAAAAAAAACACAAGGATCACTGCTGATCCACATCAACTACACCAAGACACTCTCTTAGGTGTTCAAAACTTCCAATGCCTAATGGCTTTGTCAAAATGTCTGCTAGCTACTGCTCAGACTTACAAAATTCCATCTTGATATCCCCATTCTCCACCAACTCTCTAATGAAGTGATATCTGATCTCAATATGTTTGCTTCTCCCATGGAAGACTGGATTCTTGGACAATGCAATTGATGAGATGTTTTCACAATAAATTGTGGTTCCATCCTCTTGCCTTTCATTCAAATCTGTCAAGGGGTAAGTGCACCAAGTTGTGGTGTAAAAAAGATGACACCTCTTTTTCTCATTCTAGTTTTGCAAAGTGTGCACGTGCTATAGTGCGTACACACTATAGTGCACATGCACTATGGCTTGGGTGTACCAAGCCATAGTGCGTACGTGCTATAGTGTGTATGCATTAAAGTGCATGCACACTTTTCAAAAATTTAATTTTTTTACAAAGCGCATACGCGCTATTTAAAAGTAAATTTAAAAGGCTTTAAATAGTGCATGCGTACACACACTATAGAGCGCACACGCTATTTAAAGCTTTACATTCTACCAAGCCTAATGTTTGGCTTTGCCTTGGGGATCCAACCCAAAGCTTTGGAGTCTATAAACTGGTGTGAGACATGTTTTTCTGCAAACATACAAAAAATGATTGATTTTTCTTGTGTGCTCTTCTTCCAGTTTCCTCGTGGTTGAGCATCAATAAAATTAGGTTACATGACATTGTAGTTCTCTGTGTTAGCTACAAAACCATATAATTTATTTTTTATTTGAACTATTTCAAGCCTTTCATCTATAATTTCTTTTGAATGTATGTCCATTTTTTTATTAAAAATCAACATGTACTAATTGGGCTATAGATTTTAGCTTGTTCATCAAATTTTTCAAAAGCTTAGTTTTTTAAAAACTAGACTCCATTCTACACACTTTGAAAAAAAGAAGTTTTGATTTTAGATTAGTTTTCAATCATTTCTAGGGGGAGCACACAGATATTTCAATGTTTTGGGATGTGTCTGATTAAAAAATTCATTAAAAAAAAATACACATTATAAAATTACCCAAAAAATCTAGGATAAACTAAATAGTGTTAGGTAACTTTTGACTAGAGTGATTAAAAATTTTCAAAAAAAAAGTTAAAATTTTAAGGAGGCCACACTTTGTACTATGTTATGTTTTTCTGGAATAAATAGTACCACTTTTTGTGGCCCCCTTTTTTGAGGACATAAAACTAAACCATTTTGAAAAAAAATTAGTAGTTTAGAAACTAGATTCAGAGGATTATGACTTTTATTTTTCTCATATCTTAAAATTTTGAGCATAACTATCTTCAAATTCTTGTTGAAGTCCAAAAATTGCTGATTTCAAGAAAAAGGTGTCCACTTATACCCCCCTTTTGGCACCACAACTTGGTGTACTTACCCCAAGATCCTCCTTAGCCAAATTGCTTGACATGCTATTGCATTTGCTGCTATGTATTCAACCTCTGCTTTAGATTGAGAAACAATAGGTTGCTTCTTGGATGCCCATGAAATTGCACCCAATCCCATATGAAAAATATATCTGGAAGTGTTCTTCCTATCATCTAAACTTCTAGCCAAATCACTATCTGTGTATCCCACCAAATTGAAATCATCATTTGCAGTATACAAAATTCCAAATCCCTTGGTACCTTTCACATACCTTAGGATCCTCTTTCCTACTTGCCAATGAGAATCCTTTGGTGTTTTCATAAATCTAGAAATCAGATTTACTGCATGCATTAGGTATGGCCGAGTTACAGTCAAATACATTAAACTTCCAACCATACTCTTGTATAGTGTTGGATCAACTCTTTTGTTGTCTTCTTTGCTCAACTTTAGACCTACTTCTATTGGTGTTGTGGCTGCCTTACTTTTCTACATTTTAAATCTCGCCAAGATCTACCCAGCATATTTTTCTTAAGAGATGAAGATGCCATTATGCATTTGTTTTACTTCTATGCCTAGAAAGTATTTCAAGAGACCAAGGTCTGTCATCTCAAATTCATTTTTCATGGCCTCTTTGAACTCACCAATTAGAGCCTTGTCATTACCAGTAAAAATTAAATCATCTACATAGAAGACAACAATCAACACATTACCATCTATTTCCTTGATGTAAAGAGTGGGCTCACCATTGCTTTTGCTAAAGCCATTGCTCATCAAATATGAGTCAATCCTAGTGTACCATGCCTGTGGAGCTTGCTTGAGGCCATAAAGAGCTCTCTTCAATCTATATACTTTGTTCTCTTCACCTGCAACTTCATAACCAGGTTGCTGCTCCACATATACTTCTTCTCTCAATACACCATTTAGGAAGGCAGACTTCACATCCATTTGGAATACCTTCCACTTGCGTTGAGATGTAATTACTATGACAACACGCACGATTTCCATTCTTGCAACAGGGACATATGTCTCATCATAGTCTCTTCCATACTACTATTTGTAGTCCTTGACTACTAGCCTTGCCTTATGCCTATCAATCTTGCCTTCATGATTACATTTGGTCTTATAGACCCATTTCACTCCAATCACTTGCTTCTTAGTAGTCAATTCAGTTAGCTCCCATGTTTCATTCCTTTCTATAGCATCTATCTCCTCATCCATGGCTTTACACCATTTATTCTCTTTGATTGTTTCTTCAAAATTTATTGGATCACTATGAGAAAATAATGCAAAATTAACACTCTCATCATAATCTTCATACCTTTCATCTTGGTATATCTCCCTAAGACTCTTGGTCTTTCTTGGTAACATGGAGGAGAGTGTGGGATCAGAATCTTCACTACTGTTGCATTGCTAACTAGCTCTGTCTTCACTAGTACTCGACACTGACACTTGTTCATGCCTAGAGGAGCTTGGCAATGACTAAACCTACTTGCTTTTTCTTCTATCTGCTCCTTCTTCTTGTTGTTCATCAGTATACTCTTCATTCATAATTGACACTTTACTTGAAGTGCTCGGTGACTCATCAATTTGGCCATACCAAGAGTAATTTTTAAAAAATTCCACATCTCTTGAGAGATTTATCCTATTGTTCAATGGGTCATACAATCTGTATGCCTTTGATTCTAAGCTATACCCTGTGAAGATGCACTTCACACCTTTGTCATCCAATTTCTACCTTTTCTCTTTAGGCACATGTGCATATGCAACACATCCAAACACCCTTAGGTGTTCAACTATCCATTTTCCTCATGATCATGAATCCATTGGAATTCTATCATGGATTGCCTTTGTAGGACACCTATTAATTAGGTAAACTACTGTTGCCACAACCTCTCCCCAAAATTCAGCTGGGAGACCTTTCTCTTTCATCATGCTTCTTTCCATTTCAACAATGGTCCTATTCTTTCTTTCAGCCACTCCATTATGCTATGGTGTATAGCTGGCTGTGAGTTCTTTCTTTATGTCATGTTTCTTGCAAAAGTTTACACAAAAATTGGAGGTATACTCCCCTCCTCTATCTGATCTTAGGACTTTGATATAGTGTCCACATTCTCTTTCAACCCAGGCTTTAAATTCTATAAATTTTTCAAATGCTTCAGATTTATTCTTTAAGAAATATACCCATGTCCTATGACTGAAATCATCATTAAATGTCATGAAATAAGTACTCCCCCCAAGGGAAGTAACTTACATTGGACCGACTAGGTCAGTATGCACTAACTCTAATGGATATCTAGCCCTCCTATAGTTTTCAAAATTAAAGTGAAGCTTATGTTGCTTACCCAAAATACAAGCCCCACACTTGTTACATGAATTTCCTATGTGTGGCAAACCTTCTACCATTCTTTTATTTGACAATAAATTTAAACCAACATAACCAAGATGATCTTACTTGAGGTGCCATAGCCGTGAGGGGTCTTCAATTACACTCCTTAGAGCTAATTGTGTGGGAGGTGCAGCACAAACTTGAGATGAGAAACATGTCTCTATCCTCAAGGGAAGCATTCGGCTCTTTGTCATTTGAATTGCTGCGAGTAAGTTCTTGCTCCCATCATTTTCATGAATGACACATGTGTCATTCTCCATCAGCACTTTGTATCCATTTTGAATGAGTTGACCAATGCTCATCAAATTGTGCTTCATACTAGGGGAAAAATACATATTTTGTATTTCCTTCTTCTCACCTTTCTTGGTGCAAACCATAATTGATCCTTTTCCCACTACTGGTAGGGTTCCATTGTTACCCATTTTAATCTCAAATTTGAAACTCTTGTCAATGAATGAAAACAAGGTTTCATTACCACTCATGTGGTTGCTACATCCACTGTCAAGGTACCAAACCTAAGGGCTTCCTTCTTCACAAACATTACACATGATGAAGACAGTGGCATTGTTTCCACTTCCCATGTTCACATTAGCCACATTTGCTTTTCTTGACCGATCATTTTGCTTCCAGCATTCATTTGCATAATGCCCATATTTATGATAGTAGTAGCATTCTACATTCCACTTATTTGAGTTGTAATTTTTTTTACCTCCTCTTGAAGTATTTTGTGAGCTACTTGCTCCATCTGCTCTTCCTGAGCTTTCTGCTGCAGCATTTCTTTGTCCTCCATTACCTCAGCCTCAGCCTCTAGAGTTTCTGCCTGAGCCATTTCTTCCTCTTCCCCTTCCTCTTGGATTTGACTGAGCCTTGAATGCTTTCTCTTGGGAATAAGAAGATGTAGACCTATTGATCCGATGCTCATGGGTTTGAAGAGTAACCATCAACTCATCCATTGTCAAAATAGTGAGGTCTTTTTCCTCTTCTATGGTCATGACCAAATCCTCATATTTATCAGGTAAACTCCTCAATATCTTTTCCACTATCCTCTGCTCTTGATAGTCTTATCCATTTGACTTCAGTTGATTAATCACATTGGAGGTCCTTGAATTGAAATCTACAACTGATTCATTTTCCTTCATTTGAAGGTTCTCAAACTCCCTCCTTATATTCTATATCTTTACAGTATGGACTTTATCAGTCCCCTTGAAGTTTGTCTTAAGGATATCCCATGCTTCTTTTGCATAATTTGCTGCTGCAATCTTTGGGAATACTGTCTTTGTCATAGCTGCTTCAATCAAACTTAATGCCTTTGCATCTTTCCTCCTTGACTCTTTCAAATGAGTCTTTTGTGCATTTTTGAGTGTAGCATACTGAGTTGGATCAATCACATCATTGAATCCATTAACCACAAACTCCTATAAATTATTTGCAACCATAATGGTTTTCATCTTTTTTGCCCATGTATCATAATTTAGTCCATTGAAGGGTGGTGGCTACTGCCATATCTTTCCTGCATCTCCTGCCATGATAAATATCCCAAAAAAACAAATGCCCTAACTCACTATGGATTTGGGGCCTCAAAGCTCTGATACCATGTGAGAAATAGAAATTTAAATTTAAAACTCACAACCGTAAACCTAAAAAAATTTCTCGGCACAAGCTATTGCCGAGTGCTAATTTTACTTGGCACATGAAGGTGCCAA
Source organism: Cupressus sempervirens (assembly GCA_028749045.1). Lineage (NCBI taxonomy): Eukaryota > Viridiplantae > Streptophyta > Pinopsida > Cupressales > Cupressaceae > Cupressus > Cupressus sempervirens. The sequence continues at coordinate 846,132,514 of CM053789.1, read as the reverse complement.
GTGGAAATTTTCTTGGCACTTGAAGGTGTTGAGTGACAGATTGCTTGGCACTTTATGGTGTTGAGTGATAGGCAATAGGTGTTGAGTGACAGGATGCTCGACACTTGAAGAAGAATGTAGTAGGTGCCGAGTTAGCTCGAAACACAAAGTAAAAGCTCGACAACAATTGATGTTGAGTGAGCTCGGCTCCAATTGAGAAAGATGATGCCAAGTGTTCTATTTCAAACTGAATAAATATAACTTAAAAAATATTTCAACATGAATGCTTTCACCATTAAAATCAGAGAACCAAAACTTTCAGCTTCAAAAACAAACTTTTCAAATGCAACATTCAAGGGAAGAGTAATGGATTCAAGTATGCCTACTACTTTACTATTCAACTTGATTAAACCATTACAATATTTGGGAGCATTCAGCTTCAACCAAAAAACCCTAAAATAACCCTAAACTGATAATACTTCAAACTTCAATAAACTTTAAGCTTGCAGCTGTAATGGCTGCATACAATGGTGCCTAGAGCAATCATTTCTTCAACAGGACAAAACAAAACAACAACTAACTCATAGAATAAATAGAGGAGTCACGTGTAACTGGAGACACTGAACATACTTCCTTCTATCTCTGTAACAAGTGGATCTACTGACCACTTTCTTCTTCTTCCTTTTGCTCTGCTCTGCTGAACTTTTGAGCTCTTCCTCTTCTTCTCCTTCTGTTTGGTCGACTGGAATAGAACATTACTTTTGTCTTCAGACCTAAAATGTTTTTTCCTCTCATTTCCAAATTTGAAAATCTCACCTACCGCATTCATGTTTTCTGTCTTTTCTACTGGTCTTCAGGTGGTAGGTGGGCATTTGGCTCCACGGGCAAGACAACCACCACATTAAATATTGCAACATTATTATGGTAAAGTGATGAAGTAGTACATCATCTCCAACATGGTGATAAGGATCTAAGAATGCTTCTTTGTATACCATTTATCCTCGCATGCACCAAAGAGTTTGGTTTTGTTCATGGTAAAGGCTGTGAGCATTATCAATAGTATAAGCCTGAATTGTTCCCAAGAGAAATGAGGGATTAAAAAATGAGAGACATATGGAGGACTAAAAGTAAACAAGATATCCTTACCCTTATAGAGGATGAAAAGAAATGAAAGCCCAAATGCTAACTATGATGACTCGTGAACTCAAATCAAAACCATAAGGTCCACATGTTATGTCACGCAATACTCTGAAGAGGTCAAGTGATATATTGGGCCTTGTAGTAAATCATGACAATCAATATGACCAAAACATTATTAAATAATCACAATTCGGTGTGTTAAGTTTCTACCACGAGGTTTCTAATAGTGTGTGATAAAAATCATAAGAGGTTTGATGCAGAGAATAAAATGAGATGGAAGTGAATGTCTTCATTCGTACAAAGAATGACATGAAGTAGTGACATACTGCACATTGTGATATACCCTAGAGTTATCAATTTCATAAGCTTTGGTTACCTCCACATGTCATTCTGACTCCGAATGACAATTTCAACTAAGGTAATCTTTAATATCTATCCACGTGGATTTCTCCACCGAATAGCACATTATTTTTATTATCTTGTAATTATTCTATTTAGAAAGTAATGAAGTTTCCAGGGAGTTATGCATCGAGAATAAATGAAAATTTTAAAGAAAGAAAATGGAGACCTTATCAAGAATTGGTTAACATCATAACCAAAAATTTTATAGGTAAGGTTGTGCTAAATAGGTGACAAAATAATGTAGAAAGTCTTGTTTTCTTTGGCAAATCTTGAGGATGTCGAGGGAGGAGAATAATTTTTCTCATTGTAACATTTTTTTATTGTAAAAGAAGAACTCATAATAGTCTTGTGGTTGTTTTGTTATATCTAGAAATAGGAATGAATTTATATCATAGGTCATATGAATTTATTTATCTCTTCTTCACATTTCTAAATATAATCCTTCATTTGATATCAAACATGTGTTGTATGTAATCATGTGTTCAACTACTCACATTTTGTCGAATAACATGTTTAACTCTTCTTGTCTCTCTTGTAGTGCAAAAGACTGAATAGATGATCTTATAGGTAATTGTTCATCTTCTCACTTCATTTTGTAAATTTGGTAATCACACCCAATCCATGGTTATGGGCAAGTGTTAATATGCCTTAGTGCCTTTTGGTGAAAGGCATATCCAGATGTTTAATTAATTAAATATCTTCTAAGAAGGAGTTGTACCTCTCAATTTAAAGGAGGATTATCAATACAATTATAATCTATCCAATTATTGGTAGAATTTGAACCTTCATTTGGGTGTTTTGCATCATTATTTGCATTTCTTTCTCAAAGGAAAAATCTGTTTACCAACAAATTTGAATTGGAAAAAGATGGTGCAAGGTTTTCTAGTGTTAGAGAATGATACAATTATTTATGATATTTTTGCATTGATTAAATAAAACATAAATTAATTTGAAAAATGTTTCAATCAATAACAAAGGTTAAATATTGAATTAATATGTTTAAGTGTGTGGTCCTCTAAAAATTAAATCATTTGGAGAAGCTTATTACTATTTATTGATGATTTCATAAGATATATTGGGTTGTAGGTACTAGGAAATAAGAGTGAAGTTTTTAAATATTTAAACAAGTTTTGACTATGGTGGAAAGACAAATATATCACAATATTAAGATTCCTAGATTAGATCAAGTAGGGAATATACTTTAAATATGCTTTTGGATGAAGCAGTTAGTATTGTTCTTTTTTTAGATTAGCTAAACTATAAAGTACATAGAAACTAGAACTTCTTATGAAGGTCATGTTGATTGCTAAACCTATTGCCAATCATGTGCTATCATTTGGAATTAAGTCATTTTATCATAATCTTAAAATTTAGAAGAAAACTTGATGCAAAGTCTATAATATGTATTTTGATTGGTTATTATCTTTTTGATTAATTGAAAGTTAGGTTTTAAGGGACCTAAAATAATATATGCTAATTTGAAAGCTGGCAGTCCTTCCATTATACCGATAGAAATGAGTTATATATCAATAAAAGGTCGAACCTATAGCTTGATATTATGAACATTTTGACGAAATATAAAAGTTTTATACTTGGTATATTTTGGTCTACTCCATCTTACACTCTAGTCAAAATAAATACTAATGGTGAGAAAGGGGGATCCTAGACATTATGGATGTAGGAGTGACTCATAATCATAATGATAGGTTTGCCTCAGTGGCTATACTATCATTAGGTACTTGGATACAACACTATCTCAAGGATTATGCAACCTATATTGGTATGAAAATGGATAAAAAAGGGGAATGAGGGAACTTTAGCTAGAAAGTGATTCCCCTAATATTATAAATTACCTAACTAGAAATGTCCCAGCAAGCTATACCATTTAACATATCATTGGTGTTTGGAAATGTATTGTTTAATTATTTGATGAGTTAAAATTTCCCATGCTTTTTGGGGAGTGAAACTATGTGGTCAACATGTTGGCTAATATTGGAAAAATGTATCGAGAAGGATTAAATTGGGATATTAAAGATCATATCCCTTTGGATATCCAAATATTTTTATTTTTTAATACAATGATTCCTTGAAATGTGAATCTACACCTATACTTGGAAATGATATTTTTATGTGTTCAAATGGGTTCCCTAGTGAGGGTTTCATTTGTGATTAGTTAATGCAGAATTTTAGAAACCATATTTTTAGTTATTTGATATGGTTTCTCTATTTTCCAAAATTTGAAAGTTAGTTGTTTAGGTCAAATGAAAGTAGACCGTAATAGATTAGAGCATATCATTTATGAAAAGTGACAAAAAAATGACACATTGTGGAGTGATATCACAATGGGAGGTTTAAATTGTGTGCGATAAATTTTACATATAGAAGAAATATGTCAATGAGGTAGTGAAGATACTCTTTGAACTATCCAAAAGGGACAATGTGCATAAGAACTTGGATGGGGGTTTTAAAATATTATTTCTTTAGAAAATAGGGTTGATATGAATGAGGTAATAATGTGATATCTTACTCTAGATGAAAAAATATGAATACACTTAGCTATCAAAACTTTAATTAATAATTCTAGACATAACAAGTATATAGCATTTCCATTCTATTTTTTACCTTTGTTTAATCATAGCCTACATTTGCATGCTAAGAAACCTGCTTCCCCTATTTGTAATGAAGTTTTGATGTTTTAACTATGAATCATGCTAGGGATTTGCAAATTTAAACAATCCCTCACCCAAAAGTTGTACTATGTGGATATCTCCTTTAATAAGGAGGAACTTGATTCTAATGATAAATTAGCCTTTTATATTTTTAGTAAGGATCTGTCATGTACCCCATATTCATTAAAAAATATATTATTTATGATGATGATGATTCTATTATGACCCATAATTTGACATTGTTCTTGATAAGACTAGTCTATCCAATACTAGAATGTCAAATGATGTGTGAAGGAGAAATTAATTGTTTCCAAACATCCACTACCTAATATGATCAAATATGATCACGTGAAGCCTTGAAACTTAATCATTTCCTTTCCTTTGATAACTTTGAAGCATCTATCTTTGGTTTTCAATTTTTCCATACAAAATTATATTTCCACTTCACTTTACCTTCAACAACCTTACCATGTTGCAATAATAAATTGCACCTTCAACTTTCATTTCAAACATTGAATCTTGTTGATAACAATTTCTACTATGGACACTACCTTTATTCTTTTCTGTGACATCAAATTTTCTGCAATTCCATCATTTGAATTAGGTATTCTTGAAATGGTTTCTTTTATGAGAGACTATGTAAACTTTTGTTGGAAGCTTCTTAAACTAAATCATTTCAGCAAATTTTCATTTAGAAAATAACAACACCCAATATTCTCGCTAGATCAAAACATCCTCTTCGAGTTTTTCACCTTTAACGACCAGTCAAACTTCTGCAACTATAGCTTCCTAATAAAATACCTTCAACAACAATACAACTTTAGATCTTTATGATATCCTTACTTGTCTTCTGTATTTCTCCTTGCAAAAGACACTCAACACCTAAACTTGGAAGCTTTATGACTTCTTGTTACACTATTTTTATTATAAAATATAAAATAAAACAAAACATTTAACAAGAATAAAATGTAATGTTAGCATTATAACTGAATTTAATGATTAAATACACACTATAACATTGCCTCTTATTTATAGAAGATACAAATGTTTTCAAGATTTATGACTTCTTCTTACACTATTTTTATTACAAAATACAAACAATTTTTTTTTTAACAAAGATAAAATGTAATACTACAACATATAACTGAATTTAATGATTAAATACAGCAGTATAGAGGATACAAATGTTTCCAACTAAGATGAGGAGTTCTAACTATTTTGGAAACCTCATCATAATATGACTCAACAAATGTGGACAAGAGTTATGAAACGCGGAGGGAATCACAATGCACATGGAAGGAGTCTTCCATATGTTTAGACAAATGTTTTAATAATTTAAGTGTACTACAGATATGTGGAATGCACGTGTAGGGAGAAGATAATTCTTACCAACAAACATTAGCTATCTAGTTCCGGATGGCCTTATCACCAAAGATAAAGGAACCTATTTTATAGAAGATGGAAACAGCCTACTACTCACTATTCCGTCAAACAGCCTAACAAAAGAAGTTTGGCCTGGATGGAAAACCAAGGGAAATCTAGCAAGGAGGATGCTGGTACTCGAAAATATCATTGTTGCAAACTCGATAGAGAGACTTAAGGACTCCCAATGATATCTACCCGTCTTGGAAAATATGTTAGTTGATCATAATTTCTACCACCAAACTATTGGACTGTATTAAAAACAATGAAAGTTTTCTACCTGCCACTGTCGACCATACAGATTTTCAATTACCATATTTAGTATGGATGTATTTGAAGTATTAGATAACAGCTAAAAGAAGAGGTTTGACCAGGAAATAGAAAAAGGCTGAAGAACAGCAGAGAGCCCTTTTATTCACATGCAATTTGATTCAATAGTTTACAGTTTAGATTGTTCTTAGAACTCTATAAATACTGGACTCTATAAATAGAGGCATTATTTAAAAATTTAAGCATGAGATGTTTATCTGATCATTGTGGATCTTGAGTGGATAACAATGCTGTAGTCTTCTCAAGATTTGTAATAGATTTTAGTTATGTTAATGTATATGAAGTATTGTAGCACAGTTTGATAAATCTATGTTTGCATATTGATATGACTCTTTTAATCTGTATTTGTCTTTCATCCACTCCATCCACACCGCAAAAATAGTAGGGTGCCTAACCCTAGTTCCATTGGATCTATTACCAAAAGTGATCATCAGATAAAAGGACGTGTGGAGAAACTGCTTAAGAAAAGCAAATTGCCATTATAGAATTACACACATCGACATAATAATTGTATGGGACATCCATAATCTTATGCATCACAAATAGTTGTTCTGACATGAGTGAGAATTGTACGTCCTAACCTGTAAGAGGAATAAGAGCATTCCTTGATTTTTATTTTTCACATTTTCTATATACATTTTCAATATTTATCTCTTTATATGTCCTGAGTAAGAATATACGCTTGTGACCTGTAAGCAGGCCCCCATCCCGATCCAGCAATGTAACCAACACAGCCCACATACGCGACTCTCCCGCTTTGACTGTTTCTGCGAAGAAGGCATTTCCATAACACTGTGCGGTACCACCTGTTTATCGCCTTCTGCAACATGAGGCAAAGTAGAGAGGCTTTTTGGCTTAAATTCGACCTGTTGCTTCAAGTCATCATGGTTGCCTTCAATGCCCGACTCACAATAATAGCCGCTTGATCGATTACTCTCCGTTTTCTGTGGAATGGCGGATTCATTGCAGGTAAAACCCATATCAGTGAAATCGCATGGCTTCACCCAAATTTTGAAAGTGATTGTTTTATTGAGCAAACGATGTACAGACTCCTGGGGACTTTGCATTTCGATTGAGACATCGTGACATGCTGGAGACATTTCTAAATCCGCCATTCCCAAATTAATCAGCAAGTTCTCGCACAAAAGTAATGATAGAGAAAGAGCAGGACCTGCGCATCTATATTGAGAAACCAACAGACGGCGGATTCCAAGACACCAAGCATTAAGTCAATGGCGTGTATAGTAAATCTCGCGATTAGAGTATTCTAACTGTGAAAAACCCAGCAAGGCAATATATATATTCTCGCAGCTGTTGCAACAAAAACATGAAAGCTAAGAAACGCAAGTCAGCCTGTAATATAATTGATGTTGCCGAGAAGTACAGCTAAAAAGCAGCTGTTGCAACAAAAACATGAAAGTTAAGAAACGCGAGTCAGCCAGTAATATAATTGATGTTGCCGAGAAGTACAGTTAATGTTGTTCAATTTATGTAAATTATAAAACAAGGTGTAATTGTTAGACCATCTGTCACTAGTATTCGCCAGAAATCTCCGCATCCTAAAGTCTATTGAAATCAAACACAAAACTACAAAAACAACAGGGTTTACAGTCAGACACCCTTAATTAAATAATCTCTTGTCAAACAAGGGAATCGTCGTTGATCGGCATAATTAAAAAATGTCTAAAGTTCAGTCAATATGGCAAATGATGCTGATGTGTATGGATGCTGATAATGAATTGGATTAATTGAAATTGTGTAAACAATATCGTATTTTTTTACTAAGAATTCAATTGCTAATCATTTTTCAAATCGAAATTGGCCAAACGTGGGTTGCATTTTACAAGTTTATCAGACGATGGAGCTGTTGAAAGCAAAGCTAAACAAATACAAAGAAATAAAACTTATTTCATTGTCTTATTGTCTTGTTGAAATACATTACATAAGCCTTTATTTATAGAAGTCTGAGAAGTGTCTAGAATTCTACCACACTTATTACATAGCATATAAAATATTATAGTGCATTCACAATGGATGGTTGAGTCAGGTTGGAATGGTTGGGACAGATGGGTTGTCTGCTATTTATGGTAGTGGGCTGTGGACAGTGGGTGGTTGAAGGAAAGTAATACATGCCAACACTCTCCCTTAATTTCTACCATTAACAAATTTTACATCAATAATTCTCATTTTCTCTCATAGATATTCATAGTTACTCTTTGGCAATGCCTTAGTGACAATATCCACCAATTGATCTTCAAATTTGCAGATTTAAAGGTAGATTTCTCCATTGTTGACCAATTTTCTGATGAAGTGGTACCTTGTATCAATATGTTTGTTCCTCTTATGAAATACATGATTTTTAGATTATGCTATTGTTGATTTGTAGGACTACTATTTAAGATGTATACAACACATGCTACTACTTCTACCCAAAACTCATTGGATAGATTTTTTGCCTTCACCACACTCCTTGCCATTTCCATTACCATTCTGTTCTTCGTCTCTGCTACACCATTTTGTTGTGGTGTGTACCTTGTGGTAAACTGCTTCTTAATTCCATGAAATTTGCAAAATTTTAGAAACTCGTTAGAACTGAATTCAGTGACTCTATCAAATTGTAATACCTTAATGTAGAAACCACTTTGTTTTTCAACCAAAATTTTTAAATTTCTTGAATTTTTCAAAAGCTTTACTCTTTTGTTTGAGAAAGTATATCCAAGTCTTCCTGCTAAAATCATCAATAAATGTTAGGAAATATATACTTCCTCCTAAAGATGGAGTTTGCATACGTCCACATATATCAGTGTGAACTAATTCCAATGGTGTTCTTGCTCTCTATGAACTTCATAGTGGGAGGCTTGCTCTATGTTGCTTTGCCAAAATACAACTTTCACATGAACTTGGTAATTGCACTATTTCAGGCAATCCTTTCACCATATTTTTCTTTTGTGACAAGCTCAAAGCATCAAAATGAAGATGACAATACCTGAAATGCTATAGCCATGATTGATATGAGAATATTGTCTTGAAACTAACTTCTTTTCCTCCTTGAATGCTATGAATCTAAAGGGGGAACATTTGATTTTGTGTCATGTTGACCCTTGCAATTAACTTGCCACTAAGATTTCTATTCAAGATTGTGCAAACATCATTATCTAAAATTTTTTTGTAACCTTTTTATACTAGTTGAACAACACTCATGAGATTGTGTTTTAATCTAGACACAAAATACACATCAGGAATATATCTTTTTCTTCCATTTTTTGTCAATACATTTATAACACCTTTTCTCATTACAGAGACTTTACTGTCATTTCCTAGCTTTACTTCAGATTTTATAGAATCATTTAAGCTAGCAAACAAATCTTTACTTCTAGTCATATGGTTACTACATCCACTTTCTAGGAACCATATATCGCTAGAACTTTCTTGAGCAACATTACAAGTTACAAATAAACTTCCTAAGTTGTTATCAAATAAATCTGAGTAATTAGCACCATTCTTTTCAATCTCCTCTTGTTTCTTTCTACATTCACTTGCAATATGACCAAATCTCTTACAATAATGACATTGAATTCAAGATTTATCAGCCCTTAATGATTGGTATTGGAATGAACTTTTGCCATGTCTTTTGTTTGAATTTTTAATGGATTGATTTGTTCTTTATTCTAGATTTGGACTTCCACATCCATCTATGCTTCTACCTCTTCCTCTTCCACTGCAGTTTGATCTTCCTTTTCCTCTACCAAAAGATACTTGTGATCTAAAAGCATTCTCCAAAGACGAATTTTTATTTCTATTCATTCTTGATTCATAAGATAAAAGTGAACCCATTAACTCATCAATAGAGAGTATTGCCAAATCCTTAGATTCTTCAATGGCAACAACAATGGCATCAAATTTTCTAGGAAAACTATGAAGTATCTTTTCAACAACTTTTTGATCAGTCAAATCATCACCATATAATTTAATTTGATTAACCACAATCATTACTTGATTTAGAAATTGATCAACTATGTTTAAATCCTTCATACTAAAATTTTCAAAATCATGCCTTCAAGTTTGCAATTTAGCAATCTTAACTTTTGATGTCACTTGATATGCTATTTCTAAAATATCCCATGCAATTTTAGACTTTTTAGTTGTAGAAACCTTAGGGAAAATTAATTTATCTAAAGATTGTTGAATTAGAAATAATGCTTTACCATCATTTTTGCTATTATCATGTAAAATATCTTTTTTCATCTTGTGATAATGTAGACTCATCTTGTGGTTCATTAAAACCCTTTTGAATAAGATCCCATATGTCTTGAGAATAAAACAATATTTTCATTTTTATAGACCAAAATTCATAATTTTTACCAGAAAATATTGGAACTTGTGGTTGAGCTATACTACTTCTTGATGCCATATTAATACTCATAGTTACAACAACACTTGACAATTTTAAAATTTTCTTTTTGAAGCAAATCCACCAAAAAATTCTAAGTCAATGAAATATAGCTTAAGCAAACAACAATACAATACTTATTTTCACCTTTTAACAAGGTTTTTGCTCATTATAATTCACTCCATGAAATTAACTCATACCTTCTCTCAAACATTAAACTGGTATCTTTTCTTCTTTAGATCTTTACAACTACTAATCTCCAACTTTAGAAGCTTATGATCTGTAATAAAGAAAACATTAGAAGCTCCATTCACTGCTATAATAGTTATACATATCAAAAATATTTCTTTTCTTCCTAGGCCAATCTCTTTAGCTTTAATACCAAATTGAAGGCAAAGCTAAACAAATACAAGAAATAAAACTTATTTCATTTCCTTACTACCTTGCTCAAATACATTACATAAGCCTCAATGAATTCTACCACACTTATTACATAGCATATAAAATATTATAACACATTCATTATGGATGGCTGCATCAAGCAGCTTGAATGGTTGGGACGGCTAGGATGTTTGCTATTTATGGCAGATTGTTAGTTGTGGATAGTGGGTGGTTGAAGGAAATTAATACATGCTAATAGTTGTAAAGAAAATGATGCTATCATAGTAATGTGTTATTGTCAATTCTAAGGTAGAAAAACTTGTGTTTGTGTTGTTCAAGTATAAAATATCATGTTTGTATTGCTCAGGTAAGAAATAGAGCAATAGGCCAATAAATTATGGTAGAATAAATAAAAGAGATGAAAAACCTATATATTAAAGGCAACACATTGATTTGATTGCATATAGAAGCATTTCATGGCTTCTATGTATACAAAACTTACTACATGCATGTACAAAGAAAAAGAAGCTTCTAGAATGAGACATGGATAGGAAAATGTAGAAGGTTAGGCTGACTTCTTGTAGAAGGTAAGGCTTACTTCTTTATTGCTGACTAGTCATGTGTTCAATTGTTGCAAATTATTTAGGAAATTTGTGTAGTTTAGTTGTAACTAATTTGAGACATGGAAATGTCTATAAGAGATGTCATATTTTAATCTGAATCATTAGTGTCAATAGATTTATTTTCTTCAAGTGAAATTAGAAAATGAGAAAATGTGAAAGAATGATCACTTTTCATACCTTCCTCAAACTAAACATTTCTCTTAATGTGAATTTTCCTTTCATTAGGATTATATATATAGCCTACATCCTTTCGACTCTTCACTATATCCCATCATTATGTACTTCTCACTTTTTCTTTCTAATTTACTCCTTTCATCATGAATATGAACATAAGAAGTACAACTAAAAATACAGAAATGAGATACAATAGGCTTTCTTCCACTCCAAGCCTCTTCATGTGTTATGTTCATAACTGCTTTAGCAAGAGTTCTATTCAAAATATAAACTATAGTATGAATTGCTTCAGCCCAAATATTGACTTCTATATTTCTATAATGAATCATACACCTAGCTATTTCCATTATAGTCCTATTCTTCCTTTCTAGAACCCCATTCTATAGAGTTGAGTAGGAAATAATTTATTCTTTCTTTATGTCATTTTGTTTACAAAATCCCAACAATTTCTTAGTCATATATTTAGTTCCTCTATCTTTTCTTATCATCTATAATGATTTCCCAATTTTCTATTAAGTTAGGACCTTAAACTCTTTAAACTTATGAAACACTTTCTTCCTTATTTTGTAAGAAATATACTCAAATTCTTCTAGTAAATTCATCAATGAATGTAAGTACATACCTTGCACCTCCAAGTGAGGGTGTTTTAAAAGGACCCATTACACCACTATGGACTAAATGTAAAGGGGTTTTTGCCCTCAATTGTCTTCCCTATTGGAAAATTTCTACATGTTGTTTATCCATTGCACATACTTCACATACATACATTTTGCTTTTCTGAGATTCTTGGGAAACCATGCACCATATTTAACATCTTCATAAGCCTCAAACTTTGATAATTAACATGTCCCATCGCTCATGCCACAACATGCTCACATCATCATACTTTGCAATAGCATGCACATTTAATTCCCATAAATTCTTGAAATTTATATAATTCATTCTCCACTTTATAAATGTAATCACTTTATAGTTATTGTTTACATCCTTGACTAAGCACATCATTATATAACTCTAATTCATATCATTGAGTGACAATGTGAAATACATAAAGAATATTTCATGATAATTGAGGAATAAGCTTCACATTTTTAAACATTTCATTATTCACTTGAACATTTCCAGTTCCTTTAACTTCTTGGGGACTATTATCTTCCAAATATATTTTTTCACCTTTTCTTTCATTTTGTAACTTAAATTGATCCTTATTATGTGACATATGTTGTGTGTAGCTAGAATCAAATTATCAATTCATCCTGAAAAGAACTATTTTCTTTAAGTGCTACACAAAAGGCATTTCTCTTAAAATCAAATAATTTTGTGGTCTTATTCTTTTATGTATCATTGATCCTTTTGTAGCATTCATTATTTTTGTGTCCTTATTTACTGTAATAATTATATTTCCACTTGCTTCTATTTGGATTCTAATATGAAACGTTTTTATCTCCATAATTCAAATTCCTTCCATTAAATTTATTGAATCTTGTGCTTTTTGATAATATTGTTTCCTTTTCATTACAAATGCCTGAGACTTAGATTCAAAAGTAAATGATTCTTTTTTTTATATTTGATGTTTCTCTTCTTTAAATAACTTAGCAAATAGCTCATCAGATTTAATATCTTTTAATTTATCTACAATATCAAGCCCCCTTCTAAAAGATTGATAAGATCCTTAAACTTGGTAATATTATTTGCATAAAATCTTTTTTGTCTATATTATTTACAAGTGAAGATGACTCATTTTTATTTTCCTTTAATTTACTTAGATGAGATAATATTTCTTTTGACCTTGACAATTTCTTATTGTAAAATTTAATGGTGAGAGATATAATCATACATCACCTAAATTTTGATATAATTTTTTTCACATCTTCCATACTTGCACTCCACATCTTTCATTTCAAACTTATCAAAAAAAATCTTCTAAACATGTTAATTTTATCAAAGCTACTTCCTTCTTGTCTCTCCTACCACAACAATCATGTTCTCTTCCAAAATCTATTGGTATTTATTCACTATTAATAGCAATATCATGCCAATTTTGTAGAGCTAGAGACATTTCTATTTGTGAAATCCAATCATAATAATTCTTTCCTTTTAATCTAATTATCAAAAGAGTATCACTAAGAGAATTCATTAATCAAATCCTCTTCTTTTTGAATGGGAAAAAGATGTTACAACCTTCAATACTAAAATTAACATTTAAAAAGAAGACTCTCACCAAATGCTTCTTTCCTTTTAGGATGAGAGAAAAAATAAAAAATTTCATGCCCAAATTAATAGATTGAAATAAATCTCACCAAATCTGTGTAGTAGTTACATGGCACCCCAAATATTTGATGCTACTCAATTAAATTAACCTACAACAATAAATCATAAAAAAAATGCATGTCACTACCCAAGGATTTTAACTTTTTTTATTTATTAGTAAATGATTGAAGGCTAGATTAATTATTGTTATGTATTGTAATTAATTTTAAAAATATATATTAAGCAAATTCAAACCCAAGATGTCCCACATGAGAGGATCACAAGTTACCATTGTCTTGTAGGGTCTTGCCTAACCCAAGGATCATAATTACTCTAATACCATGAAGAAAAGAAAACAAAATATAGTAGTAGGCCAATAACCTATGGAAGAATAAATAATAGAGACAAGATAAATCTATATATTGTAGGAAGTATTTTTCATTAATGTGATTACATAAAGAAGTATTTCATGGCTTCTATATATACATGAATTACAACATGTGTGCACTAGGAAAAGAAGCTTCTAGAATGAGATTTGGATAGGAGAATAGAAGGCAAGACTAAGTTCTTTATTTTTGACTAGCCATGTATTCAATTGTTGTAAATTATTTAGGATATGTGTGTAGCTTAGTTTTAACAACTTGGAGATGTAGAAGATAGACTGAAGATGTGGAGACTTTTATTGATTTTTCCAACAAGGTATAAATTTTTGCTTCATATTATTTAGGTTTGAATCTTGATGAATATCCATTAAAATTGTCACAAATAAAGAAGATTGGGAAAAGGTGTAAGATGTCTAATGAATAGTTAGAGGGAATAGAAAATGATATGTTAAGATCTTTGGCCTCATGTATGATTCATCAAATTGATGAAGAAAGAGGAGTTTGTATAGTATAAGAGGTAGTTGATGATGATCCCCAAATTGATAATAAGATGCACCCATGCTGGCAAGGGGAGAAATTTGTAGTTAATACTTATTAAATAATTAGGAATACATAATGGGGTTATTAGACCAAAATAACATAGATGCAACAAAGGGTTTTCTTAATGAAGACATTATGGATCAGTTGGAAGATACAGAAGGCCTTGATGACCTCATTTAGGTTGAGAATTTATTGGTATCCCCCTCCTTTTCATTAACCATATATGCTAGACTTAGCTACTATTACAAAATTTATAATGTTCAAAGGCCAAACATGATCTTGAGGCCCTTGTATATGAAGAAGAGGAAGAATTTTTGTACATAAAAACTAATTAGGAATTTGAAAATGCTAGTGACCTACTAATACTAGAAGGTACATAGATTAATAGTGCTAATGAAAGAAAATATTATTATGCTTAGATATTTTCCCTTCAAAAAGAACTTGCGCTTGTCTTGACAATAAGAAGACACTTTAAGGGGTAGAAAGATAAAAAGTGGCAAAGATAAAGAAGAGGTAGAAGCTAGTATCTAATCCACTCTTAATGGAGAACTCACCACCTTGATATGTTAAACAAGGAGAGAAAAGGACTCTCTTTGTCAAATAAGAAGACTATTTTGTGGAATATCATAGTCATAATATATCTAATAAGAGATATAGAATCAAGAAGCATCTTGGTTCTTTGAAGGAAGATATTATTTTGTTGTAAGAGGCCAAACTGTATCAAGAAGATTATGAAAAGGCAATAGTAAAATGGAAGGGTTGGTCCTCTTTTCTTTTTTAGGGTATTAATTCTTCATGTAGAATAGGTATCTTATGGAATCAAAATACTGTACTAGTTCATTCAATTCAACAATAAGAAAATTGATAGCTAGTGAAGGGTTTGTCCTTTCAATTTTCCTTTTATCTTTTAAATTTTTATGGTCCATCTTCTAGAAATGATAAGAAAAGTTTATGAGAATCCTTAACAAGAGTAATTCATGGAATTTAGGATCTTAATGTCATTTTGGGTGATTATTTTAATACCATCCTAAAGGAAGATGAAAAAATAAGAGGATTTTATCCACCTGATTAAAGCATGCAAGATTTCTCTTTATTCCTAGTAGAAAATGATTTATTAGATGTGATATTTGAATTGGGTGGCTACGATTGGACCAATAAGAGGAAGGGATTTCTTGAGATAGTTAAGAGGCTAGACATATTTTTTATTTCTCTCTTATGGAGATTTTATGCCTTTTCATCAAATGTTATGACATTCTTAGGTTTTGACCATTTTCTAGTTGAGTTGATAATTAACTCCTTACCTCTCATGGCAACTAGTAAACATAGGTCATCTTTTAAACTTGATTTGATGTGGTTCAAAAAAAACTAGTTCTCTTCATTATTTAGATAATAGTGACTTCACCATCCTCCAAGAGCACCAAGATTCATCAGTTCAAAGGATAATTATTATCCAAATAATTCTTATGCATAACGGTGCAACACTTACTATCCTACCTTTCATATATGAATAGGTAACAAGATTACCTCAAAATGTATATTTTTATTCTTAAAGTTCATTTTGATATGGAGAAATTCCATTTTTACTAAAAGTTTACTTTCAAGCTTAATAAACCTATTGAGGAGGGAATTCCTATCCACGGTTATGTCCTTCTCTTCTACATTGTGGCCTTTATCATCTTTCTTCTTTTCATTGACCTCAATAGGACTAGTTTGGTTCTTAGTAACCCCTTTAAGATGAACCTCAATAATAGCCTCCTATTCAACCACATCCACATCTTCATCTTTCCCATTGTAGTTGACATCCTCTTCCTCTTTATAATATGCATCCTCTGTCTCCTCATCATTAGTCTCATCTTCCATTTGAGTATCTACCTCAAGGAATTTATATTCCTCCAAACCCATAGAGGTTTCCTTATCACCCTTCTATTACTTTTTTCCTTTCTTTCTTTAGATTCTTTCTAATATTCTTCCCACTAAGGTAGCCACTTGTTGTCCACTTTTGCCCAAAGTAATTTTATCTTTACTCTCTTCATCCCCAATAATATTTGTTGAAATCAATGATGTATTTATTAGTCCTTCTCTTTTTAAAGGAGGGGCCTTAACTAATTTGCAAAAAAAATTCCTTTTTGAAGGGCTTTTGAGCAACAGAGTTTATTCAAGCAATTTTTTAGTGTTACAAGCTCATAGAGATGAGTTAGTGCTAAATTTTTTCTTGGTCCTAGGGTTAGGTTTTTATTTTCTAGGGCTCACAATAGTGGACAAGTAAATTTCCTCAATTATAATAGGCAATATGGTTCCAACTAACTCATTCCCATGGGTCAAGCTCGTACTAAAATCTAGGTGATTGGAATACACATGTTGGTATAAAATGACAATTAATCCCTAATGAAGAGACAGGTTATCCCCATTTTCTATGTTACCCTTATGGAGGATATTAGAAAGAAAGACACATAAATTTTCTCCCCATGGTGCAAGAATTTTAATATGGTGAAGTGATAGGCATGGTAAGGGTTAAATCTACCTTTACAAGTAAAATATTTTATAACCCAGAGGAAAATAATAGCAAAAGGTGGAGGGAAAGAAAGTCTTCAATAGCCATTTTTTTGCATTCACTCATTTCTCCTTGTCATTATTGCTGAAGAATGCTTTCATATTTGTTGTACTTTCCTAGGCTTTCCCTATCAACCCGATGACCTACAAAATGTAAACTATTGGCTTCTACAATTAGCCCTAGCATAACCATAAAGTTAATGCTATTAGTTTTCACATTGTGCTTATGCAAAGAGTTGGAAAAATTGGAAGAGATTTATTTGTTGAGGCTTCTCATAGCTTCAATGAAACTAGTTAGATCCACATCTTGAAAGTACTTCCATATATCCAAATTTCATTTCAATTCCATATTAACCTTTGGTTCAAATTTTTTCAACGATCCACCCATAATTTTAACTTTACCCAACTTCTAGAGCACTTCCTAAATAGCTTGATTATCTTCCACAGTGATGACATTTTGAAAAACTTCACACCTCTCCATATTTTCCATAAACAAATTACTTTTTCTATAAACTGAGAACAAGGAAACTTTCAGAATGATGAAGTTTCTCAAAAAATTTAGCAATAAAAACTCATGATTGAAATAATATCATAATAAATCCTTTCTTATATAATCCTTGATATTATGTCTTGTATAGTCCTTGCCAAAGTGTAAGGAAGGAAAAAGGTACAAATAATTTTACACCCTTACTAATTCTTCATTACTCATAATAATGGCATTATAGGCACATTTGGAAAGTAAAGAAGAATTTGTAAGGTTGAATAAGTTTTTATACTTTTTTCCTTCCTTACACCTATAAAATCGCACCCATATCTTGTCATTAATAGCAAGGCTAGATAAAGCCTTACTGATGTCAATAATTTTAAAGTTTAGTATGTTGATGTTGGCCACAAGATTGACTTTAGATATCTACTATAATTAGAACACTTCTTTTTCTTTCTAGTAATAACTATGTAAAACTTTGAAAATTTTCCTTCCTTATAAATAATCAAAACTTTCCTCATTAAGACATCTAATTGAAATTTAAATTTGCCTCAAGAAAAAATAAAAAACATGTTAGTGATGTTCAAAAAAAAGTAATAAGAGTCCACTTCTTTGATCAATACCCTAAACATCTCCATTTTTAGCATTAATTATAATAATTTTGAGTTTCTTTGAACAATAAATAAGAGTAGTGAGTTACTTTCTGGGCAACCCAAACCCCACTTAGCAAGGAAATCTGTGATGCCATTCCCTCCACCTAGAGTATGTCTAATACTGACTTCATTTAATATATATAACCTATATTTACAGTATTCTATGAGGCCGAGAATTCTCCATGGACTTTTAGCTTTGTAAAATTAATATTGACTATAAGTTTTGAACCAGCTTCTAAAATGACTTTGTCAACCCTTGCCTCCTTATGGAACTTGATATGCTACCACATCAGCAACCCTTCAATATAGTTATTAGAATTGATGCCAACATCTTTTGGAAAACCTTGAAGCTCTCCTATGCAAGATATTCTTAGTTTACCTTTTGAGCATCCATCCACATTGCATTTCCACCAATTTAGATCAAGAGGCATTCATTTATTTTTCTTCCTTCTTCATACCTTCAACTGGTTTATATTAATGAGGTTGTGATTAATAGACCAAGTTTTTTTATTCTTGTTTCATAGAGGGAGAGGAAATTTTATTTATTCTTGTTTCATAGAGGGAGAGGAAATTAATGCATTTAGGGAAATAAGAAGCATTGACACCATCTCTGACTAGTCTCTTAACTATGTGAAAAAAATCAATAGAAGATTTACTTTCCTCCAAAATGCTTTTGTTATTCCTTTCTTTCCATAGATTCCAAGAAAAAATAGGGAGGATTTTATTACAAAGATTTAACATAATAGAATTTGAAAGAGGAGATGAGGACCACGTAAAAAGATGATTCTTAAAATATTTATTCATAACCAATTCAAATTGAAGATAATGAGACACAAGACTCCATAAGTTAAACGCAAAGAAGATGTGTAGAGAAAGGTGGTCTATATTTTCTTCTTCCTTTTCACATAAAATACATATATTAAGTAGATAGAACTCACATTTAGAGAGCTTGCCAAGGGTAAGAATTTAGTTATGGATCACTTTCGATAAGAAGAAGTTTATTTTAGGGAGGAGCTTATGTATCTAGATACGATTCTACTTAGGGTCCCTTTCCTCATGTAAAAATTAGGGTAGTTAGTTTTAATAGAGAAGGAGCCATTAATAACATCTCCAAATCCATCTATTAGGATTAACCTCAAAAAGAAATAAAAGTTACATGCATATATACCCAATATCAAAAAATAATAGATTGCACATAAGAGAGCACAAGACACCAAGATTCAATGTGGTTCACCCAATCCTTGAGCTATGTCCACCAACAACAAGTCCAATATTATTATAATCCAATGATTACAATTCACAATCCTTTACATCTCAATACCATCACAAGAAGCTACAATATCTCTATTACATTATGAAATCCATAACCCTAGGCCTTTTATACAAGTTTTTTCAACTTACATTATGAAATCCCTAAGCCTGAGCCTTTTTATACAAGGTTTTTTTGCTTAAAATATTAGGACCTTGTAGGGGCACTGCCCCTAGACCCTATCTTGGGGGTGCTACTCCCAAACCCCCATATAAATAATACATGGAGAAAACTATATTAGATAAACCTTCAAGTCTAATTAGGCCCCACATCACAATAATCTCCCACTTGGAGACTAATCAGGCTCCACAACAATAACCTCCCACTTGGAGACTGATCATAGCACCGATAACATGTAACTCCTACTAGAATATCAAACCATCCTAGACTCTGTTGTTCATTTATTTTGTTTAGTCTAGAAGACCAAGAAAAACTAAAGAAGAGTTTATCTTCTCCCTTGTTACTACCTTGGTAAACATATTTGCTAGATTATCATCTATATGTATCTTCTCCAGATTTAACTATCCATCATCCACAAGTAATTGAATGAAATGGTACCATAACTATATGTGTTTTGTCTTTGAATATAGAGCTAAATTATTTACAAGATGAATGGTACTCTAACTACCTATAAAAAAATAATTATCCCTCTAAGAGTGTCCCAATTCTTCCAAGAAGAACTAAAGCCATATCACCTCTTTGGCTACCTCTATAACAATAACATACTCTATCTACCTCTATAGTGGATAAATTATTAACCTTCTATAACTTAGAAACCTAGATCACTACTACTACACCAATAGTAAATACATAACCTGTATTACTCTACTTGGTATCAATATCCCCCACCAAATCTGAGTCAACATATCCCTATAAATTATTAATAGAGCCCCCAAAGTGTAAAAACTCACTAGATGTACCTCTCAAATACCATAGAATCTATTTAACTACATTCCAATGCTAAATTCCTAGATGACTGATATACCTACTACCAATGGTCATTGCATCTACAATATCTAGCATAGTACATAAATCAAGCTTCATACAACTAAGGCATAAGGTACCTTGGAGATCTTATCCTCTTCCTCATATGTCTTGGGAAACATGTCCTTAGTCAACCTCGAATGGCTAGGTAAAGGTGTGCTGACAACTTTAACATTCTCCATAGAGAAACATTGCAACACCTTGACAATATAATTAGCTTGAGATAATGTTAATTTCCTATTCTTCCTATCTCTGCAAATCTTCATACCAAGGTTTTGATTTGTTTCCCACAAATCCTTGATAGCAAATGAATGTGCTAACTATTTTTTTAACCCCTTAATCTGATCCATGTTAGACCTAGCTACAAGCATATCATTAACTTATAAGAATAAAAGCAATGTAGCTAGCATCATCCAACCTCTTAAAATAAACACAATTATCTAAATGATACCTATTGTATCCATGATCATGCATAAACCTATCAAATTTCAAATACCATTATTGAGGTGCTTTCTTCAAGCCATATAAACTTTTCTTCAATATGCACACAAAGTTCTCCTTACCTTTGACCTAAAATTCCTATGGTTGTGCCATATATCTCTTCATCCGAATCACCATGAAGGAAGTTTGTTTTAATAATTTTGGTGTAAATAAGTATTTACTAATTACACTTTACTTAATTTTTCTTAGGTTAATGCTTTAACATATTAGTTGTCATGTAGACACCTAGGAGTTTGCATATTCACATGAGTTGTCATGTAGACAACACAGTTGTTTGCACTTTAATTGAGCACATGTTGTATACTACATCTCTTTATGAGATACATCTTTGTATTCTTATCCTCTCATTGTTGCATGTACATTCATGCACAATGGAGGATAATCCATTCTTGGTGGACATGTGCTTAGTTGTGCTGATTATCTCTTTGTTGACTCCTCATCATTCTAGTTGCCTTTATATACAAGGCTCTTCTATGATGTATTTATCCAATCATTTGATATCCATTCTCATTTGATCATCATTTTTGTCTCTTGTGCTATCTACTGAGCTTCTTAATCTTGGCATTAAATTATTTCCTTAGGAAAATTCTTACATAGTATCAGAGCCATAGGAGTTTCATTGCATAGCCATTGGAGAGTTTTTTTTTTTTTTTTTTTTTTTTGTAGGTCAAGATTAGAGCTTGTTGGTGCAAGTTAGATGTCGGTATCACATTCACAAGGTTAGAAAACCCCTAATTTGATTTTTGTTTCATCAAAGTTGGACATTTGAGGTGAAATTTAGAGCCATTTGACTTTTGGAGGTGCAACAATAGTGATTCAAGAAAAATAATTACAAAGGTGATTTTCAAATAGTGATATCTCCCTCATATAGACTCCTTCTTTCGAGCAATTTTTTTGTTTGAGAATAGAATTTCATGATCTACACATTGGTGCAAGTTGTTTGTAATCTCTATTCTTGAATTTTACTAAAAAATTCTAATCACAATTTTTACAACTTCAAAGGCTTCCTTCAAACTCATATGGACACATATTCAGGTGCTATTTTTTTTTAAAGTGCATAATTTTTTTGTCTACTTTCCAAATTTTCTATCAGTTTGGAGTAATCATGAGTAGACATAGAACATTCAATATTTGGTTATTTTTGGCCTATTTTGGCACTTGTAATTAATTAGATCCTTGAGAGGTCTTGTGTCTTATCTTGTTGAGTCATATATAGCTTCATATTTTCGGTTGTAAATATCAAAAATCAAAGTTCCACTTTGGCCCAAAATTGGCAAGTGGCTATTGTACCTGCACTAATATAAAGTGCCAAATCATATTTTTTTGGGGTGGGGATTCTTTGATTGAGCGAAAAGGAGGGGTGTGTCTTATGTTCTTTTGTCTCCTTGATATTTTGCTCTTTCTTTCACATTATGGGTTCTTTCTCTAAGTTAACACCACATACTTATGCTACTTGGAAAGAAAAGATAAAGGAACCATTAATTGAAAAAAATTTACTACGTTATGTAACTAGTGCTACAAGGAAACATGACAATGATGCTGATTAGTCTCATAAAGAAAATTGAGAATTGAAACAAGAGATGGCCTTATGAACCTTGCTAATTAATATCTTAGATCCTGTCAAATATCACATCAGGAACATTACCAATCCGATAGAAGTTTGGAATAAGCTTGAAGCATTGTATGGGATAGTATATGAAGATATGGCCTACCATTGAGGAAAATATTTACAAATTAGATCCTAGGAATTTTGACACCATCAAAGATTATCTTACCCAAGTAGACATGTATAGGGCACAACTTAAGGATTGTGGTGAACCCATCAAGGATGGAAAGTGTATCAAACATGTGATGACTCATCTTCCTCCTAAATATGCAGATTTTGTTTCAAGTTATAATACTCACAAGTTAACAATGGAAAGTGCCTTCAATAAGCCTTTATTTGAGTCATTTTTAGGAATGTTGGCCTTAGAACATGAAAAATTAGTGAGTATAGGAATTCTCTAGTCTTCCAAGTACAAAGCCTTGGTGGTTAGTAAGGGGAATCAAGGGGATAAATGTGGTGAAAATTCTACAAGAAGTAAAAGTAGTGGAAGGCTAAGCCACAATATGACACACAACAATCTTCCTCTACACATCAATCTTCCTTCACATAAAAATATTTCTCACAACAAGGCAAGGTTTTTTCCAACAATAATAAGAAGGGGAACAACTTCAAAAAAATGGAGAAGAAAACTTGTGCCTATTGTAAGAAGAATGGTTATGATGAACATGAGTGTAAGGATAAGTAAATTATTGAGTTGCTAAACATAATGAGAAAACATAAAATTGATGTTCCAAATGCCTATAAGGGCAAGGGATCCTCATCCACTTCAAAAGGTAAGGGATAAGCTTTGGTAGCAAGTACAAATAATTCTGAGGAATGGGTTCTTTATTTAGGAGCTACACATCATATGGGTGCTTTAAGGGAGCATTTTTCCTCTTTGAAACCATTGCATGGACCTTACATCTATGTGGAAAATGACACACAAGTAAAAGTTAAAGGAAAATGGAATATTGAGTTTTAAAATGGAGTTTTCAAGGATATTCTTCATGTAACAAAACTTAGCACCAACCTCCTTTCAATCTACCAAATCACTCACTATGGATGTGGCAATGAAGTGGAGTTCCTTCCTAATTTAGTTGTGGTGAAAAATCTAAAGGATGATTATATGGTGGCAATTGGAAAGGTTGATCATGATACAAGACTTTATTCTTTTTCTCATTTTGTGCCTAAGTCCACTTCCCTTGCCTTGTTGACCCACTCAAATTCACAAAGTAAACTATGGCATGAGAGGTTTGGAAATCTCAATTGGCGCTACCTTTTTCAAATTAGCAATAAGAATATGGTCATAGGTCTACCTCAAGTCAAGTATTTAGAGGGTGTATGCACAGGTTATGAAGCAGATAAGCATCCTAAAGAGAAGTTTGACAAGGGGAAGCCTCAGAGAGCTACTATTGTTCTTGAATTGGTTCATAGTGATGTAGTTGGCCCATTTCTAGTGTTATTATTTGGAAATGCTCATATGTTCTCACCTTCATTGATGATTTTTCATGCTACACTTGGCTCTTCTTTCTTGCTCATAAGAGTAAAGTGTTTGATAAGTTCATCACTTTCAAAGCTCAAGTTGAAAAGTAATCAGGGAAAGCCATCACTATTCTTCGAATAGATAATGGAAGGGAGTATGTGAACTCAAGGCTTATAGACTTTTTTACTCATGTGGAATTTGATCTTCAACATTCAGTTGCATACACTCAACAAAAAAATGGTGTTGTTAAAAGGAAGAATAGAACCCTTAGAGAAATGGCCACTTGTACACTACAACATAAGTCTTTAGATCAAGTTTTTTAGATAGATGCTATGTGTTGTGCCAATTACATCCAAAGTAGAAGTATCCATAAGGCCTTGAATGGAATTATACATTTTGAGGCTTGGTGTTGAAGAAAACCAAGCATAAAACACTTTAAAGTTTTTGGCTATCTAGCATGGGCAAGGATGCCTCCACAAAAAAGGAAGGCATTAGAACCTCAAAGTAAACCTTATATATTTGTTGGATATCCTTACCATCTTAAGGCATACATAATCATGGATCTAGAGACACATGGAATTTTCTTTTAGAGGAGTGTTCACTTTGAAGAGACTTGTCCAAGTTTGGCTCCTTCAACTCCTCCTTCCTCCTCCATGGAAAGTGATGATAGTGATTGTAGTGATTGGAAGATGATATTCCTTCAACTTTGACTTGCAAAACACCAAAATCACAAGGTCCACAAACAGTTGAGGATATTCCTTCTTCTTCTTCTAGTAGACCTCATTGGGCACAAAAAACACTTAATTGAGTAGGTTCATTGGTGGGAAATCCTTTAGATACTAGAAGGAAAAGAGCACAACACAAATTATTTCCACATGCATTTATTGCCATTGCTTCTAATCTATAGTCATTTAAGGAAGCATTAGGGGTTTCTAAATGGGATAGGGCCATAAAGGAAGAATATAACTCTTAAATGAAAAACAACACTTGGGACTTAGTTCGTCTTCCTAAGTGAAGAAAGTTAGTTTGGTGTAAGTGGATCTATCAAACCAATTTTATAGTCAATGGAAGTGTGGATAAGTATAAGGCTATACTTGTTACCAAAGGTTTCTCATAGGTTCTTGGTATTGACTATACTAAGACCTTTGCACCAATAGCTAAGATGAAATCCATTCATTGGACACTAACTATTGTTACCACTCATGATTAGGTTGTACATCAAATGGATGTGAAGAGTGCTTTCCTCAATGGGGATCTTCTTGAAGACATCTATATGGAGCAACCTTAGGGATTCATACAAGATTCTACTATGTTTTGCAGGTTGAGGAAGTCTATCTATGGCCTTAAGTAGGCTCCTAGGGCTTGGTATGCAAAGATGGATTCCTTCCTACTCTCAACAGGATTTGCAACCTGTCATTTAGATTTGAATGTCTACATTCTTAAGAGTGATGACTCACACTTGATACTCGTGCTTTATGTAGATGACCTGATTATTGTAGGAAGTACTTCATCCATCATTGCTAGTGTCAAAACTTCTTTTTAGGATAGATTTTCTATGTTAGACTTGGGTTTACTTCATTATTTCCTTGGTATTGAGATGACACAATCCTTAGTTGGAATCACACTTTCTCAACCCAAGTATGCTCTTGATTTACTTTCTCATTTTCACAGAAGCAATTGTAAGCCTACACCTACTCCCTTTCTTTCAAGTATTAAGTTAGAGGAAAATTTTTCCACTCCACTTGTTGATGCTACATTGTATAGATAGTTGGTTGGGTGTCTCATTTACTTGATACATACACACCCTTACATAGCTTTTATAGTTGGCATGGTTTCTTGCTTCACATAGGAGCCACATGAGCTTCATTGGAAGGGTACCAAATGTATATTGCACTACATAAAAGGTACGCATATACCTGGGATACACCATGAAATAGGTATTAGACTTCAATTGGTTAGATACGTAGACTCATATTATGCAGGAGATCTTCATTCCTACAAATATACTTTAGGTTACATGTTTCATCTTGGTTTTAGTCCCATTTGTTGGTAGAGTAAGAAGCAAAATACTATTCCTCTTTCTTCAACTAAGGTTGAGTATCGAGGGATTCTTACTACAACTATAGAGGCTATATGGCTATGACATATCCTAAAGGAGTTTGGGTTCAAGTTTCCATAGTTTATATTCATTTATTATGATAATCAAAGTGATACTGAGATCTCAAAACATCTAGTTCAACATCAATTGACTAAACACATTCAGGTTCATATACACTAAATCAAAGAGCTAATACATGAGTAGGTCATTGAGTTGAGGTATTGTCCTATAGTAGAGTAGGTTGCTGACATCATCACCAAACCCTTCATTAAGGTCAAGTATATCCATTTGTGAGATCTCTTGGGGGTGCATGATATTTTAGTAAGGGGAGTCACTTGACTTCTCTCTTCTTTCTTATGGGAGGGATCTTTTCCTTACATGAGGTCTTCTTCTCTCCCATTTTATTTTATTTTACTTATCTCTCTTTTTGGAAGGGGATTTTTGCCATGTTTTTTTCCCTCTTTTTCCACTTGATTAGAGATTGCATTGCATATTTTTTGCACTTGTAGTTTTTACATGGGTACCTAACATGGCCTAGTAGCTAGGACCCATCATGCAATTTCATCTAGCTTTTGTGAGCTTAAGTGCATTCCCCTAAGTTGTACTTAAGCAAGGGTGTTGGTTTAAACTAGTATTTAACATTTACACTTTACTTAAGTTTACTTAGGTTAATGCTTTAGCATATTAATTGTCATGCAGACAACATAGTTTTTTGCACTCCAATTGAGAACATGTTGTCTACTACATCTCTTTATGAGATACACCTTTGTGTTCTTATCCTCTCATTATTGCACATACATTCATGCACAATGGAGGATAATACGCTCTTAGTGGACATGTGCTTAGTTGTGATGATTATCTCTTTGTTGACTCCTAGTCATTCTAGTTGCCTTTATATACAAGTCTCTTGTACGATGAATTCATCCAATCATTTGATATCCATTCTCATTTGATCATCATTTGTCTCTCTTGTGCTATCTACTGAGCTTTTTGATCTTTGCATTGAAATATTTCATTAAGAAAATTCTTACAAATATCAAGCTACTCTAAATGCAAATCTTTAGTAGCCACAATACTTAAAATAATATGCATAGAAGTTATTTTAATAATAGGAAAGAATATCTCATCAAAATCAATGCCTTTTTTCTGTGCAAATCCTTTTACAACTAACCTAGCTTTAAATATTTTACTACCTCCATCCTCTTATTTTAACCTATAAATCCATTGATTCCGTAAAGTCCTTTTACCTATAGACAACTTGTATAAATCCCATGTCCTATTTTTTAGCAAAGATTCCATTTCTTCCTTCATTATAGACTCCCATTAAATATTTGCATCCACCTACACAACTTCATCATAACATTCAGGTTCACCAACATCGATAAGTAAAATAGAATACAAGGAAAGAGAAAATCATTTTGGAGGTCTACTTAGCCTTGTTGACCACTTGACCATCTAACATTCACTAGGGTGAGTGGTATTTGTTGTTGCAGTTGTCACAAATCATGAGGAATTGCTGGAACATCAGCTTTTGGAGTATCATCCAACACTACATAATCATCTTCTTTCTTTGCATGTTGCTATAAAAGATCTTTGTACAACACTTTATCATTGAATGTGACATTCCTACTTCTTATAATTTTATGATTTTCAAAATCCCAAAGCCTATAACCAAATACATCAATTCCATATCCAACAAATACACATTTCTTTGACTTATCTTCTAGCTTGGTTCTATTTTCAAAATCTATATGAGTAAATTCTTCACAAAAGAAAGTTTTGAGAAAAGAAAAACTCACCTTACCAGTCCATGCTTCCTCTAGAATACCACAACCCAAAGGAGTAGAGAGACCTCTATTAATCAAATATATAGTAGTATTAAAAGCCTCTACCCACATGTTTAAGGGAAACCTTGGATGCAACCTCATGCTTCTTGCACACTCCATTATAGTCTTGTTCATGTATTCAGCTACTCCATTTTCCTGTGGAGTCCTTGGAATAGTTTTCTTTCTATGAATACCATTCTTTAAGCAATAATATTCAAATTCATGATTGCAATATTCACCACCATTATCAGATCTAAGAAATTTTAGTTTCTTTCTAGTCTCATCTTCAACCAAGCATTTCTATTTCTTAAAAGTTTGAAATACATTAGATTTTTTTCTAAGGAAATAAATCCCATACTTTTCTAGTTGGATCATCAATAAATGTAGCATAATAATGAGAGCTACCATGGGAAGATACTTGAGCTAGTTCCTATACAACTGTATGCACAAGCTCTAATCTCTCACTTTTCTTTTCCTTCTCAGTCTTCACAAAAGTCATTCTCTTTTGTTTTCCATACACACAATTTTCATAGAAATAAATACTAACACATTTTAGAACTAGTAAAATTTTCTTTGAATGATGTACTTTAACACCTTTCTCACTCATGTGCCCAAGTCTGTTGTGTCATAGCATTGTATCATAATCTATAGTAATAATAAAAATAGTTGTCATTCCATTAATCGAGGTGTGTAGGTGGCAAGTTCCTTAAATCATGAATTTAATATTTGTTGGGTGCTTAGTTGTATTTGGGTGAGAATTTAATATTTATTTAAAGGTAGTTGTATTTACCTTTTATCCCACATTGCTTGTGTTTGTAATGTCTTGGGTTAGAAGTGTCTATTTAAGCAAGGCTTATAATCATTTGTAATCAAGTTCAAGAAATGGAAGCTCTTCTAATGGAAGTATAGGAGAAATAGAAGCTCTTCAAGACAAGCTCTTCAAGTAGAAGCTCTTTGGCTGTAATTTCTTGTAGAAGCTCTTAGCAAGAAATCTCTCTTATATTGTAAGAATTTGGAGTTTTTCCATTTGGAGAATATTCTAATGAATTTCAAGTATTAATGGAAGTTTTATGAAGCATTTTTTCATCTCTCTTGTCTCCATATTATTGCATTTTTTTTGGTTGTGAGTTGGTACGGGTGGTGTGGCCCGTCATCAGTGGTATCAAAGCAGGAGTTCCTAAGAGTGCAGACAGATCGCCGAACATGAGGCAGTTTGCACCAGGACCTTGAGTTGGTTGAAGTTTGTCAAGAAGTTCTTGATTGTGTAGATAGATCGCCGACTGTGAGGCAGTTTGCACAAGGTTCTTGTGTTGCATGAGATTTGTCTTCTAAAGACTTGATTATGGAGAAGAGAAAGAAGAAGATGATTTTTTTGATTGGATGGATTCTGAGAATTCCTTGACTTGAGAAATCTAGAGAAAGAAATCAACAATCATAGTTAGTTGATTTGCAGAAGCAACTGAATGGATTAGAAGCTGAGTTGCGAAAACAAAGAGCATGTCACCAAAAAAAGGATGTTGATAATTCCTTGGATGTGGAAAAGAAAGATGATCCAGTGGAAGAGCAAGCGGATGAAGAGGAAATTATTTGCGAACCTAAAGTTGAAGAAGATGAACAAGAAGAGGAAGAGCATCAAGATGACAAGATTTATGAACTTGAAGTAGATCAAGATGATTTTAAGATTGCAGCAATGGAGGCAACATATAGTGCCTTCGTTGGAGATCAAGCAAGTGGAGTAGTTGCATGCATTGTTGATGACATAAAAGAGGCAAGTGAAGATGAAGATGTCAAATAGGTAAATTTTTATGAATCATGGGATGTTGTCTTTGATACGAGTTTAAAAAATATTAATGATGGTTTGCACGAGGATCTTGTTCATGATGTATGGTATGCAAAGGAAGATTGGTATGGTGTTGCTGGATTTATTACAGGTGTAATTAATTAAACAAGATTGGATGAGGATGAGATTTATACTTGGATAGAGTTCATTGCAAAGGAGAAATTTCAGCATCGGATACTTGTTCCAGCTATGTGTTGGAGGAAGAGGAAAAAAATCTGTCAATAGTGGCTACTTCATTTTGTGAATCCATATTCACAAAATTTTTCCTACCATGGGAGTCGGATGCAGGAGCATCATGCATCAGCAAAAAAAAATAAATGTGGAAGATTTGTATGTTGGTTTTCTTGTCCCTGTTGAGGTAGAAGCTTGTGGTGAAGATGAAGATGGTTCTATATCTTTCTTTTGACATCAAAGTGTGGGAGACACTTTTCTATCTACCAGGGGAGTCTGATGCAGGAGCATCTTGCATGGAAAAATTAAATTATTAAAAAAAAAAAAAAAAAAAAAAAAATTGTGGAGGAGAGAGAAAGTGACGAAAATGGAAGGAAAATAATTAAAATTAGAAAATAGGAAAAGTGGAGAAAAGAGGAATCACTATTTTCAAGGTGCATGGGTGGCATAAATAGAAAATAATAAAATAGTTGTCATTCCATTAATCGAGGTGTGTAGGTGGAAATTTCCTTAAATCATGCATTTAATATTTGTTGGGAGCTTAGTTGTATTTGGGTGGGAATTTAATATTTATTTAAAGGTAGTTGTATTTACCTTTTATTCCAAATTGCTTGTGTTTGTAATGTCTTGGGTTAGAAGTGCCTATTTAAGCAAGGCTTATAATCGTTTGTAATCAAGTTCAAGAAATGGAAGCTCTTCTAATGGAAGTTCGAGAAATAGAAGCTCTTCAAGACAAGCTCTTCAAGTAGAAGCTCTTCGGATGTAATTTCTTGTAGAAGCTCTTAGTAAGAAATCTCTCTTATATTGTAAGAATTTGGAGTTTTTCCATTTGGAGAATATTCTAATGAATTTCAAGTATTAATGGAAATTTTATGAAGCATTTTGTCATCTCTCTTGTCTCCATATTATTGCATTTTTTTTTTGTGAGTTGGTACGGGTGGTTTGGCCCGTCATCAATCTTTCACAAAGCACTCTTCTATCTTCATTTTTTGGGTCTCCCTTTGCAATACATTTTCTTAACCCTTCTATGTGGTATTCCTATTTTTCTAGTGTTCATAGGGATTAGGTGATTTAAGCATTGTTGGGATGTGATCTTGCATCCTCCCCATGAGAAGTAAGTGTTCTACACCTTATTATCTATAATCTTGCCCTAGTATGCTATATCTCATATATTTTTAGCTCCCAAGATGATTCTCCTCTAAAGTGAACTACATGAACTGAAAATCTAAAGGTTGAAGCCATGGAAGTGATTTAAAGGGTTGAGAATATGCTTCGCCAAATGACCAAGGATTTATAATATTATGGATTGAGGCTAGGATGCTTCTCATTCAGATCTGTGGAGACAAGATCAAATATTGCTTTGAAATAGGGACTTATGGTTTTGTTGTTGCATTTTCATGAAAAATTAGCTGTTTTATTCCACTTTCAAAGCCTCATGGACCTAAGTAAAATCTTTGTTCAAATAATCAAATAATGTGAGCATAATGATTTATTGGCTCATAACTAGTAGGCATGCTCAAGATCTTTCTTCAAGCCCATCAAATTTAAGTTAAAAGTTGAATACTATTTGGTGTTCCTGAATCTAAAAAATGTTGTTGAGAATTTTTTTTCCGAGTCAAAGCACAAACTTATGTCACCCTTTTATGAAGGAAAAGGCTAACAAAAGTACAACTATTCACCTTCATGATGTAAAACTAGTATTATTATTTAGAATTTGAAAATGAAGTAAAGTAAGGAAATGCGTAGAAATTGATCAAGTTTAGGATTATAATTTTTAACTATTGTTTGGATTAAGAATTGATATATTTTCATAATTTTTATAGATGATTTTTTAGTTTCTAGAAAATGCTGAAAATGAGGGGTCTAGTTCCCATGACAAAACTATATAGAAATAAAATTATTTTCCTTTGATCCTAGACTATATTATAGATAGCATATATATCTAAAACATTCAAAAATAAAAATTGTCTTTAGACTTATATTTTCACTTTTATAATTATTCAAAGTTTAGCTCACTTAAAATTGATAGTTTTTATCTCCCACAACATTTTTCAAAACAAATCTATTCTAACCAAAATAAAAATTATACATTCTAGAAGAGTATTCTCTCCTTTAGAACGTTATATAAGTTTTACATTTTTATAATATGATTTACTATTTTTTTCTTTCTTATAATTGACACCTTTTCGAGTGTTAAAATATGTGCTTGTAGATTTTTTAAATTATAATCTACTATATCTAATTAAAACACTATAAACTCTATATGAGATTTTTTTTTTTGACTATGGGCTCTATTAAATGATGTTTATAAGTTATAAAAAATATATCATAAATAATTTTAAGAGTTATTGAAATGTCAAATTTTTGAAATAATTATATTTCTTTAGTAATTGGATACAAACTAGAATGAAGCAATAATTAATAGATATTTCCAATTGGAAAAGTGTGATACCATATATAACTTAGCTAGAATGAATTTATATAGATCATATCTTTGAAAAAAAATAATTTTTAGATAGAAATACTCAAATTTAGTCATTTTGATTAGTCAAACTGAAAGGTGACACAACTTTGTACTTTTACCTTGCCTAATGGTAACAAAATAGGCTACTTTTTTGGAGTTTTTGGGAATACAAAGTCAAGTTACCCAAAATTTTGAATATCATTTAGAGATGCCCAAAAGATGATTTTGGGGAAGTAAGTGTTGAATATGAAAACTCGTTATGAAGGAAAATCAATAATAAAGGCTTTAGTAGAAAATGAAAGAATAGAGTGTGCAAGCTAGCAAAATGATTACTCCCCTGCTGGGATTCTGAGTAAAGGGAAAACAAAATTGTGGAAAAGCTAAGTGTTTCTTTCTCTCCCACATGTGATAATATTGTTAATAACATCTTCATTCTAGATTCTAAAGAAAAACATGGAACTTCCCGCAAAGCTAAGTATTTATGTTTTTCAATGACTTTTAGACATATCACTTTGCTTTAAGTAAAGTAAGAGTGCTTTCAAGAACTTAATATTTTAAGTGCAAATAAATGGAAAGTTTAAATAGCTTAATTCAAATCTGACTATTATAATTGTTGGACAATCTTAATTTCATTTGTCTAGTGCCAACATTATAATTCTCTTAGACTATTTTATTGAATTTGCAATAAATTAGTTTCTACAAGTTTATTTAATGACTATTTATCAAAAATTATATCCTGTGCAATAATAGTGAATGGAAATTAGAGTTGCTAGTTACAAAAGATTAATTGGCTTGGAAATGGAGTTAAAATATTATATAGATACATCCTTCAAGTTCTACAATTTGGGTGATCTACATAGGAGGCTAAATTCTGAAATCATTCACCCAATTACTCTGAAACTCAAAGAGAGTGGATTGGTAGAGTCAGTCAACTTCCCAATGACAATTCATGTACCTGAGTTAGGAAAGCACTGCATAGAGAGAAATAATCTAGAAACGATTCAGATTTTTCTTCTAGATCAATCCATTCTCTTGTCAATTATCAACATGTTGATGTAGTTAGTATTTGGCATCCTTGCACATGAGTAGTATTGTGACATTGATTTTGGGTCCTCCACATCCATGTTTAATGAGAAAAAGACCCTCAGATGGAAGGACTTGCAAAGGACCTAGTTCCAATTTTCTTTCTCGAAGAAGAGAAAAATTTAGAAAACTCTATTTGGCACAAATCTAAAGTGAGATATTGTGGATATCATTACACTTCTCCTCAGGTTGAAAAGAAGGAAGGAGATTCTAGAGTTCATCGAGCATTGAACTTTTACCTAGTGTAAGCAATCTATGTTGAAGACATGAAGATCAATTGGGCATAGATCATCTGTCATGAGCTCACTTCCTGGTTGAATTCTATTAGAGGATTCAAGTAGTTCTATATGTCCTTCTATTTGATTTATGCAAGGAAGAAAAGGATTGGAACTTCCATTTCAACAAATGGAGTATCAACTAGATCTATCCATTCAGCTAGAACTATGACCACAGTGACCACTTACTCCCACTTGCATAGTTGACCATGTTCCAAATATTGGGAAGAGAAGAGAGAAGGATGATGACAAGGATAAGGAGAAGGAACAAGAGAATTTAGTGGCTAAGCCATCCACCCCTATTCAAGTCATCAATTTGGATGGCAATACAAATCTCATGGATGGCCAACAATAGGGAGCATCTCAGTAAGGGTTATCTTCCCTGTTGCTTCCTAGAGGAAGAAAACTCCATTAATTTTTAGCAATCTATTAGAGCCATCCACACTACAATCTTCTATCAATGTGCTCTCTACAGAGTCTTGGCTCGAACAAACCATTGATAGGAAGAAGAGGAAATATGAGGATGCAGCCCCATCAAAGGACTTGATCAAACAAGTCACATCCTCTCATCCATTAAAGAAGACTAAGAAGAAGAATATAATCATTGCATTATCTATGGATTCGACAACTAGCCATATGCTAGTTGAGATTCCAGAGCCTCAGAGGGAGGGACGATTTCATGAGCTCTGAATAGATGATTTCCAAATCAAAACATTGGATCTTGGTAGTCAATTTCACAAATTGATGGTGAACATGTGGAAGTAAACCAATGACACTAGTACATTTGAGGCCATTTTTCAATCATTATTGGTCGAAATTTCAACCAAAATTTGACTAAATTCCTCCAACCCATTAGTCAAAAAATTTTTGGTCAAATTTTTGACCATCCTACTGGTTGGTCAAAAACCTTCCAAAGCCATGGTGCAAGTTCTATTAGGAATTGGTCAAAATTTTGACCAATGATGGTAGAAAATTTTGACCAATAAAGGTAGAAATTTCGACGAATAAAGGTAAAAAAATTTGACTAATGAAGGTAGAAATTTCTACCAATGAAGGTAGAAAATTTTGACCAATGAAGGTAGAAATTTCGACCAATGAAGGTAGAAATTTCTACCAACGTCTGGGTGTAATTTTTTTTCAAGCATTCTATAAAATAGTTCACATGCCTCGCATATGATATGACATTTTACATGCATCTACACTCTCTCATTCGGTTGATGATGGATTATGGAGAGTGCTCTAAAACAATGATACTAAAAAAAACACACAATCAAATCCAAAATGAACTTGCATTACAAATGGATTGTGGAAATCCAATATTGTTAATTTTGCATGCATATCTACCAGGACAATCACAACTATCATCATTTTAGATCACTCTTCGTAATCCATCATCAACCGGATGAGAGAGTGCAGATGCATGCAAAATGTCATATCATATGCAAGGCATGTGAACTATTTTATAGAATGCTTGAAAAACATCGACAGTAAATGATCAAACTATTGTAAACACTGACAATAACTAATATGCTTCTTCATTAATATGCCTGATACAATAAGAAAACTTGGCAACTATGCACATCAAGTTATATTCTAAAAGGAAATCATTTAGGAGATATAGAATTTGAACAACCATATGTTAAGATTCTACATTTTGTATCACTTGCCTGAGTCTGACAGTTGAGAATAAGTTCGTCATCCTCCCTGTAGTATGTTTCGATGGCCTGCACATCCACAAAAGTTCTAGCATCTCAAATTTGTAGAATATGAATTGTTTGGTAGTGAATGGACATGATTGATGATAAATCATTGTATAAAAAGACTCCCATGTGAAGTATGAAT
Source organism: Cupressus sempervirens (assembly GCA_028749045.1). Taxonomy (NCBI): domain Eukaryota; kingdom Viridiplantae; phylum Streptophyta; class Pinopsida; order Cupressales; family Cupressaceae; genus Cupressus; species Cupressus sempervirens. The sequence goes on along the minus strand of CM053789.1, from coordinate 846,096,683 downwards.
AGCAAAGGAAATGAATATGGGTGATAGGGAAGATAATTCAATAATAGAGGCTCTTAAATTTAGTTATAGTCATGATATGGGTGATGAACACCTGCCTCTTGGATTCACATTCCATCCCACTGATGAAGAGCTCATAACACATTATCTCATTAGAAAGGTTTTAGACAGCAAGTTCATAGGAAGGGCCATTGTTGAAGTAACTTATAATAGATGTCAATTTTGGTCATTCCATGAATATTGAGCCCCCATACTCATGGAATGATTTCCATTATTCTTAAATTCTATTGTAGCAAGTAAATAGTTAAAAGAAGTCACTAGTTCTGCAATTAGTGTGGCAACAAGTTTAACATAATGTGGAAAACATCAATTAGAAATGTGGATGATTAATAACTCCTATCAATGCATGAATAAAGAAAACAATTTGATTTGAGACTCCAAAGGATCAAGGAAATCTTGCAGAAATTGAAGTTTTATTGCTTATGGTATTACACCAGTCCATACACTTGACTCCCTCTTCTATATCTGTAATAGCGGCTCCCTCTTACATATATAAGACTTCACAATATAACCAATTCAACCAACTATCATTGGGTTGAAAGGTTCCTTGTCAGATGAATTTGAACTAATGGTATCATCTGAGGAACATCCACAAAACTTCTAACAAACAAAAACCTTGATGATGGATTCAGTATCTGCCACCAATTTAGAAAGATTCTTACTTGTCTAAGCCACTTGTTGGTTCATCCAGAAACAACAACCTTTGTCTCATTAGAATTTTTAAGGCAATGCTCACTCTTCTCTTTTCTCCACCACTGATTCCCCTCAGGTGCAAGATTCTTATGGGAGTGTTGGCACATTCCTAAAGACCGATTTCCACAAGTGTAGACTCTACTAGTGCTGATTTCTCTGACTAGGGCATTTTATCAGGGAGCCTTACACGAGCAAAGTATGCTATGCTTTCTCTCACTGTCAAGGTCCTAATTAGAGTATCATCTTGAGTTACATATGCCTACAAGAAAAATGAAGAGAGGAAAACAACACCCATGTAAGAATATAATATCAAAAATCAACAATTCACCCAAAAAATACTTCTTTGATTAAATCATATAGCAGTTCCAAAGGAGAGCTTTTTCTTTCGGCTATTTAGCTTGATAGATCCAAACTGAAATGCATTAGCTTCCAATCTACCTAATTTCCACAACATAAATCAAACATCTAAAAAGCTTCATGAATCAAAAATCAAATATGAAATTTATCATCTACTTGATGGGAAATGGAAATCCAATTCATATTAGCTGCAAGGGCATCCAAGAGAGTAGATTATCTGGAGCCAGAGAAGCCCATGAGAGCCATCAAGGTGCAAGGTGCCACAAATTGTGCTGCTCAAGTGGGACAAGGGTTACAGTGTTCTTAGGGTGTAATTGATGGTGTTTTTGCATAGATTTTTTATGGTTTCAAGGAATTTCATTTTCAAATAAAATTAGGTTTCAAACAATTGTAGTGCAGGCATGTGATAATTGTAGTGCATGCATGTATCCACATATATATCCCAATTTGTGCATATCCTACAATTATGGAATGCTATAAAACCACATTTCTTTGAGGTATTCCATAAAAAATGGTATACATCCATGTACACACATAGCTATATACATACATATAGATATTATATATGTACATAAATAAAACAACATGCATACACACACACACACACACACACACACATACATGCCATGTGTATTCTTCCACAAATTGCATACATGTCCACCAGGCTAGTGGAAGCTATAACATGCAACAAAATCTTTATTATTTATGCTTTGCAGCATATGGATACAACAAACAATTCAAAGGACAACAATCAATACACTTTGCACCATATGGATAATTAACAAAGTAGTCAGCAACTACAATAACAATTAAATATGAAGATAAAATTTGGAATTTTACAAGCTAACCTCAATGAGTGAGACAAAAGCAGAAGTCATCATTGCAAATGCTTGTCCTGCATCAAATATGTGTGCTCCTTATTGGAATGGATAGGGAATCCTTATCTTGCAAAATAACAAGAATGAGTAAAAACTATTTTCAAAAATGTTATCTTTTAAAACAAAATTACTATATGATCAAATTAAAATTGTTCTCAAAAATTATCTTTTAGAGAGAGCCAAGAGGAACTTCCTCAACATTCCCCAAAATAACTTGGCACAACACAACATATCGTTCCCCATTAATGTCCAAATCTAAAAATGGAACACTATAAAGAATAAGATGTACTAGTCAGTTAAACATTCCTTCTTAAATAAAGAATATGTGTATTAAAGGAAATAATATTATGGAATTCAAACATTTAAAAGAAATCCCCACCAAAGACATCATCTTTGAACATAATCTTTCATACCTCAGGTAGAAGCAATCTTCAGGAGTAAGATAAACACCAACACCATATGTCGGACTACCATTCATTAATTTGTTATTAATAAAACCATGTAGTATAATTGATAATATACTTGTATCAGATGCCCCATGCCATGCATATTTAACATTTACTTTACCATGAGAATTTCTTGTTATCTCAACCTGTTTATTGAAAATCTGTAGCCGAGCCTGTCCCAACCTACTTGTATGTGAATTTTGATAAATAACAGTAACACTGGTTGCAAGTCCAATTTTATTTAGGCTAGTAAGCAAATAATTTTTCACAGCTACAAACTCTGTATCAAAATCCATTAATTTGATCAATCTATCTCCCAGTTGTTCAAATTCATGAGTCACAAAACTAGAACATTGTTGGGATTTAGAAAGAAAACTATTATTAATCACACCATCCTTAAACTCATCATGCAATACCTAGCAATTCTCCTACTGAGTTGCTTCTGTGCCTATTTGAACCTTAGTTGATGGTTTATCAAATATCTACTTTGTTTGGAAAATCTTCATTGCTAACTCAGTGACAAGTTCTAGCTTTAGATCTCTATACAATTCATTTTCACTAGTGGGGATCTCAGTTGAATATTTCTTGATCAACTCATCTAATTTAGCAACATTCATTGAAGCCACATCAGCTACAGTCTTCAAATTTGACATTCTTGCTCCTTTTCAAAAGATATTTGTTGTGGTCAGCTCCTTTTCTTGAGGCTAGTTCCTTGATTGGGTGCTTCGTTATCTTTTTTCATTCTTTGTCAAAAATTCCTTTAGGAGTAGCACATTTCAATCTTATTATTAGACCCATCATTATGTAAAATCATAAATCTTGGACATAATTATTACATCGTTGGCTTCATGCTTTTATTTGATGAAGAGTCCAGTAGTGTGACCCCAACCTTCAAATTATGAAGTCTTCTTTCATGATTGAATGGACGAATGATCAATATTTTTATAATGTCAACGAGACCAAATAGCTTATAGGACTATGATAGCCAACAAATAGACAAGCCTAAAAACCCCTACACAGAAAGTCCTAATTTCAAAATTGTCTCCATCTTATTGTGATTTATGAATTATGTTTTAAAACAATAGAAAACTAGAACCCTTTACAAGACTTGAAGCCAAGAGTTCCTCAGATTGTTATAATAATAAGTGAAGTTAATAATCCTGTAGGTCAAAGTAAACTAGCAATATTATTCAGCACATAAAGGAGTCAAATTTTTTATGCTTCCAGAAATGAGTCTGTGATGCTTCCAGAGATGAGTCAATTTTTCATTTTATTTTTGTTAATCAATATGCTATTATTAGTTCTAGATGGCACTTAAGGTGTATAGAAATCTCCTTATCTCATTGATATTCTTGATAAAATGGAAAAATGCATTAACATTTATAAATTGAATTGTGTTTTTGGAATAAGTGGCTAGGCACTTTGGATTTATTAATGTCACAATTGGCAATGATATTTCACTAAAGTGAAAGGTGTGGCAGGCATAGAAAACATGGGAAAAAATAAGTAAAAAGCATGTTGACTAGAATTAAAGGCACTAAGAAATCCACAAATCAAACCAGCCAATATGATTCCCACCATTGTTAGAAGACAATAATCAAACTATCGAAGATGCTAAAACCTCTCTTGACATTCAGAATCCTGTAAAATACATACCTTAGACTAGAAACCTCAGAAGCCATAGATACCTCAAGTTCAACTCCATCCTCAAAACCTGAAGCTACATGGCTTTGAGTTGAAAAAGAAGTTATTGGCTATGTTTGAGGCAGAGTAAATATTGGAATAGAGCTCTCCAAACGTGGTGGATATTCTACTCCTACACACTGTGGTGAAGATAGGATGTCACATCTTGTTTGAACACCAGAACTTCTCTCAAGTTAGAACACTAGGACTTTTAGACCAAGTGAATCCAGCAAAAGAAATGAAACATAGTAACTTGTATCATAGAGATAGTGCAAATATAGAGAGCCGTTACTCACATTCTCCTAGATATCAGATACAAAAATATAAAAACTCTATAGGTTGACATCACAAATTCTACCATGAAGTACCAGATCTGCAACTTTGCTTCAACCATTTTAATTCCACTTGATATGCCAGATGATTATTAATTATAATAAAAACTAAACATTATCGTTTTAACCTCTATTTTGAAATCGGACATGAAACTTTCACTTTTTATGGCCACCTGCAAATAACATTATAAAATGAATAGGATACTTAATCTGACTTCAACATATGGAAGTGTTAACATAAATAAAATCATGCAATTCAACATGGTTGCTCAATATTGTCTTCTTGTTTGTAAGTTTCAAATAAACTTAAAGAAATGGGGGATCATGAAGATCTCAAGTAAAAGTTGATTTACTATCCATATATTTCCAAGTTTGACCAATAGAAATAGTAAACATTTATCAACTTTCTATTTAAATGGGAAGTTACACAAGGTTCCCTAGAATGTAATCATTCCATCTCTAAACTTTGGGACAAATAAGAACATTCTAATAATCAGACATCAAAAAATTATGGTGTAAATATAGAAAAGAAAATTAGTAATTACAAAAACATGGGGGCTCAATTCTCCAAAGGGGCCCAATAATCATCTTTTCTTTGACTAGGACTACCATCAGATTTGCCACCATTCTGACTTCCATAGCAATCATCATCACATTGATCACCATGGTATCCACCACCAAACCCTAAGTATGAACTAGGCTTGTATATTATGTTTGCATTACACATAAATAAATATAAGAATAAGCTCATCAAGCAATTATTTTATTGCACAGTTAATTTTGAAAGAAGCCAATAACTACTTAGCTACTTACTTGTCTCTATTGGCTGCCACCTTTTCTTCTCATATTTTATCTTTACTGTTGATAAGAGAGAGAATATTATGAGCCTTATTTCTCACATTGATTCCTTGATCCTAACCATTTGGTTCAACAAACTCAAAATCTGAAAGTGTCTAGTCAATGAAAATTCCAACTATCAATCTCATAGCTAAAACATGAATCTCAAATATTTGATAGGTGGGGGAGCATAATGGTTGAGCCAACTGAAAGCTTCCTAATCCTCGCCTGGTGGCTTCCTCTCCTCTTGCTTGTCCCTTTGTCTCTTCATTATCTAGCGTAGAGAAATTTCTTCCTTTGCCACATGGGGAGGTGAAATCCACTCTTTGATGTGGCAGTCTTGCCACTTGAGAAGGTGCAATCCACTCCTTGATGTGGCAGTCTTGCCATTTGAAAAGGTGTAGTCCACTTCTTGATGTCTCAATCGGCAGATGAGGTAGAATCCACTGCTTAAAGTGGCAACCTTGCCAACTTGAGAAGGTGTTTCTATTTCCTGAATATTGAGTTTCATTATGTACTTTTAGTATAATGCTTCTAAATACATCTTGTTTATTTTTTAATTTCTTTTGAGGAAGTAATAGGTTCATACAAATGCTAGCACTTAATTTTTTTTCTTGTAAATGTTTTATGGTTTTTTCATTTGTGGTAACAATTAGCAATAGCAAGACCCAAGGATACATAGAGAAAAATTTGATGAGTTATTATGACATATCCTTTGGCATTCCAATTGAAGATGTCTAGTATTTTACTATATTCCTTGATTATAGGTATTTGCATATTTGTTTTTGACTTTTGACTTTTCTTATGCTATACATTTTATTCTATTGTGTAATGGACATTTGCAAAGATGATGATGTTTCTTTAATGGATGGTGCAAATTAGAAAATGGCCTTGTTATTGATACAGGAAGGGATATTCTATTGAGGCGGTAGCTAATTTTTTGTGGTTTTTCTGCTGATGGAAATCATTTTCATATTAATGTGTCATCACAATTTTGTTTTCATACATTCCAAACAAATACCAAATGAGAATATTCAACAAATAGGCATAGGTTTTAGTTGGTATCTACTTTGCATTGCTTTTTCTCAAAGTAGGCATGCCTTTTGTCAATTTTGGATAGGGTATTATGGACCTTGGCACCCACAAATTAGTTTGTGGATAGATGCTAATCTAATGTGATGAAGGGAAGATTAAGAATATTTGATATTAGGTTCATAATGAAGACTCTACATTGAGCATGGAGAAGATAAATTCTATACAATAATAATAGAATTGGAAGCAGTTGGGAAGGGGCAAGCTATCTCCAAGTACTATGTCTAAATCATTGAGAGATGACTTTCCCTTATAGGCTTAGATGGATGCTACGGTCCTCTACTACGATTGTCATTAACCCTGTATCTATCACCTGAAGTGCATGAGAGGAAACATAAACTACTAGTATTATTGCACAATGAACATTCATTGAAAATTGGTACTCAGAAATTGTAGGCATTTTGATCATTAATTGGCCTTGCAAATAGACACACATTTGATAGTTATTAGTTTATTACTGACTATAATAATCACCAGAGTAAGAGATGCATTTCTTTAGAGATTAGCTTGAATCTAATTTGTATTTGACAATAATTAATCTTAATTATTATTATTTTTGACCTGCAATTATGAAAAATTTTCTTTGTACATATGTACTTGTATGTAGTTGATCCTTTCAGTTTAATAAGTTTAATATTTACTTATTTCCCTTTGTCCAATTTGGATCAGGGGCAGGTGAGGTAAATGATGCAACATTAAATGAGAATGAGAATGAGGGCACTATGATAGGGCAAGAATACAAGAATGGAGACAATTCGTTAGAACATATGTTGGTGCACATTGAGACTTTACAGTTGTGAACACTAAAATTGAAAAACTAGCTCACCAAATTTTGTTCTGGAAAAGTTAGAACAGTCTCTCTTGGGAACATTGCAAGAAATTTATTGGTTGCTGACTCCTTAAAGTGTGTGTTGCAAAGAACTGCTCCTACCCTAGGTGACTCATCTAGGATACAAACAATAGCTGGAGGAGGCTTAAAGTTTAACACAGGGCCCAACATTTCTTACCAACAGAATTCTGATTTTGAATTCTATAACTTAGTTATGCCTTGTAATGCAACATCATCCTATGTGGATTTAGATCAGCATGACTTTATTGAAACTCTTGACTAACAATTGTTAGCTAGTGATGGAATTCTAGATCTGCTTTAGAAAGAAGACTCTAGTGATGAGGTAACTAGGATACCATTTGAGTTAGATCTTATCAGGCCCTAGAATATTGTTTCAGATTAACCATTTTTTTTTGATGATTGTTAGGTCACAGATGAAGAAACTTATAAGCACCATCCCACACTTATGGAGGTAAAATAAAAAAAACACCGAGAGTTTCCTTTATGAGGTACAAAACATTTTGAGAATGAGAGCATTCTTAGCAAAGGGACATGGCAGCAGCAGACAATAGAGGCAATAGAAAGCGAGGTTGGTCAAACAGGAGGAGAAAGCATATCAAACATCTATTTTCCCTTTGATTTATTTGTTCCTAAATGTAAAAGGAACATAGCTCATTTGAGATCATCTTCTCTTCAAAAGGTTGAAAGTTTATAGGCTGTAAGTGTAGAAGATCCAAATTCTTCTTCTTTACAGGACCATGATATGAATGAAGTACAAATGAAAAACAAGGAAGGTATTGCGGGTGATAAAAATATAAATGATTTATGAGCAGTTAGTTGAGGATTGGTTTTAGCATAGTTAAATGACACTTGTCGAAAGGTTGTGTACATTTTAGCAAAGATAGGGTCACATGTACCATTATTTGTAGGCAATGGTCGGCTTAAGCAAGTTTTGAAAGAATTAATTGCTCTGTAAAGGCTTTTTTCTACCATTTATAATCATGATAGGTGTCTGGTGTTTTTGGATTTAGGAACCCTATGATTTGAGAAGGGTTCTTGTATAATGAGCACTGCATGCATACTTGTACCAAATATTGAAGGATATGTAGGCTATGGTGATAATCTAAACTTCAAATGTAATTACAATATGCAAAAAGGTTGAGAAATTTTAAATAAAAAATTCAAAACATCTCAACATAATTTTTGCATTTTCTATTTGTATTTAATGTGGAGTGAGCCACAACAATGCTTGTATTTGAAGTATCAAGTATGTATCACTAATATTTCAAAATTTATATTTTTTAAAGATTTACAGGTGTACTATTAATTATTAACGAGTAAAATTTTGCTAGAAAAGAGTTGAATATCAATTATATCATTTACAAGGAACATTGATGAACTTGCTAGAATGTCATTCCTTTCAAAGTTTTTTGAAACCTGGGAGACTAGTTGCAACTGCCTCTTATTTATTTTCATCAAAACATGGAAGACTTGGTGAACTGCTTACAAAGCTGAAAGTTATCACTTAATTGTTAGAATTTCACAGCCAAAATTATTAGATGTCACTGTATAATTTTGATAAAAATGCACATCCGATAGTCACTTGTTATCCTTTTATGAGGCCTCAAGTCAGCATGTACAAAAACAAACACAATTATTCAAAGATGTTAATTGATTTGTTGTCAAGCTATTTTTGACTGTGTGGATGGCAAGCATTGCATCTTGACAGACACATATTGCAATGGAATTGCAGGGTCACTGCCAATTTTCTAGAGAGACAAGAATGCCTTGTTACTACACTACATTAGGTGGCTCAGATCCTAACAATATTATACTAATAACACCTTCCTTTGTGTTATCACCCATGCAGGCAGGATCAAATAAATAAAGAATGGGGTAGTGGAGGAAGAAACTTAATGGATTCAATGAGGCAAGGGAGAAACAATATAAGAAAGGGGAGATAAGAAAGTTTCTAACTAATCATGAAGCCCCTTACCCTAGTTTGAATGGCCTAGGTAGAAGCTATGTTTTCACTTCAAATGCCAAATTAAGGGCCTCACTACAAACTTGTAGCCTATGTACCAATAGTGTATAATATCAACCAATCAACAAGTCCTTTGTAATGAAACACGTGGGCCTTATATGACCAAATCAAGCTTAAACTAGATATAATGATGCCTATAATTAGGCCTACGATGAAACATTAAGCTCAAACCTTAAGACTGGAGCCTAAAAATGATTTAAATAGCCTTTGGATCTAATGAATGGACATGATCTAATTAGACAAGGCCATAATTCAATGTAGAATGGGCTTGATTAGGCCCCAATAGCTAACATACATGTCTAATTAGGCCTAGATCCAAGTGGCTAGGGCTTTAGCATATAGGATGTGAATTTGGGAACATATACCAGGCTAAGTTTGAGATAGATCTGACCTCAAAAGGGTAACATGTGGGCCTCAGCCCATAAAATGAAACATATAGGCCTTAGCCACATGAAATAAGACCCAAATGTGGGCACAAAACTTGTAAACAAGGACCTAAACCATATCCAATCTAAACATGTCACCTCAAATCTACAAGGCAAATCCTAATCGGCAAGGTGATCCCAGATCTAGGCTCTAAGCTCAATGATAAGAGAGGTCGTCAGTAAACTATCATGCATCCTTGGAGGGATAAATTAGGTCCTAATTCAATTAAATTTCAAGAAATTTAGATCCTAGTCGAATGAGTGCTTTAATTAGGACCCATGGCCCTAAATCTGAGTTTGCATTAAACTTATAACTGCTTGTATCAACTATATGGGCCTAAATCAAGCCTTAATTTAGATGAGGCATGACATAAATCTTCCCTCTAATCAGACACATCCAATTTCAAATGCAAGGGCCTTATAACCAAATGTGTGGCCCATTGTTCAATGATTGGCCCCAATATCCAAATGTGTGGGCCTCTAATTGGGCCCAGATCTAAATGCATTAGGCCCTACCATGAAATGTGTGACCTAGAGTTTGTAAATTGGACTAAAAAGAAATGGATTAGGCCCCAAATTGTTTAATGTGTGGAATTGAGGCCTTAGATCTGGCCCCTTGCTCAAGAAAATAGACCTAATGAGGCCCAAAACTAAAAAGAAAAGACCTCAAGTGAAATATTCTCACTAAGGATTTCTTTGTATGCAACATGATATCTAAATTTTCTATTCACAGATAGGATTTGTTTCAAATTAAGTTAACTAATCTCCAACACTTCTACCAAAAACCAGTTAGAATTCATCATCTACTCATAAGATATTACCCAACTCACTTCAATCACTAGTTCCCTTATATTTGCACCATTTGATGAGCTTGGTAGCTGCTACAAGCATGTCAGCACCTGAGGATGCTCAATCTTCCTTGTAGACCTAATTGCAGTGGAAAAATATCTTCCTGGAAGTCTCAGTAGAAACATATAAACTAACCCCCATGAACTTCAGATTTTACTTTATCACTTCTATCATAAACTCATTGTTTCACTGATTAATATGACTACCAAAGCTAACTGGGGCTACATCCAGGCAACCTACAGAGGTATCATCCTGTGAATGCAATTTTGGTTCGAACTTGTAGAGCCTCAAGAAAAATAAACATGTATCATCAGCATACCCATTTCTCTCCTAGGAAATTCCCTAAAATTAACCCTCAAGCTCTCACAAGATAGATTTTAGATTTCTTGCAAATTAGGAGACCACCGATGGAATGTTTCTAATTCAAACACTCAATCACCAAGTCAAGAGAGCCTTTGAATAAGCTGAGGGATAAACTTAGCTAGAGAAGAAAAATAAAATTAATTGCCACTTGAGGTGGGGCCATTAAATCAAGCATCAAACACAAGGGCCCTGAATCTGTCAGGTACCCTAGAGTTTAACAACCAAACCTTATTGCTGAAATGTGTAGGCCTAAAAATTTATAGGAGAGACCCAAATTGCCTAACATGTAACCTTGAAATCGTAAGTTGGGCCTAAATCATCTTCAAGAGACCATATACCATGAAAAGAATGGGCTGGCCAGTCCCAAAATCATGAAAACCGGCCCTAAATTTGAATGAAAAGAGGCTCAGACCAGACAATTAATGTGGCATATATATTCAATGCCCAAGGATAAGACTCTAATCAAATGTATGGGTCTAAATATGGGTGTAAGTTTGACATGTCAAACCTTAATTAAGGCATGTGGATTCAAAACTCTAAGCTTGCAGCCCCTTTCTAATTAGAAATTTGGATGTATATTTAAGACAGGATGTCACCAATTTTAAATGATAGACATCAAACATGGCATCAACTTTCCTTGAGTTAAACCAGAAGAGGCCTAAATTTAATAATCTAATGCCTACATAGATAGATTTGATACATTAAGGGGGTTTAAATTTGATTTTAAAAATGAAAGAGATGCCCAGATTTAATAAAACTATGAATTCAATGCAAATAAGAGTGATTATTAAATGTTTGATGATAATGATTAAATTTTTCTAGAACTACAAGGATAGAATCACTCAAAGAGGCCATCTCTATATCAATAAAGTCATTTGTTCATTTCAAAATAGTTTTTGTAACTAATTATAGGCAGATTTGAGAAATCCAAACCATCAAGACAAGGATTTTGGAAGTTTTTCAATCATATTGTGGTAGATCTAAACAATGGAGATGGTGCAATTTGACACACATCTTTCTCCTCCAAGTTTTTGGGTTGAAGATGAATTGATTACTAGCATTCATCATCAACTTAGGGTCTGATTGCAGGTGTCCACTAGTAAGTTAGGCTTTAATTATTAGCATTCATTAGAAAATTAAAGACCCTATTTGCATTTACTAGCATTAGAACTCTGATTCTATGCACCTACAGGCATTCATCAGTGTAAAATTTCTGCTTTCAAGAAAATTGGGGTCTACTTGCAACAAGAGGACTCAGATTTCAAGCATTTTCTAGTAATAAACTCTAGTCTCAAGCTTTTACAATCAAATTGGGGTGCTTACCAGTAAATCAGAGCTTAATTTCCATCATCACCAATAAGTGCCAAGGTCTTAATCGAACAAAAACAATCAAGGTCTTAAAGCTTCACCTCCAACACCTTTATTGTTGCTGTTAACAATGGTTTACAATTATTTCTAGATTTATATAATTCCATATTACAATTCATTTTCCAAATCTCAGTCCTCTTTTCCATTTCCACTAAGAGTGAATTAAAAAAAAATTGATAAAGGTGACATGAGGCCTAGTATTAGAAAATGACTAAGTTCCTTAGTGTTTAAGCCATTTAGACCTCTAATTCACTAATTTTAAAAATTTGATGTAAATGTCTAGGATCCGGTTTTAGATACTTTAGCAACTATTAACTTTAAAATTTAGTCAAAGTTTGATGAAAATGAGTTGAAATCTGATTAGAGGTTGTTGTGGCAGGATTATTCATGGAGAAAGGAGGTAAGAACCCAAAATCCAAATCCAAATCCATAGCCAAAGCCAAGGAGAAGAAAGATCCACCTACAAGAGAGAAAGAAAGAAATGAGCAAGCAACTATAGGAAAGGGAGTTAGAAATGTTGAAAGCACCGAGGCACGAAGGTTGGCACAGTTGAAAGCTGATACATAAGAAATAACACATCAATCCAACTTCACCTCTACATGGGAGAAAATTGGAGACACCAATCTTCGGTCATTTGAAATGAAATTTTATAAGGGATAGAATGTATGGAGTCAACCAATCCAAGGTGATCAAGATGATCATTATGAGCGGCATCACACAAGAAACGGTCTTCCCTCCTATACATCAGTGGATAGAGTTAGTTTTAGAGATGGCAAAAAACTACACTCTAACCACAAAACAAGTCCTCACACTGAAGGGAAATGTTGTAGCTCCACTCATAGTGGATGCCATAAGAGAAGCCTCCAACATCCCAGAACATAAGGCAGATGTTAGTAAGACAAATATGAAGGCCATGAAAGGGTATAAAAAAAAATCCAATGATTACATTAGCCTTGTCAACAAGGAGTGGTTGGCAAGACCTATACAAACTTGCTCCCAGCTCCCCAAGTTAACAAAGATTGATTTTAGTGAAGATGAAGAAGATCTCATTTTGATGCTGAAAAGAGTAATAGGTAGTCCACAGGCCATGCTTTTCAAGTCTTGGATGTGTTACTACATAGAGATGATACATAGTGAGATGAGATGTTTGATTGGACAGTTATAATCAGTGAGAATATTGATGAGCACATGAGGACCGTAACACACACTAGGCATTCTACATGACCCCTTACTGAGTCTACATGATGGCATGGATGCCTAAGTGGCTTGTAGTATCTTGGGACAATAGGGAACTAGAAAGGAGAACTCATGGTTTATGACTGCTACCCTCAACTACACCTCTACAAAATTGGTAATTTTAAAATTGCTAATGATGTATTTACCATGTGTAAGGTGAGGTTATTGCAAGGGAACTCACTAAGAAGACTGTCAAAAGAAGTAGAGGATCTAGTAAAGAATCATGGTTCGTGGTGCATTCAATTTCCCAAATTTACTTACATTTGGATTCTAGGAAGTGTGGTGTGTTCGAAGAAACACCCTAGGTTCCCACCTAACGAGCCAATACTAATGGAGGTGGTGAGGTAGTTGTTGATGTATGACATGATTCAAAAATATAAGCATAGGCCAGGGTTTTTTTTTCCATTTAGCCTTGGAAGTGAAGTATGCCCAACTCTTCAAGTAGGAAAGACAACATAAGAATTTGAATTCTAATCTTTCGGATTATATCATGGGAGAGTGCACTATGATCTCCACCATCAGATTAAGAGAGCATATGGAGTATAGTATAGGCACATCGAACATATAAAGGATCATTGGCCTAATGCTAGAGATGACATAGAGATAAAAAGATAAGCAAGTGGATTTAGATTCCTAAACAAGTGGAAGGTGATGGGCAACACCTCCAACCTAATTATGAGATAGCAAAGAAGGATGGTATTCCCAAAATTGATTGGAAAGACAAAAGTGAGGTAAGTTTGGATTTAGTAATGGTAATAGTTAGAACATTACCTGAAGCTTGGTTGCAAAAATAGATAGCTCAACTACAAGTGAGGAGGATTCTATAGACTTACAAACTGATGAAGGATGTAATTGAACCTGAGGAGGAAACATCTGGGCAACCAAAGGGGATTAGTACTAGATTTAAGGGTTAGAACAGTGAGAGAGGTAGCAATAGGCCTTCCCAAACCAAGGATAAGGAAAGAAATGAAACAATTAATTAGGAGCCACAAAAAAGAAACAATGACATCCAACGATAGTCATGGCATTAAGGGAAACATTGGAGAATGAAATTTTAGTAGCATATGAGTCAGCAACTAGTAAGAGATCTAGCTACATCCCATTGGATCATGGTGAGCAAGAGGTGGATTCTCCCCTCTAGTAGGAAAAAGAACATTAAGATGAGGAGATTGAGATTATTGATTCAGAGGCACAATCAGAGGATGGTAAAATTCAGCCACATGAGGTGCAAGCAAATCAAGAAATCAACAAGTTCAAGAACAAAACCAAGAAGAAGAGAACAAAGAGTATGCACTAGGACAGATCATAGCACTAGCGTGGCTGAATTGAATGATGAAGAGACAAGTTAGATTTGAGCCAACATTGATAGTGTGGAAGAGATAGTGAGGAGAAATGATGATGAAAAGGATAAAATGCCAGTCAAGAGATTACAGTTAAACACTTTTGGCAACTCTGAGCCATCTTAAAATCATACGCAGTGGGAATTATTTGAAATTGAAGTAAAAGGTCGATCACTGTCTTGTTATCTACAAGAGGATTTCATTTAACTTGCTTAAGTATATGAGTGTATCTAGATCTAACAAAACCATGTATTCTAGAGGAACCTAATTTTTCAATAGAGATTGTATTTTGAACACTATGGACTTAATAGCGGGAAGAGTTAAAATTTTCAATATAAGAACTTACACGATGTCTTCTCATGGAATGCAATGATTACAAGATATGTATGAAATGAATTAGTTGAAGGGATCTATAAACATTCAATAAAATGAAAATGAAATGTGTAGACATAGAGTCTACAACTTATGCTAACATTTTTTGTTCTTGTACTAAAATAAGATCTTTGGAATAGTGCACAGGTATACATCAAATTTTCAAACCAAGTTTCCTTTTGTGCCAAAATAAGATCTTTTAGCAAGTTTCTAGTTGTTGCACTATGGATGATAAGCACAAAACATAAAGCTAGGGCCGAGTTAATCAATTTACTTAGTTAAAATGATGGAATGGTGGCTATGGTTAATCACTATCCTAATGGATAACAGTTAGAAAACCTGTGAAACACAAAAAACTTTGTACAGACAAAAGAAGATTTAGTGATAGCCAACATACCATTCAGTAATAGCTTACAACTACTTAGAAATCCCAACTACTCTTTGAAATAGATAGGCCTCAATAGGGAGCCTCTCTTATTGAGAAATCAAAGGGTTTCATTTGATTGTTTGAAGGGTAGAAGTATCTTTCATTCAATTAGTAGAGAACCTAGGGGATTGGGTATGAAAAGCTCTCTTAGTTTTGGAAATTGGGGCACAATTTGGGATAAGGAAAAAGTTTAGTACAAGATATAGGAAATGAATATTTCATATTTAAAAAAATATATTTAAAAAACTCAAAATTTCCATTTTAAAATATAACTAAATGAAAAAATCTTGAAAAACCTAAAAGAATATGAATTTTTTTAATTTAATACTAAACAGTATATGAGACGCATAGTAATAATCCACTAGATATATAATTCTTCTTATAGTCATAACATGTATTAGGATTTGTGTTGCATTAACTAAAGTTACATAACAAGTAGTCAAAAGCATGAGCTAAGAAATGCCAAAAAAGAAAAAGAAAAATGTTTGTACCTACTCCATGAATTTATCTAGTAACAAGCTCCAATATTTTAGAATCATCCAATGGGTATTCAAGAAGCGTCTCTTGAACATTAGAATCATTAGACTAAATTGCACCCTACCAAAAAAACCCAATCATTATTGGCTGCACAACCTAGTCTTCCTGATAATGATGAAATAGAAAATCAATGATGGTTTGCTATCCATGTGCAATAAAAAATGTGAACCATGATTAGATAGAGTTCATGAAATGAAAAGAACAATGGGTTACATGAAGGTAAGAGTGCAAAATGACTAAATGAAGTTCACAATAATAAATATAAAGATCATAGTATCTAATAAAAGACTATGACAATGAAAATTTATATAGAAAATGTAGAAGGCACAAAGGTTAAAATTTACATAGAAAAAAATATGTAGGATACATAGAACTTCCAAAATGGAGGACTTAAGATGATGAAAAAGTACAGGAGCTTTCATTGTGTTATTTATGCCATTCCCTTGCATTTTTATTTATTCCTGATTCGATGATGTTGTTTCAATCCCCTTTGTGCTATAGGTTGCTAAAGATCTATTTGGGAAGGACATCAATGCACTAGAGCAGCACATAAAGAACTTTCTTTTCCCTTCAATGTCATTTTTCTTCAATACCCTATACGATCCATATAGGGAGGGTGCAGATTTTGTTCACAGATACCCTTTCAATGTGTGCCATGGAAGTAGAAATAAGCATAAATAAGCACATAAAGAACTTTCTTTTCCCTTCAATGCCATCTTTCTTCAATATCCTATATGATCCATACAAGGAGGGTACAGATTTTGTTTGTAGATACCATTTTAGTCTTCACCATGGAAGTAGAAATAAGAATACAAGTCTTTTTGCCATAACAATGAATTAGGGTGCGAAACAGAAAACTTTTCTTTTTAACAAAATGAAGCCCATGTTGGTCAAAATTTTGACCAACACAGGAATGGATTTTTTTAAAATGACATTTTTCCTTGCCTATTCCGACCAATTTGACCCCATTTGAATAGATGGTCAAAAATTTTGATCTAAAAATGGGGTCAAATGTACTAGTGTGAGAACATTGAGGATAAGTTGGAGGAGCTAAGAGTAGAGAAGGAGATATTGAAGGCCTCCAAGAGAGCTAGTAGAATGCATAAGCTCTGCACTTGGGAGTACTTCTTCTAGTCAATCTAACCCAAATGTAGAAGAAAACAAGAACTTACTAATCAAGTTGTAGTCAGAAAGGAAATTTGGGAAAGTAGGTCAAGCTTAGGTAGAATAGATAAAGGCTCAAAGTTCCCCACTAGTTGAGAATTTGAGAAGCCTGGTATTGGATGCTTACAAGCTCAGAGAGGCAACATCATATCATCAAACAACCATACAAAATGCAGCAAACAAGTGGAGAGAGCAATTGGCCCTTTTGCATGAAGTGATAGATGAAAAGATCAATGTGGCCATTGCTAATTGGATTCTAAAGATTGACAAATAGTCACTAGTCCATTGGAAGCAATCCTTGGAGTTCATCATAGAAACCTCTATTAGATCTGCAAATAAACTCAAGGATGTGCATGACCTAGTGCAAAAGATTATTGGTAAGTTGTTTTAATAATTGAAGATCTTGTTCACAGAGTCATTTATGTCTACTAATGGAAAGCTAGTTGATATCAAAAGAATGAAGTCCAAGTTCTTGGAATTTCATAAGGAAGTTGTTGACTTGCTTAATTTCCAAGTGGCCAAGATTTAGGAACTATCGATAGTAGATGCAGTCATCAAAATAAAAATGAAGAAGTTTTAATCAAGAGTGGCCAGAATTGATGAACTTATAGATTTACATGATTACTAGATGATTAGATCCGATAATATCCTCATTCTAGATATCAAAAAGTTGGACAAAGTAACCAAAGCTATAAAATTATATAGGGCTAAATTAGTTACTTCTAAGAAGGCAAGATGATTTTGATGTTTTCTCTAGACATCTATTATTATTCCTCTTTTCCTTAATTTTTTTCCATTCTTGGCATTTTGCTAAATCTCTATAATAGACAATGATTCAAGCTTGTCCTATTTTTAGATTATTTTTTTTAGAGATGCTCTACTAAGCAATCACCCAATGTAACCAGCCATTTTGAGAAGGCCTATAAATGTAATCTTTTAAGATGTAAATAGGATTGACAAAATTTACTTTGGGCAAGACCCTATAGATGGGACTACTATGTGAGACTCTGAGTTCATTTTAAGTGTTTTTGCTCATCTAGTTTAAGAGGAGTTTATGGAATGAAAATATTAATGCCAAAATTTAAATGAATGTGAGTGAACTTGGCTTTATTTCCTTTGTTTAATAGATTATATGCTTTAGTCTCTTCAGCATAAGAATGTCTTTGGTTTACTATAGTATTTGTGTTTAGTTTAGCTCTGTGAATAAAGAAGCTAGAAGTTAGTATGGGAGTAGTTGGGAATTGAAAAATCAGGTATTACGAAAGCATTGGCTAACTCTATAATTAGGGAGTTATTTACTTCACTATCTTTCTTTTCTTCTTGGTGTCATAGTTAGTCGTGTATGTTTCCATTTCTGCACATTTATAGTTTGAGTAGATTGCATATTGTGAGATAATCCCCTCTTTTGTCTAAGTTTCTTAAGGTGTTGAGAAACTTGTTTTTACCTATTCTATTCTTTGGTTATGAGCATACCCCCCAAAACTTGAAAGAAAAATTCATTTTATATCTTGCACTCATAAGGGTGATGCACCTTTGAATTTAGGGGTCTTTTATAGACTATTACACTGACCCATTCTATTGTTAACTTTATGTTTTCTATAAGCCTTTGGGAAATTAAAGAGTCAAGGTACAAACCAATATATCAGGGAAGACAAACTGTTAACCAAAAATTTTCTTGAATTTGCTTATTCTGAGACCACCTTGAGATATGGGTTTACAAACCATTTCCCAATTTACTAGGGACATTTTCCTTTTGTCCTTACTACCATCTTCCTAAAAAAAAATTTGTATTGTTTTCCAAGGTTTCAACAACTTTGATTTTGATAAGTTTCATAGACATAAAGTACATAGGAATGCTTTGGAGGTGGATCTTAAGGACTTGGAGTTCTCCCCCTTGAATGAGTAGTTTTCCTTTCCAACTTGCAAGTTTTTCTCGAATCTCTCTATAATCTTATTCCAAAAGGATAAGGGGGGCTTCTTAGGAGAAAAAGGTAGACCAAGGTAGATGTCTAAAATAGAGGATATGTCACAATTTAGGATATTGGATATCTCATCTTGTAGAGTAGTGTTGGTATTTTATAAAGAATCTTACTCTTTTAAAGATTTTTTTTTGTCCTAAAATAGTAGCATAATCATTTATAAGAGTCTTCAACCTTTTAGCTTCCCTCTTTTGGGCTGCCCCAAGCATGACAGTGTCATGCACAAATTGTTAGTGGGCGAAGGCACAAATTTGTGTCACCGTTTAGGATACCAAAACCTAGTTTGGTCAAATCTCATTTCTCTATTATAACTCATTTTTTTTCAAAAACTAAAAATACCCTTTTATAGATCTCAAATTCAATATCATCATTATATAAATTTTTGAGTGTTATGATTAATTATAATATGTTATAATCTCAAAATATTATAAGTTAGTATTTCAACATTTCAAAAGATGCTACCTCAAAAAAGAAAAAAAATAGTAAATCATATCAAAAAATAAAAAAATAATATATATATCTCTAGAGGAGAGTGTCCTCTTCACAAATATTTAATTTTTTTTCAAGAAGGTGTAGGTTTGATAGGGAAATTTTGATGGGAAGGAAAAACTATTGGATTCTAATAAGGTCGAGTTTGAGTACTTATAACAAAGAAAATATAGATAAAAAATAATTATTTGTTTTTTTGTTCCCTAGATATACATGTCATCTATAAGATATTTTCAAATTAGAACAAAAAAAGATGATTTTCATATACTTGTTTGATGGGAACCACACCATATATTTTTTACAGTTATAAAAGAACTTCAAAATAAAAGAAAATGAATAAATTCTTACTCAAAAAATTTACAAAAATTATAGGCATAAAATTCATCCAATTTTACACTTTTCATTAGTTTACATCATTTTTAAATTCTAAACACAAATATGATTTTTCTTGTCATTAATGTTGAACTATCACGTTCTGATATCTTGTTTCTTTATAAAAGGTGACACACTTTTGTGCTTTTACCCTACTGAGTGAAGATAAGCATGTTAGGAGCAACTTTAGTACCTTTGAGAGCTTATCCATCATTGAGTATGGAAATATTACTACCAAGAACCTCAACTGCAAAAATAGAAAAGATAGGGGGATAAGGGGTCCCCTTATCTTAAGCCTATACCCAAAGAAAAGAACAAAATAGGAGCCCCATTGACCAGAAGACATAATTTGTAGTTTTAACACAACACATAATCATGTTGAGGATCATTTCCTTAAATCAAAATCTCTTCAACACTTTTTCTAGAAAGGTCCATCTAACCCTGTCATAAGCCTTAGAAATGTCTAGTTTGAGAGTGATTGCAGGTAGATCTTTAGAATCCATAGTTGAACCAGTTCATGAGTAGTGATAACTGGATCCATAATGTTCCTTCAATAAACAAAGCCTTTTGTTCTTTGAAAACCACTTTGTGAAGGATAGGTTTAAGTATGTTAAGCATCACTTTAGATATGATTTTATAAGAAACATTGTAGAGACTTATAGACCTATACTCTAAGAGAGAAGAGGGATTATCATTTTTAGAAATTAAGGTTATGTATGCATTGTTCAAGTTATTCAGAAGGTGACCATATTAAAAAAAGTGACACATGGCCTTGAAGACCACACCTTCCACAACATCTTAGTATTCATGGAAAAGGGAAGGTGGGAATCCATTTGAGCCTAGGGACTTAAAGGATTGAAATGAAAAAGCATCCAATTTTACCTCTTCATTAGTATTAGGTTATCCTCATCCAAAACCAACTCATAGATATAGTTTGATAGGTTTCCTAAGTATTAGAGAGAGTTGGAAGACCCTACTCCCTCTATTCATAAAATAACTAACAACTTCCATGTTTAAATCCTCTTCCTTTGTTATTATCATGTCATATTCTCTCTTTAGAGCACTAATTCAATTCCTAAACCTGTATTTTAGAGTAGACTGATGGAAAAATCTACTATTCTTGTCTCGCATAGTGATCCATTGGATCCTTGATTTCTATTTCTAGAAAACCTCTTCCTATTTAGAAAACCTTTACCAATGTTCTCGTAAGGTTCTTTTTTTTCTTCCCTTCTCTTAAGATTCATAGTTAGTTTCCATATGATTTTGAACCTATTTCATTTTTTCTATTAGGTCTTTTCCCCTTTCAAATAGAAAGCCAAAGGATTTTTTGTTCCATATCTTTAGTTTTTATCTCACTAAGTTTGTGTTCAATCACAAAACAAATCTGGTAGATATAAACCTTCTAAGCTAATTTTTCCAATAATCTCATTTTTGGTTCCATTATTGATTTTCATTTTCAAGGATTAATAAAAGATATAGTACTTGTTAGTTTATTTAATGCAATCTAATATGGTAAGAGGTCAAATCTCTGTAGGGAAATTCTATAATTTTGGTCATATTATACTTTGTCTCTCTATTTGTTTCTTGGAAGTAACACTTTCAAATAGTAGTGTAATGTGCTAATCTTAGTAAAACTATATTCTATCTCCCTATTTTCTAGTTTAACATCGCCATTTGATTGAGAGTGATGATGGTCATATTATATTTTCCACTCCTATGCCCATGCTCATTGGCCGATACTACAATTAAATCTTTGGCGATTTATAAGTCTTCATTAGCAATAGTCTCTCTACACAATAATTCATAGTTGAAGTTCTCTTGATATAAACATACTATATTTTAAAATGCTTTAAGTTCAGCCTATTTTTAGTGTATATTGCTTCCAACTAAGAGGGTCCATTGCATTGACCAATTAAATTCCCAATTTTTCAAAGGAAACATCATCAATAACCATAACTACAATAATGACTCATTAGTACTGTACTAGGCAGATCAACTCTTTGATATTTAACACATCACTTATATACTAGACTATGTATTTGTATAATATAATCTTATAATAATTTATTTTTAAAACCTCAATTGTCATTTATTTGCTTGCAAATTGCCCTCTATAAGACTGATGATAACAAAAGTATAAAATATAAATGAACTTAATTTCATCGATACCTACATATATCATTATCCTATTCAAAAAGACCTCTCTCCACCAGATTATATGTGTCCATAGGTAAAGAAGGTGGAGTCATTGTTCATGTAACCAAATGCTTGGGTATTGCATACTGGGTTGATCAACATTATTGTATAAATAAAATGCAAATTAAACATCTATGAATTGGACCCGCTTTAAAAAGTTCATTTAAAAAGAAAATCGACAACTGAATGTTTCTTAACTGGACGTGTCTGAAATGAGTATGTAAAATTCTTGTACAAATGATAACTAAAAAACGACCACTAACAACTAATTTATTCAATGCTATCTTGATGCAGAAAGACCGGAAGAAGATAAGATTTGTCAGATATGGATAGAGAATGAGGAGTTTAGAATAGGAAAATATATCTATTATTTATTCGCTTTCCTATTTCAAGCTGACTTGCTACCAAGGGAAGCCGTCATATTTGATCTCATGGAGAAGTTTCTATACTCGACCATTAATACAAACATAGAATCTGCCAAACTAGAAGAACAAGCATGCTCTGATTTTCACCTTTGTTTAGAAAGACACAAGTTGTTGGATCATTTATTCTAGTAATATTGCACAATCAGAGGAAAAATGAAAGGAACAATGAAACCAGAAGGGCCCAATCAGGGTCACTTGGAGGGACAGAAGGTAACGGTGTAATCAGTGTCAAGGCTGCAACCCACATCATTGTTTAGGAAAGTAGTATTTGGGCAGGCTTTTCTGAAAGCCTCGTCAAATCCCTCCGGAGAACATGACCTCAGATACGAAGTGCATTTACCTTGACATCCGACCACCTGATTATTCTTCTTCACCTGTAAATCTATAGGGCAAACGTCAGCAACAAATGGCGTGCATTCCTGATGTCCACAGCTCTTGATTGACATTGGGAGGTTGAAACCCCTATCGATAGAAACTCCAGCTGACCCATCGCCTAACTCCACCTGTGTATTGGGCGTTGAAAGCTTTGGATTCACCCCGAGTTCTTCACAACGTAGATGTCCCTCGCAGTCAGCGGAAAGACAAGACCCTCGCCCTGCTGAATTGAAAGAACATCCAAACCTTCCCCATATGATTCCGGTCCATCCCTGAACGAAACGGGTGGAGAATGACTCGCCGGCATTTAACACGTGCTGAAACCCCGTGGGCTCCGGGTATCTAATTCTATCATATGATGATACCGCCGGCCACACTGTGACCGAGCATTTGTTCTCCACCGTTATGGTCATCTCGGCTGAAGTTTCTCAATTCATCCCCCCCCACACACAAAATAAAACAGATCAGAGAGAAATAGAGCAAGCAAAACAGTTAACAATCAAAAAGCTGATTCTCATGTTTTGATTTACCTGCGGTGCAGAGAGATGCCATGGTTAGCGAGATATATAGCCATAGATACGATTTCAATGAGTTCTTCATTTCTTTCGAGCTTTTATCCAACTGTTTAAACATCACACTAGAGTTTGATTCCTAACCTAAATTTTTCTGTAAGTACAATCTGAACAAAGACCTAAGACCTAATGAAAGTGTGGTTTATAGTGCATATAGAACTAATAAAAGTGTGGTTTGTAGTGCATATATAGGTTTTACGGGGCATTATGACGTCAAGGAAAGGGAGGGAAGGAGAAGCCCATGATATCCAATTCATTTATTGTGGGGCTTTGTTGGTGCTATTTTTTTGCTAACCGTAGAGCTGTACCCCTAAAATATTCCTACGATATTGGAATTGACCTTATCATGTTGTTTGATTTCAATATTATAGTTTGAACCTTATCCTTCCACTATATTTGTTTTGAAGATATAAACGATGATCTTGGCTCGAGAATAGGGCGTCTACGGCCTCAATCATTTGTATCAGTCGGTAGTGTCCAGAAAACTAAACCTTAAAAGCCATAAAGAGTGTTTGAAAAAATGAAGGTTAAAAGAAAAGCCCTCTTGGTTAGATATATGCTTTGGTGTGCTGTTTATGACTTGTCTCTCGTCTTATTGTTAGTGTTGGAAGTGTTAGAGTTCTCAGAGGGGGTGAATTAGAATTATATAAAATTTAATTCAAAATACTAATTTCAATTCTTTAACCATTCATAGCTGAATATAAAACAGTGCTGGAAATGGAAATTAAAAGCATTCACCATGAACAGAAAGAAAATACCAACTCACAAAGTATAGAGACACAGATTTTGCCGAGTGGGAAACCCTCAAAATTCTTCAAATGGAATTTGTCATAGGGAGGAAAATCACTCCGTGAAGTTGTAATCTTTATTGCTTCAATTCCTTTACAATCAACAGTGAGAACTACTCAGGGTGTTCAACCCTTTCTATCTCTTGTTATTCTTACAATCTCATATACACACACAAATGTATATATTGCATATATACATGTATACAAGCTTATAATATAACTTTTAAATACAACTCTTTTCAAATCTTTCACAAAATGTATATGCGTCACTTTCAATGTCTTTTTCACACACATCTCTATTTGATTTTTACAATGATCTCTCTATATAGAGAGAGATGAATTTTGAAATAAATGAGCTATAGAACTAACTGAACCAGTTAAGTCATTTTCAAAACCCCTTTGAAAAGATGTTTATTAAGACCAATTGATAAGCCTCGGATTTGTCCAGGTTAAAAAATTGTTAGCCATATAAATCCAAGTAGGATTTCATATTTGAAATCATCAAAGAAATGCCTTTATCAACAAATTGAAAAAAATCTTCAAAATTTTCCATTTTTAGGGTTTGAAACAGCAACCCCATTATTCTAATCTTTACATTTGAACCCAGATTTAACTAGATTCAGGTTTGAAACAGCAACCCCATTATTCTAAACTTTACATTTGAAACTAGATTTGAGACCCTTTTTTAAAGAAATAATACTGAAAAAAACTTCCATATATTTTTCACAACAAAAAAATTGTCTTTAAAACCCTTATTCCTTTTAATCCTTTTCAAAGACTGACTATGATTTTAATTCCTTTTTACTTTAAACTAAAACTCAAAAACATTTTTGTTTAGGGTTTCAAAAGAAATGCCCAAAACAACATCTTCAAACTTTGTCCAAACCTTATTAACATATTCCGAGTCATCAACATTTTAAAATGCCTTAACCCTTTTTAAAGCTAAATAAACTGAACATCATACATGCGATTGGAAGCATACCTAAGATGCTTTTAACTTTAGAAATTTTTTTTGCATTAGAAGACCTTGAAAAAACCTTTCACTATTTGAAAGGAAATCTTTAATATTCTGTCTCACCCATCATATATACACAGGTAAAAAACCTAGAAGAAGAATGAGTATATTGAAGTGATAAAAAATAGTAAACTGAAAAAAATTATTTTCAAGCTTTTAACAAACCTTTCTGGAAGAATTTCATAATGACCTGTATGCCAAAACTTCACAAATATCAAACTTGTAGAGAAAAAATACGTAAAACCCTACACAGTGGAATATGCAGGGTTAAAAATGTCTTTTAAAATACCCACAACCAAAATCAAAACATAAAAAATTTTGAAGTCCACCATATCAAATCAACACTTGGAAAGTTACGTGTAGGCTTTTCTTTAATGCCTACATCCAGCTAGTATTTTTACTTACCGTGCTTACAACATTCATGCCACACAATTCATTCCCTTCTTTTAAAAAAATTTCTTTTGCCACACATTTCAAGACCATTCAAACACCTTTTAACATTTGACTCGCATTATATGTCATTTATAATATTTCAACTTTGCCACCTTTTACAAATCAGCTTAAGTGCATTTTGCCAACTATGCGAATGGTCAACAATCTACCCCATTTTTTGAAGCAAAATTTTTCACTATCTCATATATACAAGATGAAATATAAAAATTTGAAAAAAAATTCCATCTCATATATAAAAGGTAATGAAAAATCATGCCAGGAGATCATTGTCATGCACAAAGAATGTTGGTTAGACAAATGTTAATCACATTATGTGCTGAATCACAAAAATGTTGAACCACATAGAATACAATGCAAAATGCTGATCAAAAGTATGCCAACTAAAACTAGAATGATATGCTGCTGATATGACGAATGATATGCCAAATAATATGTCATTGAAATGCCAAATGCCAACTAAAACCAACTAAAATGAAAAATATGCCAACTGTGAAAAATATTCATTTGAAACAGACATAAAAAATATGCTGAACAAACAAAATGTGCTGAATATGCTGAATATGTTGAATACAAAAAATGTGTTGAATATGTTGCTATCACCAAAAAATAAAATGTCAGTAATGAATTGAAAGAATCATTGATGAAATTTCTAAATAACCTAGTAACTAATATCAATGAAATGTCACTAACGAACAAATGTCACTGATGAATTGAAAGAATCATTGATGAAATTTCTTAATCAACTGAATAACTGATATCTCCCCCAAAAATTTTACATCAAAAATTTTGACCATCTTCTTTTCATGAAAAAATTACTGTGATTAGGAGCAAAAACCTAACACAGAATGTTTACTAGCAAAAATCTTATACCAACATTGATTGAGAGAAAACTCCCAATCAAGTTCTTAACTATTCAAACAATTCTCTAGGTAGAGCTTTAGTAAAAATGTCTACCACTTGTCCTTGAGTAGGCACATAAACTAGTTTGAATTCATTATTAAGAACTTTATCTCTCAAGAAATGAAGTTTGATGGCCACATGTTTTGTGCGTGAATGCATTACTGGATTTTTGCTCGATTAAATAGAACTCATGTTATCACACATGATAGAAATAGGTTTTGAAACCTAAATTCCCAAATTAGATAACTGATAATCCATCCAAATTAACTAAGTACAGCATGTTGTAGCAACAACATATTCAGATTCACAAGTAGATAAAGTGACACAATCTTGTTTCTTACTATGCCAAGCAATTAAACACTCACCAAGAAAGAATTTTGCACCATTCGTGCTCTTTTTATCATCAGATCCACCCCAATCTACATCAGTATAACCAAAAAGTCTAAAATCATTGCTATGAGGATACCATAAACCATAATCAAGTGTGCCTTGGATGTATTTTAGTATTTTATGCACTGTATTTAGATAAGATTTCTTTGGATTAGATTGAAATCTTGACACCATACATACTGCTTGCAATATATTAGGTCTAAATGCAGTTAGATATAACAAACTTCCAATCATGGATCTATAGATAGTTTGATTTACTGAAGGTGAGTCATGATTCTTTGTTAGTTTGTAGCCTATTTCGATAGGAGTACTTAATGGTGTAAAGTCAACCATATCAAACTTTTGCAACATTTCTCTTACATATTTTGTTTGTGAAAGAAATAGTCCATGTTCAAGCTATGAGACTTGCAAACCAAGGAAAAATGTGAGCACACCCAATAATGACATTTTAATCTTAGATTCCATAATTTTTGAAAAATGTTTTTCTAATTCATCATTAATAGACTCAAAAATAATATCATCCATATAGATTTCTATTGCCAAAATTTTATCATTTATGACTTTGATATACAAAGTATTGTCTACCTTTCCATGAGAAAATTCATTTGCAATTAAATGTTTATCCAACCTAGAATACCAAGCTCTAGGAGCTTATTTTAGACCATATAAAGCCTTTTTGAGTTGGTAAACATAATCAGGTTTGTAAGGAGATTTAAACCCTTTTGGCTATTCCATATAGACTTTCTCTTCAAGATACCCATTCAAGAATGCAATTTTGACATCCATTTGGTAAACAGTAAATTTTTTATAACTAGCATATGCAAGTGTTGGAAATGATTGAAAAGATCATGAATGAAAAGAATAATGAAATTGGTAAAGAATTTTTTCAATCATTATTTTTCCATTGATGTCAAACTTGCTACTTGCAGGAATGACAATTGCTTTAGTGATTGAAATACTATCAATTGGTTGATTGACAAGGAGGTGGCAAACAATAAGATGTAACTAGAGTACCTAGAGAAAGGTTGAAGTTATGATGTTGTAATGAAGTATAAGGATCAGCTAAGCCATTGATGAAATAGTGTATTAATGACATACTCTAAGACACAAAGGATGGACACACTAAGACATATCAAAGATGTAAGGATTAACTAAGTTCTAGTTAGTGCCAAACAAATTCTCAGTTGAAGTTGAGCAAGTTCAACTTAGTGTGTGCCAAGTGATCTTCAAGTGCCAACCAATCTTTAGGTGTCGAGCAAAGATACAAGTGCCGAGCAAGATACAGGTGCCGAGCACCAGTAAATAACATTAAGAAGTCGAGTAACATAGAAGGTGCCAAGCATCACTAAACCAATAGTGTCGAGTTGCTACATTATTTTGAAAAGTGAAAGATTTACCAGATCTGAGCTGACATAGTAGTTATCTAGAATTTTGTGAACCAGATAGTAGATAAGAATGATGAGCTGGTGTCACAGAACACTATGTCAAGCATTTTTGGCAAATGCTAATGGATTTATCATGAAGTTTCTAGAAGAAGAAAATTGGAGGGAAAACAATGTTTTTTTCTCAAGAGAAAATTAAGATTTGAGCGAGAAATTGAGAACATAACTTCTTTATAAGGAGTTACAGGTCAAAGATCAAATGAGCATGCAAGAGAGGGAATTGGTCATAAGTGTGATCATGCAAAGAAGTCAAGAGTAGTAAGAACAGAGCATCAAGACTCTAAGTTGATCAAGTGACTAGAGATTACATTGGCATAATGAGTGGAAGAACTCAAGGAGACAGATCTTGAAAGGTGAACAAGTCGTCAGCATTGCAAGGAAGAGAAGCCAAGAAAAGAAAGGAATTGAAGAGTGATATGAAATCTACACGGTTAGGGTTGCAATCTGTATTAGGTCAAAACCCTTCTAATACTTTCTTACCATTGTATTAGATATTGAAAACCCTACATTGCTAGGTTAGCTTAATAGCTAGGCGGATAAGCCTCAAGAAAAGAAGAGAAGATCCCTAGGAGAAGGATAAAGAGATCCTCAGGAGAAGGATAAAGAGATCCTTAGGAGGAGGATAGGAGATCCTTAGAGAGGGATGAAAGATTCTTTTGAGAAGGTGACTGAAAATCCCATGGACTTGGGTGAGCCTAACAACTCTATGTAAATCTTTTAACAGGGTGACATTCCAAGTTGAATATTCTTAAATCCTTTAATAAGGTCATATTTAACAATGTGTTGTAGCCTTTAATAGGACAACCCATCAGAAGTGGTCGAAATCAATTACGCAGTTATTTTGTGGGTATCATCCCCACTCCAGTTTTACCTTCTTATTCTTGGAGGGTTTTTGGGTTATCAAATCCTTAGTGTTATGGTGTGATGCATGTTTACTTTTCATGGTTGTTTAATATTTAATTAAATGCATGATAATTTCAGTTATGAGCCATTAAAGATTTGTAGAAAAAAGTTTAATTGGACATCATTGGACCTTGGATAACTAATTCAACCCCCCCTTTCAGTTATTCTAAATAATTCTAACAATTGGTATTAGAGCTCACTGTTGATTTGTTTCAAGGTACTAGCAGAAGAAAAATCAAGATGTCCAAGAGAGAAGTTCCCAAGCTAAAAAAAGACAACTTTGTTGCATGGAAAAGTCTGATGAAGCTACACCTTGGATTAATACGTGACTATGCACAAACCTCAATTATAGTTGATCATATAGACCCTGCAGGACCCCTCACTGCAGATGATATGAGCAAGAAGAAGGAGCACAATCAAGCAATGTTAGATATTGCTTCAGCACTAAGTTATGCCGAGTATGATGACATCAAAGGATGTGATACTTCACATCAGATGTGGAATACATTATCAAGAATCTATGGAGGAGATGACAATGTCAAGAGAGCCAAAAGAGAAAGCCTAAGAGGAAAATTTGATGATATGAAAATAGAAGAAGGAGAGAATGTTGCTCAATACGATGCAAGGATGAAGGAAGTAGTCAGTGTCATAAGAAGCCTAGGAGGACAATTAGCAGAAGAAATAGTATGCAACAAATATTTGAGAACTTTGCTTCCCATCTATGCTATAAGAGTATCATCCATCCAAAAGCTAAGGTGTGTACCAAGAAACATAGTGACATTTGAAGGAATAATTGGAAGACTCATTGCCTTTGAGCTATCCAACTTTGACAACTACAAGCTAGAAAACATTGAATTTACATTCAAAGCTAAGATGATGTTAAAAGACAATGATGAGGTGCAAACAAAGAAAAAAAATAGAAAAGAAAAG
The DNA here is from genome assembly GCA_028749045.1 of Cupressus sempervirens. Classification (NCBI taxonomy): domain Eukaryota; kingdom Viridiplantae; phylum Streptophyta; class Pinopsida; order Cupressales; family Cupressaceae; genus Cupressus; species Cupressus sempervirens. The sequence continues at coordinate 846,066,125 of CM053789.1, read as the reverse complement.
TATGTATCTAGTGATAGCAGTACCGATGAAGATGTTGTAGATCAATTGGAGGCATTACTAGCAAGAATATTTAACAGAGGAAGAGGCAAATTCAAAGGTAAGCTACCAATCATTTGTTTCAATTGTAATGAAGTTGGTCACATTACAGCCAGATGCACACAAAAGAAAAATTACAAGGATGGAGCCAATTTCAAGAACAAGAAAGAGGAAAATAAGGACTACAAAGGTAAAGGCAAAAGATGCTATATTGTTGAAGAAGATTCTGACAAAAATGATGATGAAGTAGTCTATGTGGCTATGAAGGATGAATCAGATGAAGAAGAGGCAACTGCCCTGGTAACTTGCATGAACAAGAATGATAGATGGATCATAGACAGAAAATGCTCTCATCACATGACTGGAGACAAAAGTAAGTTAATTACCTTTACTCAATATGAAGGAAATAGTGTTAGATTTGGTAACAATGCACCATGTCAGATAAAAGGGAAAGGTAGTATCAAGCTTACTAAAAAGATCTCATGTGATAATGCATACTATGTTGAAGGACTGAATTACAATTTTTTAAGTGTCTCATAGTTAGGCAAGATAGGGTGTAAGGTTGAATTTGAAAAAGGGGTTGCTAAGATTTATGATTCTCGAGGAAGTCTATTAGGAAAAGGTGATCAGACTATGAGTAAATTGTTCTACCTTGACATGGAAGACGCTTCTTGTCTTATTGTTCAAATTGATGATGTATGGTTATGGCATAAGAGGCTACGTCATGTAAATTTTGACAATCTGATAAGCATCAGCAAAATGAAGAAAGTCAGAGGACTACCAAAGTTGAAGAAACCTGATAACATCATGTGCAAACAATGCCAACTAAGGAAGATGACCATGTCAACTTTCAAAAGCAAGACTTATACTTCTAATGAAGTATTAGAGCTACTTCATACTGACTTGTGTGGTCCTATAGAACTACAAAGCTACAAAGGTGACAGATACATAATACCATTTGTAGATGACTATTCAAGGATGATGACAGTCATGTTCTTGAAACAAAAATTAGATGCATTCCAAATGTTCAAATGGTACTTGGCCAGAGTGGAGAAAGAAACTCAAAAGAGCCTAAAATGTCTCAGATTTGATAGAGGATTTGAATTCACATGAAGAGAATTTGAAGAGTTCTGCAATGAAAGAGGAATCAAAAGGTAGACATCAGCACCCAGAACTCCATCTTAGAATGGTATAGCAGAGAGAAGGAATAGATCAATTATTGACTATGCCATAACCTTAATGATGGAGAAAAATGTTGCACTCAAGTACTAGAGAGAAGCTATAAGTACTGCAGTCTACACACTCAATAGAGTTCAAGTCAAAAAATTTACAAATGCAACACCTTTTGAATTATGGTATGGGCATTCTCCTAATGTAAAACATTTCAAAATATTTGGATGCAAATTCTATATATATAAAGAGTCTAGAAATGAAAAGTTTGATGCAAAGAGTGAGGAAGGCACATTTCTTGGTTATTCTATTAGAAGCAAAGCTTATAAGTGCTTGAATAGTAACACTAACAAAGTAGTAGAAAATACAAATGTGAAATTTGATGAGCATGCAAAAGTTCAAAGTGTTGAGAACACCAAGAAAGCAAAAGAATACAAGACCTTTGTATACTTTTATGAAGGTATACCTAATAATGGTGAAGTTGCAACTCAGAATGACCATCAACAACAAAATCTAGTATCTGCTGAGTCACAGATAGTGAATGCCAAACAACAGACACATTCAGAAGCTGACCTGCAGAATACAAAAAATGTTCATTCAGAATTTGAGAATAGGCAACATAAAGAAAATGAACAAATGCCTAATGAAAAATGCATGAAGATTCAGATTCTGAAAGAGACAATATGCAAACAACGAAAGAACTAGTATTGGAAAAGTATGTAAGAATAAATCATCCTGCAGATCAAATTATTGGAAATAAAGAGGCAAGACCAATGACAAGGAATAGACTCAAAAATGAAACATGTCTGCTCAACAAAATGGAACCAAAAATAGTAAGTAAAGCCTTAACAGATGATGACTGGTATAATGCTATGAAAGAAGAAATAAAACAAAGTGAGAAGAACAAGACATGGACCTTAGTCTCAAGACCAGCTGACAAGAATGTGATTGGAACCAAGTGGTTGTTTAGAAACAAGTGAGATGAAAATGGTGAAATCACAAAGAATAAGGCAAGACTAGTTTCCAAAGGATATGCACAAGAAGGACTAGACTATGGAGAAACTTTTGCTCCAGTTGCCAGAATGGAAGGAGTAAGGACCTTACTGGCATATGCAGCCTTCAAAGGATTTAAAGTCTATCAGATGGATGTAAAGTCTGTATTTTTGAATGGTATACTTGAAGAGAAAGTCTACATAGAGCAACTAGAAGGTTTTGTTGATGAAAAGAACAAAAATAAGGCATGTAAACTGCATAAGGCTCTATATGGATTGAAGCAAGCCCCTAGAGCTTCATATGAAAGACTTCACAAGTATTTGGTGCAAATAGGATTTGAAAGAACTGATGATAATAGTAAAATGTACATCAAATGAGAAGAAGGTAAGGATATTCTTGTATCTAAAATATTTGTGGATGATATAGTTTTTGGAGGAAAGGAAGTACTTTGCAAGAGTTTTGTTGACAAAATGAAACATGAGTTTGAAATGTCTATGTTTGGAGAAATCAAGTTCCTTTTAGGATTGCAAGTGCATCAACTAAAACATGATTTATTTGTAACACAATAAAAATACATCAAAGAGATACTCAAGAAATTTGGATTGGAAGACTCCAAACTTGTTAGCACACTAATGGCAACAAAACATAAGCTATCTAAAAATGATGAATCAGCTAAAGTCAATCAAACAATGTACAGATCGATGATTGGAAAACTTCAATATGTTGTACATAGCAGACCAGACATAGCACTAGCAGTTGGAATAGTGGTGAGATTCTCTACCAATCCTAGAGAAAATCATCTCATGCTAGTAAAAAGGATAATGAGGTATCTTAAAGGAACTGATGATTTTGGCCTATATTATAAAAAGAGTGAGAAGTTTGAGGTCAATGCATACATAGATGCAGATTGGGGAGGAAACATTGATGACAAGAAAAGCACAAGTGAAGGAGTGTTATTTTTAGGTAAAAGACTAGTTACTTGGACTAGTAAGAAACAAACATGCACATCTCAGTCCACTACAGAAGTAGAATATGTGGTAGCAGCAGTCAATTGCACAAACATTATGTGGCTCAAACATCTATTGAAAGGAATGAAAGAAGAAGTAACCAAACTTGTGATACTGTATTGTGATAATACAAGTGCTATAAACATATCCAAGAATCTAGTAATGCATGCAAAAACCAAACATATTGCAATCAAGTATCACTATGTCAGAGAATTGGTGGAAGACAAACAAGTAAAGATGGAGTACATTCACACAAAGGAACAAATTGCAGATATCTTCACCAAACCATTGCCCAAGGATGCTTATGAATATTTTAGAGGCAAGTTAGGGAGTAATGCCCCTAACTCAAGTAGTCTAAAGAAACATAGAAGCTACCCTACATCAACAAGAGTAAATCATTGAAATATCAGAAGTGTGATGCAAAGGATGACAACAGGAGCAAAAACTCTAGATCAGTCACGAGCATGGTGACAGAGGGAGAAAAACATGAAGATGCAAATTCTCTATTTAGCATGTTAAAGATGCTACATCTTTGGAATATATGTCAAAGAGGGAGATATAGGAGAAACTGATCAATACTGAGTAAGAGGGAGATATATATGAAGGATTAGGAATATAGAGTAAGGATGCAGTAGCCTAGAAGGAGAAGCAAAACAAAGGATTCAGATTTTGGTGGTAACTAAGATGATCACCTTAATCATTTGATCAGTTTGGTTTGCCATCAATGCCAAAGAGGGAGATTGTTGGAAATGATTGGAAAGATCATGAATGAAAACAATAATGGAATTAGTAAAGAATGTTTTCAATCATTATTTTGTCATTTATGTCAAACTTGCTACTTACAGGAATGACAATTGCTTTAGTGATTCAAATATTATCAATTGGTTGATTGACAAGGAGGTGGCAATCAATAAGATGTAACTAGAGTACCTAGAGAAAGGTTGAAGTTATAATGTTGTAATGAAGTATAAGGATCAGCTAAGCCATTGATGAAATAGTATATTGATGACATACTCTAAGACACAGAGGATGGACACACTAAGACATATCAAAGATGTAAGGATTAACTAAGTTCTAGTTAGTGCCAAATAGATTCTCAGTTGAAGTCAAGCAAGTTTAACTTAGTGTGTGTCGAGTGATCTTTAGGTACTGAGTAGTCTTCAAGTGTCGAGTAAAGATATAGGTGCTAAGAAAGATACAAGTGCCAAGCACCAGTAAATGACATTAAGAAGCCGAGTAACACAGAAGGTGCCGAGCATCAGTAAATCAATAGTGCCGAGTTACTGCATTATTTTGAAAAGTTGAAGATTTGCTAGATCTGAGCCGACATAGTAGTTATCTAGAATTTTGTGAACCAGATAGAAGATAAGAATGGTGAGTTGGTGTCACAGAACACTATGTAAAGCATTTTTGGAAAATGCTAATGGATTTATGATGAAGTTTCTAGAAGAAGCAAATTGGATGGAAAGCAATGACATTTTCTCAAGAGAAAATTAAGATTTGAGCAGGAAATTAAGAATAGAACTTCTTTATAAGGAGTTACAGGTCAGAGATCAAATGAGCAAGAAGAAGTCAAGAGGAGTAAGAACAGAGCATCAAGACTCTGAGTTGATCAAGTGACCAGAGATTGCATTGGCATAATGAGTGGAAGAACTCAAGGAGACAAATCTTGAAGGGTGAACAAGCTATCACCACTACAACGAAGAGAAGCCAAGAAAAGAAAGGAATTGAAGAGTGATATGAAATTTGCATAGTTAGGGTTGCAATCTGTATTAGGTCAAAACCCTTCTAATAATTTCTTACCATTGTATTAGATATTGAAAACCCTATATTGCTAGGTTAGCTTCACAGCTAGGTGGATAAGCCTCAGGAAAAGAATAGAAGATCCCCAGGAGAAGGATAAAGAGATCCTCAGGAGAAGGATAAAGAGATCCTTAGGAGAAGGATAAGAGATCCTTAGGAGGAGGATAGGAGATCCTTAGAGAGGGATGAAAGATTTTTTTGAGAAGATGACTAAAAATCTCATGGACTTGGGTGAGCCCAACAACTCTATGTAAATCTTTTAATAGGGTGACATTCCAAGTTGAATGTTCTTAAATCCTTTAACAAGGTCACATTTAACAATGTGCTATAGCCTTTAACAGAGTAGGCCTTTAACAAAGCAGACCATCAGAAGTGGTTGAAATCAATTGCCCAGTTATATTGTGAGTATCATCCCCACTCCAGTTTTACCTTCTAATTCTTGGAGGGTTTTTGGGTTATCAAATCCTTAGTGTTATGGTGTGATGCATGTTTACTTTTCATGGTTGTTTAATTTTTAATTGCATGCATGATAATTTTAGTTATGTGCCTTTAAGGATTTGTAGAAAAAGTTTAATTGGACATCATTGGACCTTAGATAACTGATTCGCCCCCCCTCTTAGTTATTCCAAATAATTCTAACCGCAAGAAATATTCTAATTGATTCCATCCTTGCAACTAGTGCAAAGGTTTCACCAAAATCAACTCCTTCTTGTTGACCATAACCTTTGCATACAAATCTGGCTTTATTCTTGACCACTTTGCCATCTTCGTTCAATTTGTTACAAAATATCCACCTATGAAATTTTTGTCACTAGGTCTAGGAACAAGTTCCCAAGTCTTATTTTTCTCTATTTGATTTATTTCTTCCTGCATAACATTTTGCCAATAGGAATCTGATAAAGCTTTAGCAACATTCTTTGGTTCAAAATATGATATCAAGCAAAAATTTTCAACAATATTTGCTTGTTCACCTATTTTACCTTTTCTTTTAGTTAAAATTCCCTTTTCTACATCTCATATAACTTGAGACTCAGGATTCCTCTTAGCTATTATTGTAGAAGAAGTTTTTATTCTTGAACCAACACTTGTTATTTTGGGACTTGAATAGTTTTCTGGTTCAATTTCATCAGCAAGTTCAATTTTATTAGTTTTAGGATGTTCATCATGTAAAGTTTTTGATTTATGGAAAAATGAATCTTCATGATCTTCTTTGTCATTACTACACACATAATTTTCATCAAATATTACATTTATATCTTCTACAATTTTTTTTAGTCTTTTATCATAGCATTTATAAGCTTTTCTATGTGTGGAGTATCGAAGAAAAATCCCTTCATCAGATCTTGAGTTGAAGTTCTCTAGAGAATCATCATTCTTTTTGATAAAAATTTTACATCCAAAAATCTTGAAATTCTTGACATTTGTTGTTTTTCCATTCCATAATTCATATATAGAATAAGTTGTTCTAACTCTGAGTTGTGCTTAGTTTAGGATGTAGATAGCTGTATGAATAGCTTCTTTCCAGAATTTATTAGGAAGTTTTGCTTCATTCAGCATGGTCCTTGCCATTTCTTTTATAGTTCTATTTTTCCTTTCTACAATACCATTTTGTTGTGGTGTCCTAGTAGTAGAGTATTGTCTTTTTATGCCATGTTTTTCATAATACTCAATGAATTCCTGAGAGGTGAATTCTCCTCCCCTATTTGATCTTAAACATTTTAGTTTTAAATTAGTCTTTCTTTCTACCATTTTTCTAAAAAATTTAAAATAGTCAAAAGCTTCTAATTTATGTTTGAGAAATAATACCCAATTTGTCCTTGAATAATCATCTATGAACAACATGAAATATTTTTCACCGTTTAATGAAGCAGATTTAGTTGGACCACACAGATCAGTATGTACCAGATCAAGTGTTCTATTTGACGAGTATTGTTTTGATTTAAAAGATAATCTCACTTGTTTTCCTTTCACACATTCTTCACAAATATTTTTTGATTTGGTTATTTGTGGTAGTCCTCTAAATTTTTTGTTCTTACTAATTCTAGCAAGATTATCAAATTTTAGATGTCCCAATCTCTTATGCTAGAGCCAATTCTCTTCTACTTGACTCATAAGACAAGTATTGTCAAATAAATTTTCTTGAACAGTAGAATCAATTAGGTTATAAATATTCCCACCTATTCTTAACCCACTTGTAATGACTCTATCCCTTCCATTTTTGATATAGCATCATTTTGCATTAAAAGAAATAGAGTACCCACTATCACAAATTTGACTAACACTTAGAAGGTTATGTTTTAAGCCTTCAAAAAAGTATACATCATGAATTGGTGTATCCTTGTTTAAAATTATTAAGCCTCTTCCTATTATACAGGCTCTTGAATTATCACCAAATCATACAAACCCTCCGTCAAAATCTTCCAGGGTTTTGAATTTTCTTTTACACCCAATCATATGGTGTGAGAAGCCACTATTCAAAACCCACGTTGCAGGTTTTTGAGCAAATAGGGTTGTTTCAACAATTAAATACTTTTCAATTGTCTTTACTTGCTTCCAGATCTGTTTAGGTCTCAAATTCAATTTGCATTGATTTGCATAATGGCCATAGTGAAAACATCTAAAACACCTGATAATTTTTCTTTTGTCTTGATTTGTGATGTTTTCACAGAAAATAGCCTTGTGCACAAAAATATTACAGTCAAAACAATAACCATTAAAGAAGAATTTGGTTTTTTGATTTGAAGACTCATTGGATGAGCTTTGCAAAGCAATCAATTTCTTATCCTTTTCTTCAAGTAAGAATTTTTGATTTTCTATAATCAGATCTACTTCTTTTAATTCTTCTTGAAGTTTTTGATTTTCAATTTCATGATTTGAGATTAACTTCTTTAATCTTTTAAGTTCCTACGAAGACTTTAGAGTTTCCTCTTCAAGATCTATTTCTTTATCTAAATCAGATGAAAAATCAAATTCACTAGTTTTAGGTTTAGGGTTATGGACTATTTCAACCAAGAACATTCTTTCTCCTTCTTCATCAATATCACTAGAATCTTCTTTAGATAGAAGACTTTTCTTTTTGAAATCCTTGAATCTTTTGTTTTGATTCCAAGGTTTCTTTTTAGAAAAATTTCCAATTTTCTCATCACAATCTTTTAGTTCAACATTTGGAAATTTTGCAGCAAAATGTCCTAATTGACCATAGCTGAAACATTTAGGTTTTCCTTTGTACCTTTTTCTCATTCTTTTGACCAGCAATGCTTCTAAAGCATCTGTTAGGTCTGAGTTACTCTCATGATGTTTTTAGCCTCAAAGGCTATCTATTTTGATGAGGAACTAGCTTGATTGCTAATCCTGATTTCATATGTAGTTAGAGCTCCTTGCAATTGATGCAGATTCATTTTTGAAAAGCTTTTCTGTTCCTCTAATGTAGATATTTTAGTTTCAAATTTAGGTAATACTGACCTAATAACTTTTAAAACTATATCACATTCTTCTATTTGTTCACCTAGACCATTTCTAGCATTTACGACTTCATCAATTCTTAAGAAGTATGCTGTAATGGTTTCATCTTCATTCATTTTCATATTATCAAACTATGTTTTAAGAGTTAGTAGTTTGGATTCTTTTACTTTTTCATGTCCTTGATAGATTGTTTCAAGTTTGACCCAAATGTCATTTGCTGACTTGCAATAGACAACTTTAGCAAAAACATATTTTGTGAGACCACAAAGAAGGGCATATCTTGGCTTCTTATCCAACTCAAATGTCAGTTTATCATTTGCATCAATAGGGACTATTGGTGGGACAATATACTATGTAATAACAACATCCCACATTCTTACATCTAAAGAGTGTATAAAAGCCTCCATCATTACTTTCCAGAAAACATAATTGTTTCCATCATATAGTGGAGCTATATTAAGGGAAGCTCCTTCAGCTTGTGCCATAACTTCCAAATAATATCCCTAGAACAATTCCTAAAAGGAATCCTACACTCTGATACCACTTGTTTGAAGTGTTAAAGTTCTAAGAGGGGGGGGGGGGGGGCAAGGGTTGATTAGAACTATATAAATTTAATTCAAAATACTGATTTCAATCCTTTAACCATTCATAGCTGAATATTGAAAAGTGCTGAAAATTAAAAGCATTCACCATGAACAGAAAGAAAATACCAACTGATAAAGTATAGAGACACGGATTTTGCTGAGTGGGAAACCCTCAAAATTCCTCAAATGGGATTCTTCATAGGGAGAAAAACCAATTCGTGAAGCTGTAATCTTTATTGCTTCAATTCCTTTACAATCAGCAGTGAGAACTATTTAGGGTGTTCAACCCTTTCTATCTCTTTCTATTCTTACAATCTCATATACACATACAAATATGTATGTTGCATCTATACATGTATACAAGCTTATAATATAGCTTTTGAATACAAATCTTTTCAAATCTTTCACAAAATCTATATGTGTCTCTTTTAATGCCTTTTTTCACACACATCTCTATTTGATTTTTACAATGATCTCTATATATATAGAGATTAATTTCAAAATAAATCAGTTATAGAACTAACTGAACTAGTTAGGTCATTTTCATACCCCCTTTGAAAAGCTATTTATTAAAACCAATTGATAAGCCTTTGATTTTTCTAGGTTTAAAAAATGTCAGGCATATAAATCCAAGTAGGATTTTGTATTTGAAACCATCAAAGAAATACGTTCTCAAAAAATTGAAAAAAATCTTCAAAAATTGCCATTTTTAGGGTTTGAAACAACAACCCCATTATTTTGAACTTTATATTTGAACCCAGATTTAACCAAATTTGGGTTTGAAATAGAAACCCTATTATTCTAAACTTTACATTTGAAACCAGATTCAACTAGATTCAAAACCCCTTTTTTAAGAAATAATACTAAAAAAAAAACTTCCATATATTTTTCACAACAAAAAAATTATCTTTGAAACCCTTATTCCTTTTAATCTTTTTAAAAGACAAACTATGATTTTAATTCCTTTTTACTTTTAGCTAAATCTCAAAAAAAAAATTAGTTTAGGGTTTCAAAAGAAATGTCCAAAAAAACATCTTCTAACTTTGTCCAAACCTTATTAACATATTCTGAGTCTTCAACATTTTAAAATGAATTAACACCTTTTAAAGTTGAATAAACTAAACAACATACCTATGACTGGAAGCATACCTGAGTTGCTTTTAGCTTTTGAAAACCTTTTTCACATTAGAAGACCTTGAAAAAGCCTTTCACTATTTGAAAGGAAATCTTTAATATTTTATCTCACCCATCATATATACACAGGCAAAATACCAGAAGAAGAATGAGTATATTGAAGTGATAAAAAATAGTAAACTCAAAACATTCTTTTTATGCTTTTAGATCAATATTTTTAGTGCTCAACAAACCTTTTTGCAAGAATTTCATAATGACCTAAATGCCAAAACTTCACAAATATCAAACTTGCAAAGAAAAAATACATGAAACCCTTCACAATGGAATCCGTAGGGTTAAAAATGTCTTTCAGAATACCCACAATCGAAATCAAAATATAAACACTTTTAAAGTCTGCCATATCAAATCAACACTTGCCAAGTTATGTGTAGGATTTTCTTTAATGCCTATGTATAGCTAGTCTTTTTACTTATTGTGCTTACAACAATCATGCCACGTAATTTATTCCCTTCTTTTAAAATAATTTCTTTTGCCACACATTTCAAGATCATTCAAATACCTTTTAACATTTGCCTCACATTATATGTCACTTATAATATGTCAACTTTGCCACCTTTTAGAAATCAACTTAAGTGCATTTTGCCAACTATGCGAATGGTCAATGGTTAGTTCCTGCCGTGTAGGAAACTATTACCCAGGGTTCATGTTAACATGTTATTAATAGTTTCTTGTAGAACTAATCACAACCAATCCTACTACCATTATCTTCCTATTATATGAGCATCCTTTTAGTTTTATTCATAATTAATCTACAAAAATGGGTGAAGATGTACAATTTTTAGCAACAACAGGAGTAGCTAACCGCTTTTACAATAATCAAGGCTAGAGAATATGTGGGAATCAATGTCTAGGCCTTGAGATTAGTGTTGTTTTAGAAATTTTTCATATGCTAAAGATGTTGGGCCCCCTATCACTCTGGGATGATCAAAACACCACTTGTCAGCTACGGCTTCTCCTCTGCCATGTAGTTTTATGCTTGTCTACCTCTTTGTAGTGCCTGCCCCTAAGTCGCATTTCAGTCATCCTTGCCAAACTCTTTTAGGCCAATTTTATGTTTGATGATTAGTATTATTATTTTAGAGATTATCAGATGTTGTTTTACACTCAGTTTATTATATGATGAGATTACTTGGTATTCTTTATTTCATGCATGTATGATGATTATTCAATGTTTTCAATTATTGATGATGATTAGTTAGATGGTTTATTATCACATGTGCTTTCTTATGGATACTTACCCCATACTACATGTGTATGGTGTGCGTGTTTGTTTTCTTTATGTATGGTGTTTCTGATGTGGTTAAGGAAGGGAGTCGTAGTCACCTGCTAGTCGGGATCTATACGATGCACCACTTCCTGCCATTGTCTATTTAGTTTAGAATATTGTGTTTGTACATGCGTGAATTTTATGCAGGTTACAGGTACCGGGTATCGACTTCCTTGAATTGCCCGGATGAGCGCACCCTATCGCATTATCTCAATGGTAAGAGAGGGGAGATAAACTCTTTAAGTCCAAATCCTAAACCCTTTAGCCGATTGTCCTAATTGATAATTATGACAAGTATCTGAGTTAAGTACCCTCCAAATGCATCAAATGAGGTAATTTCGTGATTATAACCTTTTTTTGTTTGATTTAGTATGTGTTTTTCTATGATTGGTTTTAGTATGTTGTTTTATGAGTCCTTGGTGTACTTTCTATTAATTAAGTTTAATTAAAAAGATTAAATTAATGATTTAATTTAATGTGAATTATTATGGCACTTTAATATTTAATGGCATTTAATTAATTGAGAAATTAATTAAATAATAAGGAATTAAATTTGGAGATAAAAGCTTTAAGTCTAAATTTAGAACGTGATAATATTTAGTTAATTTAATAATAATATATTTAGAGTTTATTTTTAAATAAATGCTAAATATTATTATTATTTGAGTTAATAAATATTTTATCAATTAAGTTTCTAAAATAATTTAAAAAGTGAAAATATAATTATTTAATAAAAGATTCTAGTTGGCATGACTTGTGCATAAGATTAAATATAAGAAATAAATTAAAAAGATAAAATAAGAGAAAATTATAATGTTATTTTAATTTCATAAACTGCACATGAGATTAAAGTAATTAATTAATTTAAAATAGAAGTCAAGTGGAATATTAAATAAAGTTATTTAATAGTTCAACTTAATGTGCATGAAAAGATGAATGCAAAATAAAAGAAAAGATAATAAAGGTTAATTTGGGAGTTAACTTAGTTGTGCAAAGAGTCTTCTTGGGTGAACGCACAATTAGTGCCCCGATTTGAGGAGAAGACTTCTTATCACAACTGGGGAGGTCATTTTGGGGACACAGCGAATTTGGATGGGAATTTTTGGGGAGACAACTTTTGGAAGCGAATTTCAGAAGGTTAATTCCAAGAAAGATTTTTCGGAAGAAGGTTATTGAAGAGGAGCGAATTCTCTTACAGTTTCCTGGGGATCGCATAATAGCATCAGGATCAGGTAGGGTCTTGTGTTTTGATTATCGATTAAATACGCAATTATCCTTTCCTGTCTTCTTTGTGTCTGTGGATTGTGAATTCGAATTTCTCTATGATGGATACTTGAACATTTCAATATTATAATTATTAAATATATGTCAAAACCCTTCTGTATGCGTGAAGATTAGAGAAGAAATCAAGTCTCTGGATTTCATTGTGTGAATCTTTTGTCCTCTTCTAAATCAACGATAAGTGTATCGTTATAATATGTTTAAAAGAAAAGTAAATCAATTAGAAACCCTCGTTCTAAATGAAAGAATCTAAGAAAATTAAATTTGGGTAGGGTTAGAGATTTTTTTTGAAAAAAAATAAAAAATAAAATAAATAAATAAATAAAAATAAAAATAAAAATTTATAAAACAAAATGTAAAAGGACGTTTTACATAAACGAATATTCTTTTTCTTTTTAAAAAGAAAACATTATATTTTTTTAATATATGAGTGGGGAGGGGTGGGAAACCCCACGCACCCCCCCGTACCGCTGTCGGCACCCTTTATAAGGGGCTGCGACAGCAGCGTACTCTGCCGCTACAGTGTGGAAAGCCGCGTGGGCTATAAACGCTGGTTAGCATTAAAGTTTTTTTTAATTATTATTATTTTTTTAAATTATAAAGATTGGTAATAGTGATTTTAATATATATTAATTTTAAATTAATATTTTTAAATAATTCTAATTATTGACAAGTTTAATATTATTAATAAATTTTAATATTAGATTAAATATTATATTGATAAGTTTTATTTATTAATATAAATAATGCTTTTTAATGTAGTTTTTGTAAATGTTAATTTATTAATTTTTGGTTAAATATTAATAAATTAATAATTAATGAAGATGCTAGATCATTAATTATTGATTATTTTAATTAAAAGTAGTTTAATTAAGATAATTAATAATAGATATTATTTGATAAAATTGTAGAATTAAATTATAGATTTAATGGAAGTTATTATTGAGGGTTAATTAATGATATAAAAAAAATTTATAATTAATGATTTTAATAAAATCATAATTGTTTTATTTAAAATCATTAAGGATCAATTTTATAACTTAACAAAATAAAAGATTATCGTTAGAATATTTATAGAATAATTATAGAATCATTTAAATATAAAAATGGGTTAAATCGTAAGGGGTAGTGGCAAAAATTTAGTTATTTGAAATAGACGTTAAACTGGAACATAAACCTTACCTTAACTCAACAATACATTATCATTCAGACCCAACCGTGTGATGACTCTGGTTTTCTATGAGATTATTTTGTTGTCTATGTTTTGAGGTTTTGGGGTTTGCTCTAGTATTGACCAGGTTAGGTTGTTACCAGAGGCTCAGGGTTGTGAATGTGATGTTATGATGATTTGGTCTCGATCTTTCTAAACCCAACCATGGTTATGCAATGGTATGCTCTATGACATGATTGTATTTACTAGTTGTTATTGCTTTCTGTCTTCTTATGTGATGTTGTGGTGTATATATTTGAGATACCTGACTTAACCATTTTCGAGTCTCGATCAGTTATATTTGATAACCATTTTGAGTCTCGATCAGTTATACTTGGATTGCTTTTCAGTCGCTTGAGAGGACTGAAGTGTTTGTTATGTTCTTGATGATGTCATGTGTTGACTTGACCATTTTGGAGCCTTTAATCAGTATTGTGATTTATCATTGATGTCTTCAGCTGCTGATAGAGAACTATTGTGATCATATGATTATTATTTGATGCTTATCTGTTGCTCATGAAGAACTGATGTAATTTTTGTGGCTTATCTTTTATGATGTTTTTCAGTTGCTTGTATAGGACTGAGGTGATTTTATTATGATTCTTTGATTCGTGATTTCATGAGCCTAGGGTAGGTTATCTATGTGTAGTGTCGGGAAGTGGCTTGCAATGAGGGACGGGAGACCCGAAGTGGCTCTGGGCATGACTCATTGTAAGTTGTTTGTTTTAATAAGTGAAAACATCTCACCTAAATACTAACTTAAATGAACCTAATAAGATAACTATATGTTCTCTCCCATGCCTTGAGTGCTACTACAGACTAGGATGGGGTAGAGAGAACACTTGGTTGCGACCTTGCATTCCATAGTATGCCTCGTCAGTACGAGAGGATACTAATGGCCGCAGGATTACTGGGGACCTGAGATTCCTGAGGGATTGCTCAGGTAACTTCCAATGTGATTCATGTGATGAAACTTTCCCACTTGCATAGCAGGTTTCCTACGTGTCTTTGTGGTGCCTCTGGGTCTAGATGTCTATCTATGTTGAACCTTTGAGTTAGTATACTTTTAGGATTTCCCAGACTTAGAGAGCACTTGTATTTTGTGTTTTGATACCTTGTTTGGGACTTGAGACTATCTCCTCAGCGCGGTGGGAGTGGACAATCTAGGTTCCACGCGGTTGGGTGGTAGTGCTTTTACTCTTACCATTGAGATCCATTCGAGATACCATGGCTGGAGTATTACTATTGGCTTATACCTTCATTCTGTTCATGGATTATTATGATGAATTAATGTAGATACGCTCTGATACCACTGACAAAGGGCCACACCACCCTTACCAACTCACAACCAATAATGCAACAATATAAAGACAATTTTATTATACCTGAAAATTCAATAGCAATTACAATAACATTTTTTCAAGATCTCTCAAGATCCAATCCAAACCCAGGCTAGTCAAGATCCACACTCTGGTAGAAACCTCTGAGATCTCAACTTGTGCTCACAAGCCACCAAGCAACCTCCTTGTTTCTAAACCGTAGTCACTAGCTCTTCTCACAAACTTAATCCAAGATCCAAGTGTAAACTGCCTCACATTCGGCGCTCTGTCCACACTCACAACTCCATCACAATCCTGCTGTAAACTGCCTCACATTCGACGCTCTGTCCACAGACTCAAGAAAACTCACTCTTCACTTCCTCCTCTCTCACAACTTCCAAGCTTTCTAAGCTTCTACTACTCAAGTTTCTCCTTCTCAAGCTTCTCCTTGAGCTTCTACTCCTCAACCTTCCCCTTGAGCTTCTACTCCTCAAGCTACTCCTTAAGTTTTCACCTTCTTCTCGAGCTTCTCCTTGAGCTTGATTAGAAATTCTCATATGCCTTGCTTAAATAGGCACTTACCACCCTATGCATGACTTATCCACAACCTTCTAGAATTCCTCCTACACAATATCCACAACCTTCTAAAACTTCCATAACCTTCTAGAATTACAACTAAGTACCACCATGTGGCCCAATTAGAAAATTACATTTCCTTTATGGATCACAACAAATATTAAATGCAAGATTTAAGAAACTTTCCACAAGCTTCTAAGATGCCACCTACACACCTCGATTAATGTAATGACAACTTTTTTTTTTTTTTTTTTTTGCCTTTTTTTCTTTTTCAAAATTTTTTTTTTTCCAATAATTTTCCAGTGCAAGATGCTCCTGCATCAGACTCCCCCAGTAGATAGAAAAGTGTGTCCCACACTTGGACGCCAAAAAAAAATCTACAACCATCTTCATCTTCACCAAAGGCTTCCACCTCAACAGGGACAACAAAACCACCATGCAAATCCTCCACATTTGCATTACTCTATCAAACACTAGAATCTCAACCATCCAATCAACATGCTCATTCCTAGGAACAAACTAAACATAATTCTTCATTAGCAAACTCCCATTCACATCGACAACTAGTGTGTCCATACCAGCAATAACAAACTCCACATCAGCAGCCACATGTAGATCTCCATCAACACATTCCAAACTCTTAACACCAACAACCTCATTTCTCACAACAAGATGCTCTGCAAGGTACAAGTCACCACCAACAACAACTAGATCATCCACAACCGAGTGCTCCACAATCTCCATGTCAGACTCAACCAATTGATCATGAAAACCAACATCTGTCCCAACATCAACAACATTAGGAATATCTTTAGCAACAACCTCTAGTTGCTCTGCAGGTTCTGCATCAGGCTCCACAAACTGATCAACAAAACCATCCTCTTCCACCTTGACCTTCTTAGCTTGATTAGCCAATCTAGCATCCAATCAAGAAATCATCTTAGAAAAATTCCTCTCCACTATATCATGGATTTTCACAATCATCTTAGGGTTCAATCCTCTTAGAGCCATCTCCCAAGGTCTTTGTAAACCCTCTGCAACAAATCCTTCCTACGCTCCTTATGACAACCTTCAATTGTTTGCAAGTCAGATCGCAACCTCCCACCTCGCACGAACAATCAAGAACCACATCACAAGTCTAGGACAATAGATTTGCAATCCACCAGCTCTCCACAATCATGCCTTAACAAGTTCAATCTTCCATCTTTGCATCAATCAATCAATCTGCATGTCCTCTCAAGGTCCTGGTGCAAACTGCCTCAGCTTCGGCTATCTGTTTACACGCTCAGGAAATCCCACTCTAAGAAACTTCACCCAACTAAGATCCTGGTACAAACTACCTCACACTTCGGTGATCTGCTTGTACACTCAGGAACTCTTGTTCTGATAAACTTCACCCAACCAAGGTCTTGGTACAAACTGCCTCACACTTCGGTGATCTGCTTGTACACTCAGGAACTCCCGCTCTGATACCACTAATGTCGATACGCTCTGATACCACTGACGAAGGACCACACCACCCTTACCAACTCACAACCAATAATGCAACAATATGAAGACAATTTTATTATACCTGAAAATTCAATAGCAATTACAATAACATTTTTTCAAGATCTCTCAAGATCCAATCCAAACCCAACCTAGTCTAGATCCACACTCTGGTAGAAACCTCTGAGATCTCAACTTGTGCTCGCAAGCCACCAAGCAACCTCCTTGTTTCTAAACCGCAGTCACTAGCTCTTCTCACAAACTTAATCCAAGATCCAAGTGTAAACTGCCTCACATTCGGCGCTCTGTCCACACTCACAACTCCATCACAATCCTGCTGTAAACTGCCTCACATTCGATGCTCTGTCCACAGACTCAAGAAAACTCACTCTTCACTTCCTCCTCTCTCACAACTTCCAAGCTTTCTAAGCTTCTACTACTCAAGTTTCTCCTTCTCAAGCTTCTCCTTGAGCTTCTACTCCTCAACCTTCCCCTTGAGCTTCTACTCCTCAAGCTACTCCTTAAGTTTTCACCTTCTTCTCGAGCTTCTCCTTGAGCTTGATTAGAAATACTCATATGCCTTGCTTAAATAGGCACTTACCACCCTATGCATGACTTATCCACAACCTTCTAGAATTCCTCCTACACAATATCCACAACCTTCTAAAACTTCCATAACCTTCTAGAATTACAACTAAGCACCACCATGTGGCCCAATTAGAAAATTACATTTCCTTTATGGATCACAACAAATATGAAATGCAAGATTTAAGAAACTTTCCACAAGCTTCTAAGATGCCACCTACACACCTCGATTAATGTAATGACAACTTTTTTTTTTGCCTTTTTTTTCTTTTTCAAAATTTTTTTTTCCAATAATTTTCCAATACAAGATGCTCCTGCATCATGAATGGTTAGATTTTATGGTGGATGTTTTATCTTTTTACGATGGATGGATGTATCATGTATGGTATATAATTTCATTTATTTTACTGTACTTTGTATCATGGAATTGAGGATGATGTATCTTTATCTTTATTTATGCATATTCTTTTAAGCCTTTCATACCCTGTGACATGTACAGTGGATGATTGAGCATTCTGAATTAATTTTCCAAGAGGCATTCGAAACAAATGTATATTATGGACATATTTTTTCTGATTATTCTTTCATATGTATGTGGTAGTTGTTAGACTTAGAATTAATTAAATTTAAATATGACTCCACGTCTTGGGATCCTTAAGGAATGTAACTTGTGATGTATGTTTGTTGATGATTACATGTTATTGCTTCCGCTACTATGTGTTTGATGTGTATGTTATACATTCTTACTTTAAAAAAAAAAAAAAAATGTTTAGTAAACTTAGTAAAACTTTAGGTTAATTCTTTTGGGTCACTTGGTGGGGCGTTACACTCTTCTAGTTATTGTAATTCACGAGACTAATTAGAAAAGGAGAGCACTTACTATACAAAGAAAGTAAAAATACTTCCACTAGGAAAAATACTATGCATGCTATGTAGAGAATATGGGTTAGATGAATACAACCACATGATTCTTGAGGGCACTGAGAGGTATGGAAAATGTTTTATGTTATTATGTTGCCTCTAAAGAATTTGTAGGCTACAGGGTTCATTTCTTCCAGCCTTTTTCACTTCTATAAAACCTCTAGTGCTATGTTTCATGCATGCTTGGCCTCTCTTTGGATACTATGCCTACCACATCCATTTTCTCTCCTACCCAAAACTAAATTTTCAATATTTTTGCCACCAACATATATCTTCACTTGGATCTACTCTTGCCTTCCATTTCCTCCCCTACCCAGCACTAAAAATATTAGTGTTCTTTCCACCAATATATATACCTTTTCTTCCTTTAATACTATATTTCCTTTTCTTATATGCTACTAGAATGGAGCCATGACTAAGGTTTTAATATATAGAAGCCAACTTACTTTTCATTAGAATTTCTGCAAGCATTTTCTTTTCTGAGTATAGAAGTAGGTGTAGAAAATCTTGATACTTGTATTTTCCTTTCAGAAGAATCCTTGTCCCTAAGGCAATAATTACAAGCCCTCTTGAAGAAAAATCCTCTCTCCTTGGAGAAAATTCACAAGAAGCCATTTCACTACCTAGATCAAAATTTGCTCTATAAAAAGCAACAATTGATCAAGAATTGAACATTGATGTTTTCCCAAATCATTCTTTATATATAAAAAATGCTTATAATGACCAAGAACTTGAAGATTATGTTTTTTCCCAAAATATTTTTCTTCTAAAGGCCAAGAACAAGAAGATTGGGGTTTGTCCAAAAAAACCATTATTCAAAAACAAAATGTTTATAATGAAAAAAAACTAAGGACTACTGTCTACCAACATCATTTTTATTCAAAAAAAAAAAATGCTCATAATGACCATGAACTAAAAAGTGATACTAGGTCTCTAATAAGGTGCCTAAACAAGTGGTTTTAAAATTTCCGCTCAGCCCATTGAAAAGACTGTTTGCCCATGTTTTTAATTTGAAAACAATCAAATTGTAGATTTATATTAATTTCACCTGGAAGAAGTATACATCAAATATCTATTGAAGTGAGGAAACTTAAGAACTAATAAATTTTACCATGAAGTCCATGGAGTATTTGTTGGCTTCCTTAGAAATATTCAACATCACTAATCAACTAATTGGGAAAAGAACACAATAACCAATAAATATCCCATATTAAAATTTATTATCTATTTTGTAGATCTCACCTTGATATCCAAATAAAGATACATTCTGATTGCACCACATGTAAAATTATATACATAAAGTAGCCACAAAATGGAAAAAGGAAACAAAGATTCTTCAACCTACAATAACCATTGTTGTCAATCTATCAAAGAATTGCTTGTTTCATTCTAACAGCAATAAAACAATTCCATTTGGCATTCATTTTTTCTTCATAGTAACTTCACAAAGGAGAAGATAAGGCATGTCTGATGTTAATACAAAAAGTTGCTACAGACATGCGAACTAGTGTATTGCCTAGGATTGTACTAATGTGAAACAAAATCCAAACATAAAGATGAACTACAAACACATCAATGCAACACACTACACAAATATCAATCTAAGTTAGAGAGGCCCCATTAGTCATAATGCCAAAAGTGGTAGCTATGGTGGGACAACCAAAAAGAAAGCTGACAGAGCATCACTTGGAGGCATCCCACACATATTACCCACAAATCACAAAGGCCACATAAACTTTCCTGGCTTGCTAAACCTTTTTGGTTGTGTATCTTCAGAAATACTTCGTTGAACTGTTCTTCAATGCTTTGGACTTAGAAGAACTAGGAGAATATCAAACATGATTTTCTAAAAACTCTGGGTAGTGTTGTTCCTTATCTAATCATAAGAGCACTTAAAGCTTTCTAATGCAAGTTCATTTCCAAATTTATGCCCTAGTTGCAAAGGATTTTTTTTGCTTTGACATTGTGCACTAGTTTGTGGATTTTATTGTCACTTTTTTAATATCCCATTTGGGGATATTACATAACATTAAACCTTCTTGTGTTGCCTATAGCTAGGAATCCTTAGCTCATTGGGTCCATGGCAATTTTCTCAAAAATGGGAAAAATCCTAGAAGCTTTTCAAAAATAGCTGCATCTCTTTAGCTTTACTTATATTTCAATAAAAATAGTTTTAAAATGCTAAATTTTTTCTTTCATTTCAATCTTTAAAGAAAAATATAAATTTAAAATTTGAGTGTTGCTCAAGATATTTCACCTCTAATTATGTATAGCACAACAAACACTAGTTTTGTA
This sequence comes from Cupressus sempervirens, assembly GCA_028749045.1. Classification (NCBI taxonomy): domain Eukaryota; kingdom Viridiplantae; phylum Streptophyta; class Pinopsida; order Cupressales; family Cupressaceae; genus Cupressus; species Cupressus sempervirens. Next base: position 846,044,934 of record CM053789.1, on the reverse strand, counting down.
TGTCGTTACAAACAACAATGAGTATATTTATCTAATCTTTCCAAAACATTGCGTACTGCTTATTATAGACACAAACCCATGACTTATTTTGAAAAATTCATTTCTTTTTAATTATTGATTTATATTTAATCCTTAGTGTTGCCTGATCAATCCATATTTTCATTCTAAAAATAAGTGCTAATATTTGTTTTCAATACAAAATGGTTTATTCCATATCTTTTTTTTTTTTTTTTTTTTCTGATATAATAATAACCACCGCAATGTATTACAATTGATAACACACGAGAAAGCCTTGCATGTTTGAATATTTGCACTATAAATCTTTTGAGAGTTATTAAATTGAATGTTAATCAAAATGCTCTAGATACAATTTCACAAAAATATCGTTAATTAACTAATTAATTTTAGTTGTATTTATTTGCTTAATTTAAATTAATTTATAAAGATTTTCTTTTCTCAAAGTAATATCTCTCTTCAATTTAGATTACAAAATATATCTAACATTTATGACAGTAGGAGAGAGGCAACGAATTTGTTTTATACATTTAAAAAAATTAATATAGTATTGAAATTTGAATATTTTGACATTTTTAAAAATAAAGATAAATTTAATATATTAAGTGTCACAATACAATATTATACTAATATGTCATTGTCAATATTTATATTGAAAATCATATTAGTAGCAATACATGCAATTAATATTATTAGAATAGTTTTTTTCAAATTATATTTTTATTATTAAATCATATTTTTTCTTTACTATATTTTAGTTAATTTGTAAATTGTGCACCTCCTTATATAGCTCAATAATCCCAATGATGTTAAAACATGAATCCATGGATAAGTTCATAAAGGAGGTCTTCACGACTGCCATGTAACTTGAAAAAATAAAATACTAAAAAAGAAAGTACAAGAGACCATTCAAGAATGTGATGGATAAAAATACATTGAATTATGTAAAAAATATACTTTATTGAGATGTAAGGTTATGAACATGGAGTTTAAATCTACATTTACTATAAAAAAAATACTCTATTGAGATCTAAGGCTAAGAACATGGAGTTTAAATCTACATTTACTATTGAGTCCCTATAACAAGGGATAAATCTATGGAGGTACATGGTACTAGGTTCTTTGGTTAGTTCTAGAGGGATCTTTTCCATGTACAGGGTTCATCAATATTAAACATTACATTTTTCCTAAACACTTTGAAATTTGTAAAGTCCCTTTCTAGTTGGCATCTCTTAGCAATTGAGATTAGGCTAATATGGTGATTAGAGGGTTTTATTGGGGATTGACACTTTATGATGGGGCATAATTTCATATTATAATATTATAATAAAGTGCAAAAATGAGAATATCTTTTATCCCACATTGGGGAGAAAAGTAAGAGAGCTCCAACAATGATAGAATAAATTAACATAAGAGGTTCTTTTTTTTATCATCTGATTATTGTCATTTGCATTTGATGAGTTTTATGGAGCTAAGGGTTTCTGGATATTATCTACTTAGTCTTTGGGAATGAAATCTCCCATAGATTAGCATAACTAAAATGATGAAATATCCTCCAAAGGATTGCAAATTGGAAGGGATTCTTTAGTCCTTTCATTTGTGCTTGAATTGGAGAATACATTTATTGATGGTTGCTATAGTGTCATGAATAGTACGCATGCTACAATACTAGGCTTGATTATGATTACAATTTCAACTCCTTCATTGTACAATTTTTATATTAGGTTCTACATTCAATTTGCATCATTTAAATTGGTCATTTGGCATTGTAAAGGTATTTGTAATTCAACAAGTTGAGGTTTGAATTGTCAAGGGATATTACAGTGGTATCAAAGCAGTTTCCTACCATCCTTGTGGGTTTTGAAAACTATTTTTTTCATGCACCAAAGTGATAGAGAAAAGAGGTATTATCAGAGGGAAATCAAAAGAAATTGGCAACCACCACTTATTTTGATGAGTGAGACAGTTACAGGTTTGATAGGTTTTCAATCTAGTTCATCTTTTGGATTGTCTATTTAGGATACAAGCATGGGTGATAGAACAAAGTTTCCTTGAGGTACTTGGGATGAAAATGAAAAGGCTAGACAAACCTTCAAAGGTCTGTAGGTAGGTTAGTAGCAGGTAGCTAATCTATTATAGTTGTTGACCATGGCTATATAGAGGTTGAGTACACATAGGAGACCATCACCACATCATGATGAGGATAAGAGTGATGTAGGTTCACAAAGGATGCCCAAGACTATGTCACAAACAAAAGATAGGCCTACATGACCTACTTATGTAAGACAAGAGCCTAATGGGGCTATTGTAGATGAGGAGCCTAAGGAGGGATTTGTTAATACTTTTATAGTAGAGAATGATGAGTAGGAGTTACTGACCCTAGAGATTAGAGAGAGACTTACTTTTGATAGGTTTATCACGTAGAGGAGAGAGCATTATAGTAATAAGAAAGATAGGAGGCCTAGACATCATAACCATGACCTGATGCAAGCCACAAATAATCTCACCTTGGCTATATTTGATGACAATAGTAAGATTACAACACAGGCTTGGATCAGTAAGTTGGATACCTTCCTTACTTTGTGACCCATGGATGAGGAGGATGCTATTAGATATGCTACTAGAGATACATTAGTAGAAATCAATGAGAAAAACCTTACAATTGTTAGCTTTATATAGAATAAAATTTGTACCCTACAACTGTTAGTTTTATGAAAAATACAACTTGCTAAATTACCTTTGACAAGTACAATGTTCCAAAGTATGTACAATGAAGCCATGAATGAAATTAGTATGAATTTTGTTAATCCAAAAGAGTACAAATACAAGAGATATACAAAATATATAGGATATGCTGTTAAGAAATTTAGAGTAAAATTACATTTCTTAAGAATGCTATTTTCCATGAATGGCTTCTCTCTTTTAAATACTGTGTTATTCTTTATATGCTTTAATAAAAACAATATTTTAAAATATCAAGACTCATGTATGAGTAGCTAATATCATTTTTGCAAACATACGTTAAGATGTACAATAACCAAATTGCTACAACAAAAAGAAGCATGCTCTTATTGTCTCTACCATATTGGCATGGTCACGTGGATAAATAAAAGTTTGAAGCATTTTATAATTACATTCAATATCAGAATCATGGGCTATTAGTGTTTTGAATTTTACATAGCTATAAAGACAATACAAAAATAGAAGAAGATCACCCTGAGCTATAGCTTCATATAGCATGTATTCTAAAAAAGTTCACAGCTACCAGCAATGAGTCCCATCAAGTACTAGGATCACTAATAACAAAAAAACGTTTAAATAACAAAAATTACCTCAATGTAGTTATTTGTCTCCAATCTTCTACTGAATTTTTTTAGCTAGTGAAATACAAAGGAATCTAATTTGCTCTTCACTTTCTCCAAAATAAGTTGAGCATGCTAGCTTAGAATAATATTTATTTGTGAAGATTTGTACAAAATCAGATTTATGTTATCATATGCAATAAAAAGCATCAAAGTTGGATATAGATTTTTACAAATGAGATAAGATTAAAGAGAAATGTGATTGTAAAAATTATCATAGTCTTCTTGGTTTGATCTAAAAATATTATCTGTGTTTCACTTTAAAGTAAATTCTCATGTGTATATTTAGTGACTCCCCATTCTAGCATATTTATGACAGCTATGAATTCTGGGCAGATTGAATTAACTATAAATAAGTAGAGGAAAAGGGTCAATTTGGACATACATTAAAATGGCTTCTATACATGTAATGGAAAATCACCAGAACCTTCCATCATTAGCAAAATCAAAATCTACAGCTCTTCGTTAACTTGTTACTAAACCTTTTTTCAACATCCAATCTCAATTATCACATAGACTATTTTTTCGCTATCTTATTCTTCTACCACCACTCAAGCTACTTGAGGTTTATCATTGGTAGGGGATATTTAGATATTCACAACAACTGAGGTGGGAGAAGAGGGGATAATTGAAAATCGAGGCTAGAGAAGAGGGGAGAATCAAGGTGGATGACAAGACCTAATAAAGGTTTTTTCAGGCTTTTCCACATAATGAGGTTTAGGGCCCCTCATTGCTACGGGATTACCAAAAGCACTAGCTATCTGCTATGGCCTTTCCTCCTTCATGCAAGTGTGACACATGCCTTTATCTTCCAACTATAGTAGATCCCTATGGTGATTACAAAATGGAGACCATACAATCGATGTGTTTGTTGAGGCTTCTAAGAGGTATTCTAACCCTTGTTTTTGTTTTGGTGCTTCTAATTAATTCGCACCATTAGATTTTAGGGTATTTTGGTCCATTTTCTTACTGATCTTAGTGATGCTTTGCTTTCTTATCTCTACTTGAGCTATGAAAGCCTTAAGTGCAAATACAATGCATGACTGTATGCATATTAAGTTCTTTTTTGTTCCTTCACTTTAACTTTTAAGTCTTTATTGAAATTGTAATTTGAGAGGCAAACTTTATTAAAGAGATTTATGATGGTATAGAAGAATTTCATGAATGTACATTCCTTAGATTTTCCACATAAATAAATGTCTTCAGATCTTCCTTTATTTGGTCACAGAGAACATTGATAAATAATAAGAAATCTAATCTAGCAATAATAAAATTAATAGGACTACTACAAAAAAATGACTAATATTTGCATCATAGGGCTCTATTTAGTACTTACCCACCCAAGCCATCCCTTAGTTGGGTGGAATCCATGCTTACTACAACATCAAAACTAAATTGTTAATCAATAACAGTAATAGTATTTCGAGAGAGCATTTGGACAGCCTGAGTGACCTTCTTTTCTACTATCTGGTCCTATCTAGTCACAAAGAACATTGATAAATAATAAGAAATTTGATCTCACAATAATCAAATTAGTTCTGTTGAAAAGAATATGATTGTTGTCTTTATGAGAAATAGATAAAAAGACAAGTTGTTTCCATTACCAACATCAACTTAGTATTAATATGGAGCCAACTGAGGACAAAAAATATATGCGAACATTTGAATAGGTCTGAATGAGCGAAGCTTCTCTAAACAACAAATAGAGTCTCAATGCAGTATAAAGCAAGTAGAGCTTCAAGCTACCTTGAGATAGCAATCAAGTCTTCTAGCCAAAGCTACTAATAGTGTTATTTTCCTAGATTTAGGTGGATGAAGAAGAAAATAGTTTAGTGATTGAACCAAACCTCTATACTTGGAAACTCAATCCTCACTGTAATTGTACCCATTTTTATTATTATCACCCATCTTTGTTTTGAATGTGATTATTGCAGAAAGATTTGAGTTTTAATTTTACCTCTCTACTCATAAAAAAGATGACCATTAAGTCATGTAGGTTTAAGAATCTCATAGGTTTTGTACTTGTAAAAATTTGCCTAAGGGAAAAATTCACCCAGGAACTAAGAACTCAAACACAAGCACACAATAGACCAAAGAGAGAGAGAGAGAGTATGATTAGAATAACAATGTATTCAATAACTGGTTCATTATAGAGTACACTAGGAGTGCCTAAATATAAAAGCCTCAGGAGAGCTTCTAGAATCCATAGAAGTTAGCATCATGATGTGTCATACAACCAAGTACATGTCCACCAGATATGGGTTATCCTCCATTAAGAACGAAAGTAAGTGTGGTGATGTGAGAATAAGCCTACAAAGGTGGGACACACAAAATAGTGTTGTAGACACCATGTGCTCAAATAGAGTTGCGTACTCCCGTGTTGTCAACATGACAACTCAAAAGGTGTGCAAACTCCTAAGTGTCTCACAAATAAAAATAATAAAATAATGCAAAATAATTAAATAATGCATTAACCTAAGTAAACTTAAGTAAGCATAATAAGTAAATACTTATTTACACCAACACCCCCCCTTAAGTGCAACTTAGGGGAATGCCCTTAAGCTTACAAACTAGGATGAAGATGCATAATGGGTCCCAGCTACTAGGCCATATTAGGTACCCATGTACATAATGAAGATGCAAATCTCTCATAAAGCGGGGAAAGAGGGAAAACCTCATGGGAAAAACCCTCCCCCAAAAAGAGAGATAAGTAAGATGCATCAATGGATGGAGTAATCAAGACCCCCCCATTACGACATACATCTAGTATATACATAAGAGAATAAAAGAAGGAAGAGAGAGAGAATAGGCTCCCCCCCAAAAGAGGAATGCCAACAAGTGAAAGCCGCTTCGATGAAGAAGCTAGTCCATGAATGCAGAATGGTGTTCCTCCCCTTAGGAAGAAACAATGCCAAAGGTACACTCCTAAAGATGTATGGTGGCCCTAAAACTTGCTCAAGTATTCCTGTACTAATGCTGAAGTTCACCCCTTCCAACTATGCTGAAAAGAAAAAATGCAGATTTGTCAAGAATGTTTGTTGAACTTGTTCCACTAAACCATCTATCTCCTCAACTAACAAAGAGACCTCCACTAATTTCTATTCATAAGGATCCATAATCATGCCAACCTGTTTAGATTGATCATGTAGAGAATGGACATGAGGGTTAGATTGAGCCCTCGTAACAACTGTAGAAGAATCATCATCACTGAGAAGATGTAAGTCCTTTGGAAGAAAGGTTTGCCCAAGCTGGACAACCAAAGACTTTAAGGTGACTCACAACTAGTTTTCTGCCTCACCATGCCTCAAAAGGAGTCTTGCCATCTAAGGCTGGATGAGGAGACCTCTTAAGTATGTGAGTAGCATTGCTAATGGCTTCAACTTCAAGTGTAGGATCGAGAGACTTGGCCTTTATCATGCAACTTGCCATGGTCTTCAGAGTTCTAATCCTCATAGCTGCAACATCTATCTTGTGTAGACTAAATGTTGGTGAGTTTTGAAGATCAATCCCCTCAATTATGTAAAAGTTCTTAAGCCTTCTATCAACATATCTATTCTCACTGTCCACCCTTAGTAATTTGATGGCTTTCCTTGACTTGTATTCAACATGAGTCTTGAAGTCTTGAAGCTTATGAACCACTTCATTCTTATGATGAAGGAAGAAGACCCAAGTGAATCTTGAAAAGTTATCAACAAATATGAGTATGTAGCGGCCTTGGCTGACGAAAGTCACTGCAAAGGTTCTTGCTAATACGATGTGAACTAGCTAAAGAACTACTGGAGCTTGAGAAGACTTCCCTTTATCATACTTCTCCTTGACATTTATATCCATTGAACAAGATGAACACTCTCCCTTAGAAAAGTTGATATTAGGTAGACCTTTCACCATATGTTTTAAGCAAAGTTGCGGAAGAGAGCGGAAGTCAAGGTGACCAAACCGCTCATGCCATAAATTGATGTTTGAAGTAGTAGAGTGAGTTAACAAGGCTTGGAAAGGACTCTTAGGCATAAAGTGGGAGAAGGAATAAAGCCTCTTGTCATGATTGACTTTCCCAATTGCTACCAATGAATCATCTTTGAGACTTCGCACCATCACTAAATCAGGAAGGAACTTAACCTTATGACCATCTCCAAGGTGAGTGATTTGGTAAAATGATAGGAGATTAGAGTTTAGATTTGGAACATAGAGAACATCTTTGAATTCCCCATTTTCCATTTCCACATGTCCTTTCCCTTCAACTTCTATTTTAGTATCATCTCCCATGAAGATCTGTGGTACCTTTGACTGCTTCAATGAAGAAAAGTCTTCCCTTGAAGAACCTATGTGGTAAGAGGCACCTGAGTCAAGTATCCATTCTAAAGAACTTGTGTTTGCCATAAGTTCTTGACCTTTACCTTTTGAAGAGGTAGGAGTAGAATCCTTGGAAGTACTTGGCACTTGAATCTTGTTCTTCTTGAGTAGATTTTCCAACTCATCGATTCTTTTTGTTTTGCAATGATGTTCGTCATGATTTGGCTTTTTGCAATATGCACAAAAGAGTTTATCCTTATTGTCATTACTTCCTTTCTTGTTTGAAGAAGAACTGCCTTGTTGAGAGGAGGATTGTTGTTTCTAAGATTGTGTTTTCTGCTTCCACTGCTTCTTGTTGTTGTTGATTTTTCCCCCTTGATTAGATTTCTGAGCATCACTAGCCGCCAAGGCTTTGGTCTTAGATAACTTGAGAAGTCCAAAATCCACCAAGTGAGATTGTTCAACAATCAACATGTCTGCAAATCCATCAAAGGAAGGCTTCTGGTAAGAAGATCCCATGGTTAACCTGTGAGTATTAAAACTTGAAACAAAGTTGGCATACTCAGAAGGTAGCTTCTTCAGGATGTGATGAATCAACCTATCATCCTTCATGGGATTTCCACAATCTTTAAGAAGTGCCCTATACTCATTGACTTTAATGATATAATCCTGAATTGTGTCATAATTCTTACGATCCAAGAGAAGCAGATCATCCTCAATCTGAAATCCCTTTTCTTCATTCACTTTACCATACAACTGTTCAAGTTTGTCCCAAGCTTCTTTAGATTCTGAACAATTTTTAATGTGAAAGAGAAGATCCCCATGTACACAACTTTTGATAACACCTAAAGCTTTTCGGTCTAGATTTGTCCAATCAATGAGTTCTTTAACATCAGTAGGTTTGGTAATTGTACCATCTACATAAAGACTATATCCTTTTTCCATTAATCTACTCAATGCAATATCTTTCTATGTAGAATAGTTGCGTGAAGTTAAAGGAGGACATTTAAAACCATGATGCAGAAATGAAAAGAGCACAAGATAGAGAGACAAAAAAAACTTAGTACACCCCCCCCCCCTCCCCTGTTCACTCAATCAAAAGACCCCCCCAAAAAAGATGCTTTAGCACTTTATAAGTAGTGTGTTTACAATGAGCCACTTGTCAAAATGAACAAAGTGGACTTTCTGATTTTGCTTTTACAACTACCTTATGAGGCTAAAATCTGTCACTTAAGCATTGTATCTTAGTTTTACAACAATTTTGAAAAAGAACCAAAGCTATACAATGCCAAAGAAGGCCTAATTCTAAAAGTGAAAAATTGGTCCACACAACCTTAGAATTTGACTTCAGATCTAGAAAGTAGATGAAAAAATAAGCACTTTCAAAAAAAATAAAACCTAAAAAAGTGACCAGATGTGCCTGTACGAAGCTTCTGAATTTGTAAAAGGCAGGATTATGCAAGTACAGTCACCAAAAAATGCAATTTTTGCAAAATTTGTGCACCAAAACAAGAAACCAACACTACCACTAGAAAATTTAGGAAATTCTACTTGATTTCAAAAAAAATTACACCTGAATCGGAGTCTGGATGTCCAAGATATGAGTTCTCAAAGTCAGGCTACCAAACTGAAAAGCAATCTGAAGAGGGGTCTGGAGGAGAAACTGTGAGTCTAAATTTGACAGTCAAATAGCCATCAACATAGTTGTAAAATGCCTATGAATGAAAATCAAATGGCCATCAAAATTAACATAGTCTTCTACTGACATCAGCAAAAATTTCACGCCCTGTACTGACGTGGTAGCTAACTGGATTGTCCATACTATACAGACTGTATAGTTGGCAATTTCATATGCTGATGTGTCACTTCATTCGATTCCATGAGTGACATCGCAGTCCGAGATGTAACAACTGGGCAGCTGTCATGGGGTGGCTAAGTCAACCAACATAGTGAGAAGAACAGTCCATGTGGCTGTCAGCTATTTGCTAGGGGTCCGCTGGGAGGTTGCAGCAATGTCTACCATGGCAGTGGAGTCCATGTGGCCAAGTGCAGGAGCTCCACATGTAGACCCGCGGGCAGGAAAAATATGCCGAAAACCTTTTCACAGTTGCAAGGAAATACAGAGCTGCCAAAAAATAGGGAACCCTGCTGGAAAATTGCACTTGCTTGGAATGATGTAGTGGTCGGAGGTACCAAGCCCACATCGAAATGTGTAAAAAACCTTCATCGATAGGTGTCTTCCAAACATCATTCGAAAAAATGCCGCAGGAGAAGTCGATGCAGCGGGAGGAGTCGATGTAGTGGGCCGAGATTAGAAGATCTACAGATCGCCAGAGGTTGCTATGCTCACGCTGAGAAAACCCACATGCAATGCCGAAAAAGGATTAGCCCATTAGAGGTTGCTGTGCTCGAGCTAAGAAAACCCACATGTGATGCCGAAAAAGGATTAGTCTGCCGAAGGAAGGAAAAATGGCAGTGGGATTCTGTTACGCATCCGAGAAACGTCCAATGCGCGGGCGAAAAAGTCCAAAGCAGAGTTTGCTGATGTGGGCAAGGTTTTCTTTTTTTGTTTTTAAACATGTTGCCAGATTGTTCAATGCCGTGGGTGCCAGAGTTTCCTTTCTATCTGGTGGGATTGTAGTTTTTTGTCCCACATGCATGGGAATAGTGCGCTCAGTGCTATTTAAATTGAAACGCCCAATGTTATCAAATAAAATGAATGGCTAGAGATTGGGAAGCCTGTCACTAGGTTTATGTGACTAGAATTGAGGTCGAGGCCTATGCCAGAGAGCCATAGGGTTTGGAGGTCTGAAAATTTGTGATTCCCCACTGGTTTATAACAAAATTCATAGTATGGCCTTGCATCAAATTTGATAGTGCTGTGTTGAATTAATAAAATATGCCCTATGAATGCAAATAAAAATACCCTCCGAAAATGGCAGATCCGGGGTGTCACTGCCTGGGTCTGCTAAAAATTTTCACTGTTGTCAAATAAATTTTGAAAAAATGACAGAAATCACAGAGAAATTACAGATTCGAAATAAAATTAAATCACAGATTTAAAAATAAGATCATACCCATACTGAAAATCGAGTCTCTGAGTTTCAATTTGCAAATTTTTTTTTCCTCATGGTCAACTTTGGGCCAAGGTAGGCATGCTTATAGTTGATTTTTACCAGTTTAGCATTTCAGATGCAATGGCGAGGTCAAATCTAGCTCTGGACGCTCCCAATTTTTGCAGCACTCCAGATTCAGGCTAAGGTGATGAAGCAAGCAAGAGGTCTCGAACGGCTTGTGATGAAAAAATCTCCAAGTTCCTCTGATACCATGTAAGAATTTTCCTAAGGGAAAAATTCACCTAGGAACTAAGAACTCAAACACTAGCACATAGTAGACCAAAGAGAGAGAGAGAGAGAGTATTATTAGAATAACAATGTATTCAATAACTGGTTCATTATAGAGTACACTAGGAGTGCCTGAATATAAATGCCTCAGGAGAGCTTCTAGAATGCATAGAAGTTAGCATCATGATGTGTCATACAACCAAGAACATGTTCATCAGATATGGGTTATCCTCCATTAAGCACGGAAGTAAGTGCGGTGATGTGAGAATAAGCCTACAAAGGTGGGACACACAAAACAATGTTGTAGACACCATGTGTTCAAATAGAGTTGCATACTCCTATGTTGTCAACATGACAACTCAAAAGGTGTGCAAACTCCTAAGTGTCTCACAAATAAAAATAATAAAATAATGCAAAATAACTAAATAATGCATTAACCTAAGTAAACTTAAGTAAGTGTAATAAGTAAATACTTATTTACACCAACAATACCAAAGCTGAAAGGGAAAAATGTTTGTATCTAAAAAAATTATATATGTGATTTAGCCTGAAACAAAACTTTTACAAAACAATTTCATGGTCCAGTGAGTAATCTTAAGTTTGGAACAGTACTGTAAAGTTGAATTTTCAGAAATAGATGAAATCAATCTTCTCAATGGACATAGAGGGGTCAACTACAAAAACTATGACTTTAGGTTAACAAATCTTTTCATTAAATTCATCTAGCTATATCTTGAGATTGAAGTGGGGATAAGAATTAATTTTAGGGTAGTCATTTTAAGCTAAGGCAAGTCCCAAGCCAAAATAACAAGCTTAGAAAGTAAGACATCCTAAAGTTTGGGCTATTAGTGAGAGAAGAAAACCCACTCTTGTGGTAATGAATCACATGTCCATTTGCAAGTGAAACAAGCCCTTATTTTGGTGGCAGATCATTCTCATATTTACCGGTGATCTGATCATTTCCAATGATTCTATCCATGCATTAAAGGTTGAGGGAGGAATAGGAAGTCAAGTCTAGGCATGACATTTCAACTGAAGAATTTAGATAAATAAAAAATAAATAATATTATCTAGCTCACCAAAATAGTGAGGAATAAATAGAATTAATGCAGGTAGGAAAACTGGTTCATAAAAAGAATAAATTAGCACATCAAATTTTCAAACAAATTATTCGAAGCAAGCATAAACATTTGCAATAAGGCAAAACAAAAATTTAGTATAATGAGCATGTATACAAATAGGGAATTCTAAGCTTGTATTTGATGCAACTATCTTCCATTTTTCCATTTTTCCATTTTGCCATTTTGCAGTACTTCGTGTACTAATTTTCAATTTCCAATTTCCAATTTTAAGTCTTCCATTATTCCATTTTTCTATTTTGCAGCATGCTTCATGTTTCCTACTAATTTTCAATTTCCAATCTTTCATTTTGTAGTATAATTCATGTTTCCTAGTAATTCTTTCAATTTCAATTTCTAGTCTTTAGCACATTTAAAGCTCAGAGGCATGATGAATTGTCAATTTATGTAGGAAAATTGAAACATAATATAGAAAAGAAATATTCCAGTATAAACAAATTGCATTTTAAGATTTTTTAAACAGATTCAAAAGCTATGGATCATAAAGAAAAGGGTAGTGGCACAAGGGTAGCATTGTATAAATGTCCAAACTCTATGTACGTCAAGTATATTCTCTATAACCTTGTATGTGCTCCATCTTAAACCAAGCTATAGATAAATCATTATCTTCATAAGGAACTCAAAAATATGATGAGGAAAATACACAATAGGATAGATCTGAATCCATTGAAGGAAACTTAGATTTAGGAAGTTAATTTTATCCAGTCAAGGGAGACCAAAAAATATAGCAACTTTGTAAGGCAACACTAGTCTAAAATGCACTCAATCATGACCCAAAATACTGGTTCACATATAGGCAAGCCTTATGAATATAGGCAAAATTATATCAAAAAATATGCTCTAACTAAAACCCACTACACCATCATACAAACAGATACCTTAGAGTCCACTCCAAGTGTCTAGGTGTCTTCTGCATGCAACCAAAATCATTATCTTTTCTCTAACAGTTTCTATACTTCATAGTTGACCATAACCCTAGGCTTAAAGTTTCTAATTTGGCCACACCTATTAATCTTGTCATAGAGAATGTTGATAAATAATAAGAAATCTGATCCAACAATAATCAAATTAGTAGGACTATTGGAAAAAAAATGAATAATATTTACATCATAGGACTATATTTACTATTTACCCAACCAAGGCATTGATAAATAATAAGAAATCTAATCCAACAACAATCAACTTAGTAGGACTATTGGAAAAAAAATAAAAATTATTTACATTATAGGATTGTATTTACTATTTACCCAACCAAGCCATTGATAGATAATAAGAAATCTAATCCATCCATAATCAAATTAGCAAGACTATTGAAAAAAAAAAAAGAATAATATTTAGATCATAGGACTATATTTTCTATTTACCCAACCAAGTCATTCCTTACTTGGGTGGAATCCATGCCTACTGCAACATCAAAACATAATTGTTTATCAATAACTGTAATAGTATTTGGAGAGAGCATTTGGACAACATGAGTGACCTTCTAATGCTAAGTCTATCCAGAAGAACTTCAGTAAACACAAAGTCTTTGCCTGCCCCTATTTCTGGTCTTGATGGTAAGATGGCCTTCATCTATGGAGAAGAGAGGAGGAGTTCACAAGTAGTGGCATCTGTGTCATGTTTTAGTATTACCTGATTTGCTAGCTAGACATTGAAAACATTTTCAAACTATATGTAAGATGAAGATGGAGCTCGTTAATAGAGAAAGCCCTATGTAGGAGAACCAAGGAATTTCATATTATATTCTGATGCAAGTTAATCCTAATCCCCAACTTATCCTCAGACTTTTTTTGTTCATTAAAAAGTTTGAGATCAAAGCTAATTTTATATTAACAAACAGTTAATTGATCATAATCATAGATAGAAAATTATAGTCTTTTAACTGATTTGTGATAGTGAACATCAAAATTAACAATATTTTTACAAAGTACATGTCAATATCATTGGATCTTTTTATTTTAGAAGAGGCATAACAAATGGACTCAGACATCAAGCCAATCGAAACTAAAGTATTCTTCCACAATTTCAACTCTAAGTTATGGAATACAAGTGTTCTTCACCCCCCATAACTACTTCCCAATCATCTCATCATATCAAGCTCCTTCAATTTCTTGAGAAAAACCTTGTGAAAATTTTTAAGACCAAATCTTGCATTACATTAGACTGGGAGACGTATAGCTCTAAAGTATTTCTATGTGTGATTAATGTATTTCCTCTATTAAGTGAAAGCATATCAGCCTAGTGTTGGAAAAAAAAAAAAGATTAAAAGAAACCCAATATATAAAAACAATGACAAATAACTTGGATTGCCTATTAAGTTGAACAACTTTCTATTTGCAAGTTCTGATAAGATGGCCAAAGCATGAGGCTTTTGCAGCTTTTCAACGTAAATTTTGACGTCTGCGGGAAGTAATTCCAAGTCCAAGAGTGTAAGGAATGCTCTTACAAAACCAATGCCACATCAGCCATCTCCATAAATTGCAAAAAGTTCAATGAGAGACAAAGTCTTTTGAACATTGACTAGTCAACATTAGTTGATTAACTATCATTAACTTTAAACAAAATGATACATATACATATATGCTCAAATTTAAAAGAAACCATAAATTCGTTACCAAATTACAAATACCAGATACCATATGGCCTAAAAAAGATGACCTTGTTGAAATGAGCTTCAGAACCTGTCTAAGAACACAAAGGCAAGAATATTGTAGGAATGCTTTACCACCCTACCATGAAGTTTTTAAGCTTCCCCAGAATCTTTCCTGACATGAAAGATACCTAGCCCAACAATGAGATAGTCTAATCAAGTAAAACTTAGATGGGTAATGGAATTGTGCTACACAAATAATGTGAGTCAACAAGATAGCAAAATAATATTTTCTTAGTTATCACTTCAGTTTCACAATCCCTTCTCCATCATTTATAATAAGTAAAACATATCAAGGTTTATCCATCATTGAGTTCCATATACCCATCCACATGCAAGGATAAAACCATAAAGTCCATTAGTGATGGATCAATTAATTACAACATCTTAGCTCATTTCTAGCAAGGAATTTAATCCAACTTTCAAAGGGGAATACAAGTATTACCAACAATTCTCTATTGACACATGTTATAAATACACATATATTAAACCAATCACATAGCTAACGATGAAACTCTTTCTCCATCAATTAGTATTCATAGTATGTTATCCTATCTTAAATTCCTCACATAAAACATAAATACACAACTAGCATGACATCATTACTTCCACTATGCACTACCAACATATAGGCATACAAGTAAAACAGCATTTTTAAGGAGTACATGCCCTTGATGCTTACATTCAGTCTATGTCATTAAGCATGATGTTCACACTTTGACTAGTCAAACAAGATTTAAAACATATTTTATATCCTTGAAAAATATATACTCCATTTACATGAATATCCATAACAATAGCAGTTAATATTAAGTAATAACTTCCACAATCAAACCATAGGAAAACATATTTCCATCTTGAACTCTGAAAAGTTTTAGGCAGCAGTACATTCTAATATTTGGAATTTATTAGGAAAACAATCAGAATAGTTTCAGTATTACAACTAAGTTCAACTCTGTTCACTAAGTGTGTTTTCCTCTGTGCTAAATTAGAAGATACTTTTACAAAGATGAAAAAAACTATCTTGGACAGTCTCAGCCCTAGTTACAATACTCTTTGTTTTCAATTAAACTCTATCTTTAGTCTATGTATCAAACCAATTGAGCCACTATATCAAGAATAATCAAACATGTCTTGTCATAAAGTGAATTACGTTTTTCTACATTAAAAGAAAAGTTTTATTTATATAAGGAAACATTTGATTAAAAAGATTCAGAAGAGCAGCAACCACATAGTTTTTAACATGTAGATATCATTTCATCCAGCATTACGGAACAGCCAGAAAGAGAAGCTCAATGTTTGATTCATCATTTGGTTAAGCACCTATTAGAACAAGGAATGTCCCAAACTCAAGGTGTTCTGGCGGATTGATCTCAAGAATTTATTGTGTCTTTCCATGGTAACTCTGAGAATGGATTCAATTCAATGCATGACAGATTATATCAGACCAAGAAAAATTCCAGTATATCAACATAGGAAACTTGCAGATTGTTAAATAGACATAAGGATGCAAAATCAAGCGGTAATAAGCTTTGAAGGCTCCTTACTTAAAACATTTAAATTTATGCTTTGAAATACCTAAAAGAGGAGTTTTTTAAAAAAAAACAAAAGAGTTGCAGTATGGAGGACTCTTTCTTTTCTTTACTGATTTTGATTGAGTGTAGACGAACTCACATTATCCTTTAACAATGCCACCAACTTCGCATTTAACTATCCCAAAGGATACGCTATTGCTATCTTTAAATCATGTTCAAACTTAAAGGTCGAGAAAACAAAAGTTGTACAGCACAAGGAAGTAAATACTAGATTGCCGGAGCCAGTAGAGCAGAAGCCATTGACGAGATCCACCAAAACTAGCCCAGTTTTCTTCTTTTCCGAGGAAAGAAGCATCCTTGATTGAGAGACAAAATATCCTCCCCGAGGACTCGATCCGAAGACATAGAAGACCTGCTGCGATGGAACAAGCTCAGAGGGGCTCTCAATAGCTGGGGTCTGAAGATTCGGCTTCGCAAGCAAGTCTTGAGAGGTCCACAAATTTTCTGTGGCAAAGGTCCAGCCATGCTCAAGAAAATATTTGGCTGCTTTGCCTAACGACGTACCCGGTTTTATCCTGTTTTGCAATGGTTTATATAGTGAAATGTCGATAGAAGCATTTGCGCTTCATAAGAAATCTAGAACAAAAAGATTGAAGAGCTGATGATGAGGGTAGCCATGTCAGACCATAAAGATACAAAAAGAGGGCATGAAACTCCCGGCAGAAAACACTCCATTGTAACAAAAATGCTCTCTCTCTCACTTACAACGTGAAACTCATCTTCAGCAAACATATCTAGCAGTTGACACATGACCGATGGTTGGTTAGTAACATATGGGCAAGAGTGCCCACAATAAGAGGCTGCAGGAATCCAATGTTTCTTTTTCCTGAATGCAGTCCACGCATCTACCCCAAAAACAGTAATTGGAATACACCCATATGCAAGTATTCTGAAGTAAAAGATAATGCAGCCGGTAGATTCACCAAGGTTGCAGCCTATTGCGAAAGCGCTGTCAGAAGCAACATCTAATACCCCCATCTTCCAAAACTAAATCTTTCTATTTTTTTCCCCCGCTATTTTGAACACTGAATCAGTTATCAGTTTTTATAACGGTTCGATCTCCCCTTTCACATTACTCACAATAGGTTTTTTCAAAAATACTTAATCGAATTAACTTCATTCCAGTAAAAAAAATCATAACAACAATTAAAGGTGGCATTAAAATATCCATTTTATTCAGTCATGAGGAAACGGGTCGTGACAAAGACGTTGGAAATTTAAACGTCAAACACCTGCAAGTTGTCCTCGAGCCCTACACCCATCTACCCTGTCAGGTCACCGCAAGCATCCATGGACGGTAGGCATTTATTTTTAGTAGATGAGATTTTGAATTTGAACATTGAGAGGGAAAGGAAGAATGTGACAAAAGAAATGTTTATTCATTCATTCATCAGAGTTCAAGCAGATCAAGCAAATCAAAAGTTGCAGAGGAGAGCAGAGTAAAAGAAGGAAGAAGAAAAGAAGTTTGTGCCTGTAGTTGCATGTGTTTCCCCTATTCTCTCTGTAAGTTGTTGTTTGGATTTGTCCTGTTGAAGCAGTGATTGCTCCAGGCACCATTGTATGCAGCTATTAGAGTTGCAGGTTTAAAGTTTATTGAAGTTTGAAGTTTTACCAGTTTAGGGTTGTTTTAGGATTTCTTGGTTGAAGCCGAATGTTTCTAAATTTTGTAATAGTTTGCAAGCAGGCATACTTGAATACATTTCTCTTCCCTTGTATGTTGCATTTGAGTAATTTGTTTGAAAGCTTAAAGCTTTGGCTCTGTGGTTTTAATGGTGAAAACATTCACATTGGAATTTCTTAAGTTATAATTTTTCAGTTGAACAGAACACTCAGCATCCTCTTTCTTAGTTGGAGCCGAGCTCACTCGACATCTATTATTACTGAGCATTTCTTTTGGAGCCGAGCTTACTCGACATCAATTGTCACCGAGTATTATTTCTTTGAGTGCTGAGCTCACTCGGCACCTTCAAGTGCCAAGAAACCTATCACTCAGCACCATCAACTGGCGAGCAATATGTCACTCGTCACCTTCATGTGCCGAGAAAAATTGGCACTTAGCACCTTCATGTGTCGAGCAAAATTTAAGTGCCAAGCAAAATTTTAGGTTTAGGGTTGTGAGTTTAAGTTTGATTTTATAATATTTCTCACATGGTATCAGAGCTTTGAGGCCCCACATCCACAGTGAGTTAGGGCATTTGTTTTTTCTTGGGATATTTGACATGGTAGGAGATGCAGGAAAGATATGGCAACAGCCACCATCCTTTAATGGACAGAATTATGATACATAGGCAAAGAAGATGAAAACCATTATGGTTACAAATAATTTGTGAGAGTTTTTAGTTAATGGATTCAATGATGTGACTGATCCAACTCAGTATGCTGCCCTCACAAATGCACAAAAGACTCATTTGAAAGAGTCAAGTAGGAAAGATGCAAAGGCATTAAGTCTTATTGAAGCAGCAATGACAGATATAGTATTCCCAAAAATTGCAGCAACAAATTATGCAAAAGAAGCATGGGATATCCTTGAGACGAACTTCAAGGGGACTGATAAAGTTTGTAAAGTAAAGCTACAGAACATAAGGAGGGAGTTTGAGAACCTTCAGATGAAGG
This sequence comes from Cupressus sempervirens, assembly GCA_028749045.1. Classification (NCBI taxonomy): domain Eukaryota; kingdom Viridiplantae; phylum Streptophyta; class Pinopsida; order Cupressales; family Cupressaceae; genus Cupressus; species Cupressus sempervirens. The sequence continues at coordinate 846,025,926 of CM053789.1, read as the reverse complement.
AAAATGAATCAGTTGCAGACTTTAGTTTAAGGACCTCCAATGTCATTAACCAACTGAAGTCAAATGGAGAAGACTATCAAGAGTAAAGGATAGTGGAAAAGATATTGAGGAGTTTACCTCATAAATATGACAATTTGGTCATAACCATAGAAGAGGCAAAAGACCTCACTGTATTGACAATGGATGAGTTAATAGGTACACTTCAAACCCATGAGCATAGGATCAATAGATCTACATCTTCTTCTTTCCAAGAGTAAGCATTCAAGGCTCAGAAAAATCCAAGAGGAAGGGGGAGAGGAAGAAATGGCTCAGGCAGAAACTCCAGAGGAAGAGGCCGAGGAAATGGAGGACAAAGAAATGCTACAGTAGAAAGCTTAGGAAGAGTAGATGGAGCAAGTAGCTCACAAAATACTTCAAGAGGAGGTAAGAAAAACTACAACTTAAATAAGAGTAATGTAGAATGCTACTACTGTCATAAATATGGGCATTATGCAAATGAATGCTAGAAAAAGCAGAAAGATCAGTTAGGACAAGCAAATGTGGCTGACGTGAATATGGGAAGTGAAAACACTACCTTCATCATGTTTAATGTTGGTGAAGAAGGAAGCCCTAAGGTTTGGTACCTCGACAGTGGATGTAGCAACCACATGAGTGGCAATGAAACCTTATTTTCATTCATTGACAAGAGTTTCAAATCTGAGATTAAGATGGGTCCCTACCAGTTGTGGGCAAAAGATCTATTATGGTCCACCCCAAGAAAGGTGAGAAGAAGGAAATAAAAAATGTGTATTTTTTCCTTGGTATGAAGCACAATTTGATGAGCTTTGGTCAGCTTATTCAAAATGGATACAAAGTACTGATGAAGAATGACAAATGTGTCATTCATGAAAAGGATGAGAGCAAGAACTTACTTGTAGTAGTTCAAATGACAAAGAACGGAATATTTTTCTTGAGGATTGAGACATGTTTCTCATCTCAAGTTAGTGCTACAACTCCCACACAATCAACTCTAAGGATTGTGATTGAAGACCCTTCATGGTTGTGGCATCTTAGGTATGGTCATCTTGGCTATGCTGGTTTAAATTTATTGCCAAATAAAAGAATGGTAGATGGTTTGCCACGTGTAGGAAATTTTTGTGACAAGTGTGAGGCTTGTATTTTGGGTAAGCAACATAGGCTTTCCTTTAATTTTGGAAATTCTAGGAGGGCTAGATATCCATTCGAGTTAGTGCATACCAACCTAGTTGGTCCTATGCAAGTTACTTCCATTGGGGGGAGTACTTATTTCATGACATTTATTGATGATTTCAGTCGTAAGACATGGGTGTATTTCTTAAAGAATAAATCAGAAGCATTTGATAAATTTTTAGAATTTAAAGCCCAAGCTGAAAAAGAATGTGGACACTATATCAAGGTCCTTAGGTCAAATAGAGGAGGGGAGTATACTTCCAATTCTTTTGTAAAATTTTTGCAGGAAACATGGCATAAAAAAAGAGCTCACTGCTAGCTATACACCATAGAAAAATGGAGTGGTTGAAAGAAAGAACATGACCATTATTGAAATGGCAAGGAGCATGATGAAAGAGAAAGGTCTCCCAACTGAATTTTGGGGAGAGGCTATGGAAACAATAGTTTACCTAATTAATAGGTGTCCTACAAAGACAGTCTGTGACAAAATTTCAATGGAAGCATGGTCATGAGGAAGATGGATAGTTGAACACCTAAGGGTGTTTGGATGTGTTGCATATGCACATGTGCCTAAAGAGAAAAGGCATAAATTGGATGACAAAGGTGTGAAATATATTTTCATAGGGTAAAGCCCAGAATCTAAGGCATACAGATTGTATGACCCATTGAACAACAAGATGAATGTTTCAAGAGATGTGGAATTTTTTGAAAATCAGTCTTGGTATGGTTCAACTGATGAGTCACCAAGCACATCAAGTAAAGTGCCAATTATGAGTGAAGAAGATGTTGATAAATAGCAAGAAGAAGGAGCAAATAGAAGAAAAGGAAAGTAGGTTCAATCGTTGCTGAGCTCCTCTAGGCATGAACGAGTGTCAGTGTCGAGTAATAGTGAAGACTGAGCTGGTCGACAATGCAACAATAGTGAAGATTCTAATCCCACACTCTCCTCCCTGTTACCAAGAAAAACCAAGAGTCTTAGGGAGATATACCAAGATGAAAGGTATGAAGATTATGATGAGAGTGTTAATTTTGCATTATTTTCTCATAGTGATCACATATATTTTGAAGAAGCAATCAAGGAGAAGAAATGGTGTAAGGCCTTGGATGAGGAAATAGATTCTATAGAAAGAAATGAGACATGGGAGCTAACTGAATTGCCTCCCAAGAAGCATGTGATTTGAGTGAAATGGGTCTACAAGACCAAATGCAATGCTAAAGGCAAGATTGATAGGCATAAGGCAAGGTTGGTAGTCAATGGCTACAAATAGCAGTATGGAAGAGACTATGATGAGACATATGCCCTTGTTGCAAGAATGGAAACTGTGCATGTTGTCATAGCAATTACAGCCTAGCACAAGTGGAAAGTATTTCAAACGGATGTGAAGTCCGCCTTCCTAAATGGTGTATTGAAAGAAGAAGTCTATGTAGAGTAGCCACCAAGTTATGAAGTTGCAGGTGAAGAGAACAAATTATATAGATTGAAGAGAGCTCTTTATGGGCTCAAGAAAGCTCCAAGGGCATGGTGCAGTAGGATTGACTCATATTTGATGAGCAATGGCTTTAGCAAAAGCAATGGTGAGCCCACTCTTTACATCAAGACAACATATGTCAATGTATTGATTGTTGTCTTGTATGTAGATGACTTGATTTTTACTGGTAATGATAAGGCTCTAATCGGTCAGTTTAAAGAGGCTATGAAAAGTGAATTTGAAATGATAGACCTAGGTCTCTTGAAATACTTTCTAGGAATAGAAGTAAAACAAATGCATAATGGCATTTTCATCTCTTAAGAAAAATATGTAGGGCAGATTTTGGAGAGATTTAAAATGCATAACAGTAAGGCAGCCCCCACACCAATAGTAGTAGGTCTAAATTTGAGCAAAGAAGACTCTAGCAAGAGAGTAGATCCAACATTATACAAGAGTATGGTTGGAAGTTTAATGTATTTGACTGCAACTTGGCCAGACCTAATGCATGTAGTAAGTCTAATTTTCAGCTTTATGGAAACACCAAAGGATTCTTATTGGCAAGTGGGAAAGAGGATCCTAAGGTATGTGAAAGGTACCAAGGGATTTGGGATTTTGTATACTGCAAATGATGATTTCAAGTTGGTTGGTTACACAGATAGTGATTGGGCTGAAAGTTTAGATGATAGGAAAAGCACTTCCAGATACATGTTTTATATGCGATCGGGTGCAATTTCATGGGCATCCAAGAAGCAACCTATTGTTGCTCAATCTACAGTAGAAGCTGAATACATAGTAGCAAATGCATCAGCATGTCAAGCTATTTGGTTAAGGAGTATCTTGACAGATTTAAATGAAACGCAAGAGGTTGGAACCGCAATTTATTGTGACAACATCTCATCAATTGCATTGTCTAAGAATCTAGTCTTCCATGGGAGAAGCAAACACATAGAGATCAGATACCACTTCATCAGAGAGCAAGTGGAGAATGGGGATATCAAGATGGAATTCTGCAAGTCAGAGTAGCAGATAGCAGATATTTTCACCAAGCCATTAGGCTTTGGAAGTTTTGTACACTTAAAAGAGAGTCTTGGTGTAGTTGATTTGGATCAGTTGTAATCCTTTCTTGTTTGGCTCGAGACAAAGGGTGAGTGTTGAAAATTTAAACGTCAAACACCTACAGGTTGTCCTCGAGCCCCACGCCCATCTACCCTATCAGGTCACTGCAGGCATCTATGGATGATAGGCATTTATTTTTGGTAGGTGAGATTTTGAATTTGAACGTTGAGAGGGAAAGGAAGAATGTGACAAAAGGAATGTTTATTCATTCATTCATCAGAGTTCAAGCAGATCAAGCAGATCAGAAGAGTCAGAGGAGAGCAGAGCAGAACAAGGAAGAAGAAAAGAAGTTTGTGCCTGCAGTTGCACATGTTTCCCCTATTCTCTCTGTAAGTTTTTGTTTGGATTTGTCCTATTGAAGCAGTGATTTCTCCAGGCACCATTGTATGCAGCCATTAGAGTTGTAGGTTTAAATTTTATTGAAGTTTGAAGTTTTACTAGTTTAGGGTTATTTTAGGGTTTTTTGGTTGAAGCCGAATGCTCCCAGATTTTGTAATAGTTTAAATCAAAGATTGAATAGAAGGCAAGCATGCATACTTGAATACATTTCTCTTCCCTTGTATGTTGCATTTGAGTAATTTTTTTGAAAGCTTAAAGCTTTAGCTCTCTGGTTTTAATGGTGAAAGAATTCACGTAGGAATTTCTTAAGTTATAATTTTTCACTTGAACAGAACACTCAGCATCCTCTTTCTCAGTTGGAGCTGAGCTCACTCAGCATCTATTGTTACCGAGAATTTCCTTTGTAGCTGAGCTTACTCGGCATCCATTTTCACTAAGTATTATTTCTTTGAGTGTCGAGCTCACTCGACACCTGTTGCCTGTCATCAGCAGCTTCAAGTGCCCAACAACTTATCACTCGGCACCATCAAGTGCCAAGCAATCTATGACTCGGCACCTTCATGTGCTAAGAAAAACTAGCACTCGAAACCTTCATGTGCCAAGCAATTTTTAAGTGCTGAGCAAAATTTTAGGTTTAGGGTTGTGATTTTATAATATTTCTCACCAAAGAGACATTCGCTTAGTACATCTGGCAAGGAGTCAACACTGATCCATGACAAAGTATATAGCCCTCTTCTCTCATTAGCTAATCTACCTTTTCTTTTACAAATCTTCTTCGTTGCCCTCTTCCAAGCCTTGTGCGATTCCACTTCCACAAAGCTTGTTGTTAGCGAAACCATCTCTTAAAACTATTTACAAAAGGGTCGAATTATTTTTCTGATTTGAAACTTGCTAATGCGCAATCCTTGGTGCTTCAATCCTTACAGTGCTTTATTTTTCACAAATTCTTCCTCTTTGCAAGGCTACTAAAATTTTTTCTTTATAGAAGTTGGTTTTACTGAAGTTTTAATGGAATCAACATTCTCAGCGTTGAGTTGGTTTCATTGAAGTTGCAATGAAATTGGTAGCCTAAGTGTGTGGGCCAAGAAATCTGGATATGATTTTTCTTGTGCTCATTAACGTGTATCTTTCAATGCTTTCATGAGACATAATTCATCACCTCTTTATTAGGTGTATAATCTTTCCTCACAAGTTGTCAATCATTTCGTATTTGCTTCTTTGCATTTAACAATGTCGTGTTGTCTTCTACTGTGCATTTTCTATTCGTCCACGTATGAAGCTAACTTCATATTTCGCTATGCTTTGGACTGCGTTTCAGACCTTCTAGACTTATCATTGTCAAAATTTAGTTTTCTAAGGTTGGCTATGGCTGTGTGAACTCATTTGCAGGGTGATCTTGTATCCTTCGACCCTTTTTGTGAATTGTATTCTTAATATATATTTATTAATAGAAAAGGACTATTTATCAAACAATTTACTTTTCTAACTTGGACCATCTTTTATTTATTATAATAAGATATTTAAATTACATACATACATACATATATAAATATAAATTACTATTTAAATTATTGAATAATAATCTTCAAGTTATAATAATGATTGTTGGATTGATGTTGATAATTAGAAAGGTAGTTGTGGTGGTTTTGATAAGAGCTTTTAAATTGATGCATATAATACAAGACATATTGTCAATAGAATTATTAAAATATTGTTTCCTATAAAACACTTCTAGAAAATGCTTATTAAAAAGCATAAAACGTGGTGGAGAATCTACTAAAACTTGCTTTCCCTTCTAGTTACCCTAAGAGGAAGCTACTTTTGTTGAAGAACAAAATAGTTTGGAATATATTTATCTTCTTGCAAGACCATACTTGCTTATATACAATACTTCAAAACATTTGTTTCATCTTTTAGTGGTTACATGACTTGGATTACATTAGTATATATCCACAATTTGCATAATCATTTTTAAAAAGATTCGATTTAAGTGATTATGTAAAATCCACGACAAGTCCTTGAAAGTCTACTTAGTTGAAGATAATTCCCTTACAAGTTTAGGTTTCTAGGTTATGTTCTACAAAAGTCATGTTGTGGATGTGCACACCCTTAAATGAGAATATAGAAGACCTAGACTTCACTTTTCGGTTTGAAAATCAATATATTAAGGAGTTATTCTAACCCTTCTTCATATAAAAACTATATTGGTATATATATATATAAACACATTCATAATTTGTTCAATGCTTTGATTGCTCTACTTTGGTATGATAAACTATGATGAAAGCTCAACATTTTGAGCAATTTCATGAGATAACTTTCAAACAATTTGTAGATGATCCTGGGTATGATTCAAATAAGGTGTACAATACATCTTGGAATATAGGATCTCTTAACTCTCTCATGAAGGAAATATTAATCTTATATACTTTCACTCTATTAAACATATTCTCTAAAATCATTGTAAATACCATAGTGCTTACATTCAACATATTCTTGTTTAATTTATTCACACAGAAAAAGAATTTTGAGGATTATCTCTTCAACAATTAGTTTATGTATTAAGTAAAAATGCTTTAGATGCCATTTCTTATGCTATCTCTAAAATCTAGGTAAATGATATATTTATCATAGAATAAAATTATACTAGTATACCAAAATAATGATCCAAATTCAATTTTACACTCCTAGAATAAAACTTTAGATCCAAAATTAATTGAATTTTATTCTAAATAGGCAAGGAATGGCTCAAACCCGTACATACATTTAAATGATATACAATAACTTAATTTACAATGAGTGAATTTGACCTACAAAAGATCATACAACTAAATCAACAAAAGAACCAATAAAGACAAAAAGAAAAGAGATCCCCACAAAAGTAAAATAAGGCTAGAGGCTAGAAGACAAGACAGATGAGGCCTTAGCATGCTTCTATTCTTAATTTAATTCCTTTGAATTCTTCAAGGAATATTTTCAGTGTTTGGTTCTCCAAATGCTAAAATAGTAGGATTTTCGATCGCCCTAATATATTAAGATATGTAATTTGAACTATTTTTAAAAAAATTATACCAAAAACTTTCCTGTTTAGATGCTAATTGAAAGTAAATAAAAATAATCCTTATGGTCTCTCAGTATTGCTTAAATATGTTGAAAATAATAATCTTTTCAATAAATATGTATTATGGATAGAAAAAAAATCTAATATATTTTAAGGGAAGGAAATAGAAAAGATTTTAAAATCCACGATATTAAAACTTATTAATTTTTTCAAAAAGAATTATTTAAATATTTTTATTTATACTTAATAAAAGTTAATGTTTAATTTGATTGGAAAAATCAACTTTGATTTATCAATCCCTACCATTAAGGTAGGAGACTAACATTTTTAGTTGCCATTTTAGCATTAGTTGTCCTTGAAAATAGTGCAAAAAATATTGAAACTATATAGCCTTACAAAATGTTTTTAATAAAGTAGAATTTTCTATGACTAATTTCCACTTTTTCATTAGCTAATTGAATTTATTGTTGTACTCTTTTCTATTTTTGTAAAATAAAATAATAATTTTTTTTAGCATCCTATTGAATTGAGTTCTACCATTTCATGATATGTGTTATTTTCTATCCATGTGTTAGTATGTCTTCTTCATGTATAAAGATGATTTCACCATACAACAACTATAGATGTTGTGTCCTTAGCTTTAGTAGTCATCAAGTGTGGTCAATTTCTGTACACAATATTGGGGTTGTAAGTGTAGGGAGCTCTATCTTGATGATGAACCACTTGTAGCTTGTGGTGGAGAAGGAGTAGAGATTCTCTAATGGGTTTTATCTATTACCTCCTCTTTGGAGTTTCCAAGAAGGGGGAGTGGTAAAGGAGTAGGAATTCTCTCTAGGATTCAATGGTGGTAGAATCAAAACTTATAGAGGGTCAAATCACAACACCCATCTCCATTACGAGAATGATAATCATGGATCTACACTAGTTCAATCAATGGGGAATGGATTTTTGACATGTAGAAACAAAATGGTAGTGAAAAGAATTTTTGGAGGTGAGTAGGGGTTTTGTTGATGGAATTTAGAGATTGGGGGTGGAGCGATCCATTTCTATCTCTAGGGGGTTTGGATGAGAAATTTGGTGGTGTAGACCAGGAGAACCTATAGGATGTAGTGACTTGGGATGAAATGAGAACTATTTTACAATTTTTAGGAGAGTTTGGTAGAGGGAGGATGATCCCTATAGCTTGGTTGTGCACCATGGAGGTAATAGCTTTGTGGCTTATTTACTATCCCACAAGCTCATCCTCAAGGGTTGTGATTCACTTCTCCTACATTGCATTACCCACAACTCCCCCTAGTTACAAAGAACCCTTTGAAGAAAAATTCTATTTTTCAAGGGTGTAGTATTTTTGGTAAAGTTTCTCTAAAAAAATTGTCTTTTATTTTGGTCTTAGTCACAATATATTGTAGGCTAGGCATTGATGAAAGAAAGAATGGATAGACTGCATGGGACCATGACCAAGTAAAATGTTACATACTTAAAAGTTAATGTTTGAATAATTTTTTTGATATGCTTAAAATTTAATTTTTAGCAATATTTTTCATTTGATGTTTTCCAGTGGTTTGATATTTTTATATTTGTGATTTCCATGAAGTTTGTGTTTGATATTGTCATAAATTTTTCTTCTTAGGTTCTTTTAATTTCCCTTCTAGCCAATAGTTTAACCTTCCATTAATTTCATAGGTGTTCCTTATATAAATCTAAAAATTGTACATCATTTTTCTATAATTTATTTTCTTCATTGGTATTATTAAGGTCGCTACAAATATATGTGCAAGTGTCTACATATGATATGCTATTCACTTGATCTTTTTTTGCATCCCCACAATTTCATTTTGCATAAATCCCTATTTTTTCCTTACAAGAGGATCAAGACTTTTTGCAGTAGGATTATTAGGAATTTGTGTTGAAGGTTTTAACATCCCAACAATATTTTTAGACATTGAAACTTCCAAAGTAAACTAGGTCAGATTGGACTCACTATTTGAGACTCACATTAAGGGATGTATAAAGGTTTCAAACCATCATTATTATACACTATAAAGCATTTTGAGAGAACTTATTGTTGTGACACAATTAACCAATGTGGATAAGTAGTCAAAGAAAGATGCTAGAAAGTAAGTCATTTCCTACAACAAGAGGGATAAAAATTTGAAACTGCAAAAATATTTCCAAGATGAACTATAACACAACTAAACCACATTAAGCTTAGGCATAGAAAATCTTACACCTTTGACCTTGGTATGTGCGCAAGGTACCTATTTTAGAATATCTTTCTCCTATTGGACAATAATCCAAAAAAGCGTCATTATTTCAAGTGTCTAAATGAGGAGAGAGAAACATATTCCTCTTTGAGAGCTCAATTGAGGACAATACATGTGAGGAGTACCCAATTGGGGAAGCCAATGAACTATCTAGTAGTGGTCAATAATACAAATTAGAGGAGGCACACCAATACCTAACTCAAATGAAGGGGCTACTAGTTTTCCTAGACTATAAATAGTTTTCTTCAATTAGTTGTATTTCTACTGAACATCTATAAGTAGGGGATTTTGTTTCTTCTATATTTGTCTTGTCATAATATTTTTACTTGCTTTAGATGCATTTATTTTGATTATCATTTTCTATATCTTATGTCAGTTTTCATTTGGGTGTTCGGTATAATCTTGAATCTTTCTCCCAATAGATGAACATTAATGCCTTTTAACCAAAAATTTAGAGTTTCAAATATGAACCAAGGATGTCATGTGGTCCCCAAATAAGGACAAATGTGTGTGTTTATATATATATAGGGAAACTAGGGTTTCATGCCCTTTTTTATACACTATCAAGTACTTGGAGAGAGCACCTTGTTATCACATAGTTAAAATATATATAGGGCAGAAGGGCATGCAACCCCTCTCTCTCTCTCTCTCTCTCTCTCTCTCTATATATATATATATATATATATATATATATATATATGGAAACTAGGGTCGCATGCCCTTTTTTATACACTGTCAAGTACTTGGAGAGAGCTCCTTGTCATCACATAGTTAAAACAACATGAATGGGTAATCAAAGGAAAATAATTTGATGATATGTCATCTCTCAATGCATTTCTCTCAGTCGAGTTTACAATATATAGGGAAACTAGGGTTGCATGCCCTTTTTTATACACTATCAAGTACTTGGAGAGAGCTCCTTGTCATCACATAGTTAAAACAACATGAATGGGTAATCAGAGGAAAATAATTTGATGATATGTCATCTCTCAATGCATTTCTCTCAGGTTTTCAATTTAATTTTATCAATACAAAGTAGAGGAGGTGCACCAACACCCCTCACCTTAAAAGAGGATGAAGTTGCACAATATGATAATTAAGAGTGGATGATGAAGGGAAGGCATTGAAACCTCCAAAGTGAACTAAAGTCATATTGTGTCCACCATTAGAGACTCATAAGGAAAATCTAGACATTTGAAACCATACAAGACATACACTATCAAGTGTTGGGAGAGAGCATCTCGTTGTTATATAGTTGAACCATTGGTACAATAGAATAATTATGAATGCACATGAAGGTTCCACCTTCTAAACAATATTTGAAGGCGTTGAAACATGCAAAGTAGATTAGGGACACATTGTCAAAAAGATTGGGGTGAGAGAGGGTCGAACTCTCGACCTCAGGATTTCTCAGTGATAGCTATGAGACCTACGCGCTAGCCAACTGCGCCATCACCCCATCATTGTTTGTGTGGTATTCAACATTCTAAGGATAGATTTGTTTTTGAGCTAAATTATTATTCATGTCGAGATCTGTCGTTTTGTTAAGACAGTAAGCGGAGATACATTTGCCGCTTAAAAAAGGCGCAGTTGAAAGTCGGTCCACTAATTGCAATTGGGGTTGTAAAATGCAAAAGGTGAAACTTACGGAAGCCAGAGCTGATTTTATAACCGAGCCAGGTTTCGATCCCGGGACCTGTTTGCCGAGGCTCCAATGTAAACAGTGATTGATATTTCTTTTACAGCCAATTACAATGCTCTATTACCCTTCACTAATGTTTAATTTCAATATTTCTCCTTTCTAAATTTGTCAAGATGATCGACAGTTACTCCGAGACAATGCATATCAATACTTTCACAGTTTTCCAAGCAAGAGAAGTGGCATAAATCAAGAAAACAGTTTTGAAGTTAGTGTTGTTGCAGGTGGTTAGCATTCCAAAGTATTGGGCCTTTCATTTCTAGCAGCTGGCAATTACGTCTTTTTTCCTTTCATGGAAAGGATACATGTGGCCTGCGTATCTATTTTATAATTGTCATGTACAGGAGTCTTTCCCCTTTCCCGCAGTTTCAGAGCAACCATTATGCCTGTTTTAGGATCACAACTTTCTTTGAAATAGCTGTCTGCTACAAATTCTGGTTCTTATTATTTCTTCTTTGATTATTAGCAGCAGTTACATTTCAAGATTTTCTTTATCTTTGATATTATCCTCCAAAAGAACTTTTACTGTTAATTCAAGGAGCTCGTGCGTCCGAATATCACTTAACTGGCCTCAAGATTTTGATTTTAGATGAATGAAATAAAATGCACGAGCTTCCTGAGTAAGTATGTGGGCTGCGTTCATTGTGATTTAGATTGAGCATTTGTGGTGGTAGTTTCTTGAAAAAAGCTAGTGCCTTCTTTCTTTATTGATTCTTATGAATTATACTCAATTTAATGCAATAAATAAGTATATAAATTCTTTTATATATTTTAAATATTAATATATCTGAAAAAGACAAGATTTTATGTATCTTTTTAATATTTCACAATTTATGTTAAAATAAAAATTATTTCTATTTTATTTTTTATTAATACAACTTAAATCAAACATTATTTGAATATGAATTATTTTATAAAAAATAAATAATTGTTTCATAATATTATAATTAACTACAAAGATTTTTATATTTCCAACAACAATATTGATATATCACTAATTTGCTACTATATTTTACCAATATGACAGTTATAATGGTTAAATTACTCATGAAAATATGACTTTTGATAGTCATAACAAGAAGTAGGCTATGAAGAATCTAACATTACCATTGCTCCCAAACCTATCAGAAATTGAGATTGGTTCATTTTAATAGTTTTAACAAAGAACAATAGTTCCCTATTTAAGAATGGTAGACAATATTCAATTTACGCAAAGACATTTGAATATGTGAAGAAAGAGTTATACAAAAATAGTTGTTGTACAGTTTGAAATTTTCAATTAAAATAATTGTTTTTGTAATAGATTTTACTCTTTATTTTTAAATTCTATTTTCTATTCATTGGCTTCTTAGTTTTTTTGTACTATTATATGGTAACATTTTCTTTTGTCTAATTTATTAATCTTCTAAAAATATCAAAACAAGCAATTATAACTAATTCAAATAGTTAGAATCATTCAAAAGATAATATAGTTCTTGTTTTTTTTTTTTTTTTTTTTCTTGCAAATTATGACAATTTTTCAAAGGTGCAAATTGAAAGGTTCTTGCAGTAGTGCCAAGTTGGTTGATTTTGATAAAAGATATAGAAATAAAATTTCCTTATACAAAAGTTTTCATTATCAAACCATTAGCTAAGTTTTTCAACAAAGTCAACAAAGTTATTGGATTTGCCTTTAGGCTTCCAAGTTTTTGTTATGTTGTAGGATATTTCCCAATTCGCAAGTTTGTGTGTAATCTAAAGATTTTCATGATGATGTTAATTGCTTCATGACTAGTTTCCTTCTATTGAAAGAAAAAAAAGTAGTGTCTAGACAATTAATACTTATCTTAGCATCTAATCTTGAAGAAAGATAAAAGGTAAGGTCAATTTCCTTTATGTTATTGAAATCCAAATTAAATGTTAAAGCTTGTGGGTAAATTGCATCTTCCGCAAAAAATAAATTTCAAAATCCAGCCTTGTTCAAATTATATGAGTCAATTTTTAATTTGTTGGGGTCTTATTGGCAATAAACTCTTTATGATTCTTAGCTTCTTCCTCTCCTATCTTTCAGAATTGTCCTGCTAGCACTTGGTAGGAACTATGCTGCACTGTAGCTCTTGTTTTTATTATATTGTTATGAACTCTACTGATACATCTTCTTGCTGTGTTTTAGATTTTTCTTAGGAATTACACATGGCAGATTGATCCATAATTGGATGACTAGTCAAAAGTCAAAGAACACAAACTATCTAAAAGCCTTGGTTGTCTTGTTGTTTCATCAAGTTTTTGCTATGAATCATATACTATTTGAAATTGTGCAGTCTCTTCTCTTTTGTTGGTTATGTTTATTGACCATTTTCAGGAAACACCAAAACATGGAGTTTAATACATTTTATAAATACCTTAAAACTATAAGCTTACTAAGTATAACTCACAACCACTTAGTGATTCTTCCCTATAGCTCAAGATTGCCTTTTCCTACATTCACTTGGTAGGAACTCAGCTAGCCTGTAGTCCTTGTTTAATCTGATCATCATAAGAATTTATTATAATTAGTAATGATGGCTGGTGATGAAATATATACTTTAGCTATACATGAGGGATATGGTATATATTGATCTTATAATTTGATTTCTATTTTTTCAAATACAAATGTGATTCTAATTATATAGAAAGATTTTTTTTTTGTTCTTCTATTAGTAGAGAATACATTGTATATATATATATATATATATATTGATATATTGATAGAGGGTTCAGATATATGAGACAATCTAGTAGATGTACTAAGTTTGTGAGATACCAATCAATGGAGGCTACCACAAAACCTCTTTGGCTATAATTTCTCCAAAATCATCATGGACATGATCTTATCCTCATACCAGCCTCATCCCTTATGGTGTCTTAGCCTTGAGCTAACAAATTTTTGAAATATTTGAAGTACTTTACAAAGATATTTTAGCAATATCAAAGTATTTGTTGCATTGCATACCTGTCCCTATTGTCCCTATTATTTTTTAGCAAAATGTTGGGCCTTCACTTTTCATTTTTCCTTACCTCCCTTGGAGGTAACTATTTTTGTGTTTGACCATTTAGACTTTAGGTCCTAGGGCCTTGTCATCCCTTTTTTAGGATGTTTTGTTTTGATTTCAAACTACTTAAATATCACACACTCAAGTTTGATTTCTAAACTAATTATTTTTGTAATTACAATCTGAACAAAGACCTAATGAAAGTGTCATTTGTAGTGAATGTATAGGTTTTATGGGGAATTGAGATGTCAAGGAAAGGGAGGGGAAGTAGATGAAGGCATGCACTTTAACACTTGGATTTATTGTTCGATTGCATGCACATTTAGCAGTGATGCATTTTAATGCATTAATTTAGATTTAATTATTTATTTCATACATAAAAAAATTGCATGTTGCAGTTAGCCTTGTAGATAATGGTTTTAATTATTTGTTAATTAGTTTTCATATTATGCAAAACTATTATCATCATGAAATCTCTTTCTATGTTCTTGTTTAGAGTTTTATTCTTTAATTTATTTCTTTATAATTTATTTTGTAATTTTAGAATTGTAACACATTCAATAAAAATAGAGTTTTTATTCTGATTTTGGTTGTTCATTGATTATGCTCTATTTTTTTATTTCTTTGATTATGAGTATAGCATAAGAGCTTTTATTTTTAGATATTCAATTGGTATTAGAGAAGGTTGTAGAATATTGTTATCTTGTAGGAAAAGCATCAATTTTGTCCAAGATATTTCAGAATGGCAAATGGTGGCAACTTTCTATTCTAGCTTTTTCTTTTTTGTGGAGACAACTATGAATATTTGAGTATCAAGATAAAGACCCTACTATCATCTCAAGATCTTTGGGAATTAGAAGAAGGAGGATACATTGAGCCTATAGACCTAAATGCTTTAAATGCCTTAACATAGGCTCAATAAAATCATTTGAAAGAAGACAAGTAGAAGGATAATCAAGCTCTTTTCCTCATTCAAACTGCATTGGATATGTCTGTTTTCCACCATATAGCTAGTATGACAAAGTTAACAGATGCATGAAAACCATTAATGAAAAATCTTATCAACTTACCTCAGCTAAATTTCCAACACTCTTGATACAGGCACATAAATGCACTCCAAGTGCTTTTGATAAGATAAGAGTGGTTAGACTTCAAACCCTTCAAAGAGATTTTAAAAATTTAAAGATGAGAGAAGCTAAGTCCATTCATGATTTTATCATGAGGGCTCAAACTATTATCAATAATCTTATAACTCAAGGTAAAACTATAATAGAGAAAAAAGTTGTAAAGAACATTATGAGATCTTTTCCTCCTAGGTTTGATCTAGTGGTCATAGTCATTGAATAGTTCATAGATACATCTACCTTCAAAATTGAAGAGTTGATAGGTTCTTTGCAATCACATGAAGAGCGCATGCGACATTCTATAAAGAATCTAGTGTAAGCCTTCCAGTCTATAGTCATAATTGAAGCAAAACTTGCAGCCCCTTTTCAATCAAACAAAACTCAAGGTGAGTCTTTTACATCAAGAAGACATGGTAGAGGATGAGGAAGAGGAAATAACTGAGGAAGAGGAAGGAGTTTCGAGGATCGAAGAAGCATCCAGTGCAGATATTGTGAAAGGTATGAACATTATGAATCTGAATGTAGGAAGAAAAAATATAATTTGAATAAGTCAAGAGCCAACTATGCTAAAAAATCTCTTGAAGATGCAAAGCACTCCGCATTCTTTGTACATGCAATTTGGAAAAAGAACCTTAGAAGGATGTATGGTTTCTTGATAGTGGGTGCTCAAATTATATGATAGATAAATCTAATCTCTTTCTCAAATTAGATGAATTTGTGAGAAGTCAAGTAAAATTTGGTGATGATAAAGAGGTTGATGTTATGAGAAAAGTTACCCTTGTAGTCAAAACTAAGAAAGGAGAAATGATTTATATTCATGATACCTCCCATGTGCCCAAGTTATAGCATAATTTTTTTAGTATTGGGGAGCTTGTAGCAAAAAATTATAAAGTTGTTTTTGAGGATAACTACTGCAATGTTTTTGATAAGTTAGCTAACCACCATCTTGTAGCAAGAACTTGTATGATGGAGAATACATTTTTCCCTCTCACTTTGGTTTTTGTTAATATGCATGCTTTTAAGGAAACCAAAGATGATTCATGGTTATGGCATCAAAGATATGGTCATTTGAGTTTTCAACTCTTAAGTTTTCTTCTTAAAAAGGACATGGTGAGAGGACTTCCCGCCATTTAGGAAAAAAAAGTTTGTTTAGGGTGTGCTCTTGGTAAGAAACATCAAGAAATTTTTATGGTGAACAAGTCATGGAAGGTAAAATCTCCTCTAGAGCTTGAATGTTCTGACATTTGTGGTGCTATGCAAGAGGAATCCTTGGGTAAGAATGTCTATTTTTTGACCTCTATTGATGATTTCTCATGCCACACATGGGTTTATTTTCTTAAATAGAAATCTAAAGCACATGGATGCTTCAAGCATTTTATAGCTATGGTAGAAAAGCAAAGTGGGTATTTCATTAAAATACTCATAACATATATCTAGGGGGAAAATTCATCTCCAAAGATTTTGCTGATTTTTGTGACATGCATGACATTCAAAGATAACTTATAGTAGCCTTTACCCCCCAACAGAATGGTATTGCAAAAAGAAAGAACCATAAAATTATGGAGATGGCACAGAGTATGTTAAAGTCTAAGAACCTTCCAAATTATTTTTGGGGAATCATACTGGCAACCACAATTTATATTTTGAATCGAAGCCCAACAAAAGTGCTTAAGAATATCACTCCAAAGGAAGCTTGGATTGGTCACAAGCCCTCAGTAGCTAAATTTAGTGAAATTGGTTGCCTTGTATATGTTCATGTTCCATTTTAAAAGACGTAAAAGTGGATGCCAAATCCTAGCTTTGTATCTTTTTGGGTTATTTTGATTCCACCAAAGGAATAAATTCTATGAACTTGCCACAAAGCAATAGATAGTTAGTCGAGATGTGCTTTTTGATGAAGGGGGAGTATGGTAATGGAAAAAAAAAGTTCAACAATCGACACCATTCATCATGGATAATGAAGAAGTTCAAGTCCTTCCTCTCCCTAAAACCTCAAGTGGAAGTTCAAGCCTAAGTCCACCAAGTTAACCAATTTCCTCTTCAGGTGAAAGTTCAAACTCACAATCTAGTCCAAGTTCCTCACAAAAGGTATGAAGTTTAAATGAAATATATCAAAGGAGTTCTACTATGGACCCATTTTCTAAATTTGCATTATTAAGTTCCATTCAAGTTGAACCTTCCATGTATGAAGAAGCTATGACAAGACCAATGTGGGTTGATGCTATGAATGAAGAGATGGATACTATTGAGAAAAATGATATATGGTCCAAGACAAACAACTGATTGGTGTCAAATGGATTTGCAAGGTGAAATTTCATGCAAATGTTTCCATGAAAATACACAAAGCTAGACTAGTTGCCAAGGGATTCACACAAAAACATGGAGATGATTATTCAGAGACTTTTCCTCCTATTGCCAAGTTTGATATAGTTAAAATTATATTGTCTATTGTTGCTCAAAACAAGTGGCCAGTTTATTTGATGTCTATAAAATTAGATTTACTATATGTTTATATTGATGAATAGGTTTATGTGGATCAACCTGTTGTCTGTGAAAGTTTAGGAAAAAACACACTTGGTTTACAAGCTGAAAAAAACACTTTATAGGTTGAAGTGAGCACCATGTGCTTCGTATGCATGACTTAATAGTTATTTCTTGAAGAAAGGATTCATTCCAAGTCCTTTAGAGACAACCCTTTATATTAAACATGTTGTTAATGATATTATAACTATTTTCCTTTATATTGATGATCTCATTTTTATAGGTAATAGCCCATCTCTTTTGGAAAAAGTCAAAGAAGAAATGAAACAAGAATTTGAGATGTCAGATTTGGGTATTATGCATTATTTTCTTGGGTTAGAGGTGTAGTAATAACCTGATAGTAAATCAATTTCTCAAACCAAGTATGTTTCTAATTTTTTGAAGTGATTTAGATTCTAATTGGGCCAGTTCAATGGATGATCAAAAATCAACATTTGGTTATGTCTTCTCACTTGGTTTTGAAGTTATTTCATGGAGTAGTAAGAAGAAAGAAACCATGGCTCTCTCTTCAGTAGAAGCAAAGTATATTGCAATAGTAGTAGCTAGTTGTCAAGTGATATGAATTTGAAGGATTCTAGAATATTTTCATTTGGTTCTAGAACATCCTACAATTTTTATTTTTGATAATAGTAGTGCCATTGAAATGACCAAGAATCTAATGTTTCATACTAGATCAAAGCACATTGAAATCCACCACCACTTCATTCAAGATTTGGTTTAGAATGGTATAATGTAGTTATAGCTTTGCCCAACTTTATAGTAAGTTGTAGATATCTTCACCGAATCTTTGACTACATCTAGTTTTACTACTTCAAGAACTCAAGTCAGTCTCATTCCCATTTTTCATGCATGGGTGGATTGATGACATGCACTTCACTAGTCGTATACACCATTCTATGGCATGCACATGCAATGGTGATGAATTTAAATGCATTCACAATGCATTAATTTAGATTTATTTATTGATTTCATGCTTAATAAAACTAGATGGTGTAGTTTCCATCGAAGACATCATTTTAATTATTTGTTAATTAGTTTGCATATTATGGAAAACTATTATTTTCATGCAATCTCTTTGCATGTTCTTGTTTAGAGTTTTATTCTTTAGTTGATTTCTTTATAATGTATTCTATATTTTTAGAACTGTAACACATTTAAGAAAAACTTTGTTTTTATTTTGATTTTGATTTTTTTTTTATGCTCTGTTTCTTTATTTCTTTTATTATCAATATAGCATAGGAGATTTTATTTTTAGATCTTCAATTGGTATTAGAAAAGGTTGTAAAATATTGTTCTCTTGTAGGAAGAGTAATGTTTTCTCCAAGATCTTTCAGAATGGGAAATGGTTTACAACTTTCCATTCCATCTTCCACTATTTTATGGAGACAACTATGACTATTCGAGTATCAAGATGAAGAACCTATTATTATCTCAAGATCTTTGTGAATTAGTAGAAGGAGGATACACTGAGCTAGCAAACCTGAATTATTTAAATACCTTAACATAAGCTCAATAGAATCAATTGAAAGAAGACAAGAAGAAGGATAATTGATCTCTTTTCCTCATTTAAAATGCATTTCATATGTCTATTTCCCCCCTTATAGCTAGTATGACAAAGTCAAAGGGTACGTTGGAAGCCCTTAAAACAACATACCAAGGATCTAGTAAGATAAGATTGGTGAGAATTCAAAACCTTCGAAGAGATTTTGAAAATTTAAGGTTGAGAGAAGTTGAGTCCACTCATGAGTTTATTATGAGGGCTCAAACTATTATCAATCATCTTAAAACTCAAGGGGGACTGTCACAAAGAAAAAAATTGTAGAGAAGATCATGAGGTCTATTTCTCCAAAGTTTGATACAGTACTCATAGCCATTGAATAGAGTAAAGATATAGCTACCTTCGAACTTGAAGATTTGATAGGTTCTTTTCAATCACATGAAGAGTGCATGCAATTTTCAATAGAGAATCTAGTGTAAGCCTTCTAGTCTATAGTCAAAATTGGAGAAAAATCTACAAGCCCTTTTCAATCAAGCAAAACTTAAGGGGAGTTTTCTACATTAAGAGGACATAGTAGAGGTCAAGGAAGAGGAAATAATTGAGAAAGAGGAAGGAGTTCTGAGGATTGAAGAACCATCTAGTGCAAATATTGTGAAAGGAATGGACATTATGAATTTGAATGTAGAAAGAAAAAATCTAATTTCTATAAGTCAAGAGCCAACTATACTAAAGAATCTCTTCAAGATGAAAAGTACTCCCTATTCTTTATGTATGAAATTTGGCAAAAAAACCTCAAAAAAAATATGGTTTCTTGATAGTAGGTGCTCAAATCATATGACAAGAAAAACTAATCTCTTTATCAAATTTGATGAATTTGTGAGAAGTCAAGGAAAATTTGTTAATGATAAACAGGTTGATATTATGGGAAAAGGTACCCTTGTAGGAAAAACTAAGAAAGGATAAGTTACTTATATTCATGAAACCTTAAATGTGCCCAAGTTACAACATAATCGTTTGAGTATTGGGCATCTTGTAGCAAAAAATTATAAAGTTTTTTTTGAGGATAACTACTACAAAGTTTTTGATAAATCAGCTACCTATCATCTTGTAGTAAATACTTGTATGGTAGAGAATAGATTTTTTCCTCGCACTTTGGTTTCCACTAATATGTATGCTCTTAAGGAAACCACATATGATTCATGATTAAGGTATTAGTGGTATGGTCATTTTCATTTTTAGAGCTTAAGTTTGCTTCATAAAAAGGACATGGTGAGAGGACTTCCTACCATTTAGGAAAAAGAAGAAGTTTTTTAGGGTGCTCTTGATAAGTAAAATTGAGAAATTTTTCTAATGAACAAGTCATGAAAGGAAAAATCTCCTCTAGATCTTGTACATTCTGACATTTGTGGTGCTATGAAAGAGGAATCCTTGGGTAAGAATATCTTCCTTTTGAATTTTATTAATGATTTATCATGCCACACATTGGTTTATTTTCTTAAGAAAAAATTTGATGCACTTGGATGCTTCAAGTATTTTATAGCTATGGTGGAAAAGGAAAGCCGGTATTCCATTAAGATACTCAAAATAGATAGAAGGCGAGAATTCATCTCCAAAGATTTTGCTGGTTTTTGTGACATGCATGGTATTCAAAGATAGCTTACAAAAGCCTTTACCCGCTAGGAGAATGGTATTGTAGAAAGAAAGAATTGTACCATTATGGAGATCACACGAATTATGTTAGAGTCTAAGAACCTTACAAATTCTTTTGTAGGAATAGCAGTGGCAACCATAATTTATATTTTGAATCAAAGCCCAATGAAAGTGCTTTAGAATATCACTCCAAAGGAGTTCTGAAGTTGTGACAAGCCCTCAGTAGCTCACTTTCATATATTTGGTTTCCTTGCATATGTTCATATTCTTGTTCAAAAGAGGAAAAATTTAGGTTCCTAATCCCAACTTTGTATCTTTGTGGGATATTTTGATTCCACCAAAGGATATAAATTTCTTGACAAAAAGCAATGGATAATTAGTCCAGATGTGGTTTTTGATGAAGGGGGAGTATGGAAATTTAAAAAAGAAGTTCAATAATCTACACCATTCATCATGGGTAATGAAGAAGTTGAAGTCCATCATCTTCCTACAAGCTCAAGCCCAAGTCTACCAAGTTCACCAAGCTCCTCTTTAGGTGAAAGTTCAAACTCACAATCTAGTCCAAGTTCCTCACAAAAGGTAGGAATTTTAAATGAAATATATCAAAGGAGTTCTATTGGGGATCCATTTGCTAACTTTTCATTGTTAAGTTGCATTCAAGTTAAATTGTCTATGTATGAAGAAGTTGTGATAGAACCAATGTAGATTGATGCTATGAATGAAAAGAAGCATGCTATTGAGAAAAATGATACTTGGGAATTAGTTCTACTTCCAAAAGACAAACATGTGATTGGTGTCAAATGGGTTTACAAGGTGAAATATCATGCTGATAGTTGTATGAAAAGAAATAAAGCTAGACTAGTTGCCAAGGGATTGACACAAATACCTAGAGTAGATTATTCAGAGACTTTCACTTTAGTTACCAAGTTTCATATAGTTAAAGTTATATTGTCTATTGCTGCTAAAAATAAGTGTCTACTCTATCAGTTGGATGTAAAATCATATTTTTAAAATGGTTATATTGATGAAGAGGTTTATGTGGATCAGCCTATTGGCTATGAAATTTTAGGAAAAGAACACTTGGTTTACAAGCTTCAAAAAAAACTTTATGGGGTGAAGAAAGCACCACATTCTTGATATGCATGAATTGGTTGTTATTTCTTAAAGAAATGGTTCCTTCAAAGTCCTTTAGAGCCAACCCTTTATATCCAACATGTTGGTACTAATATTCTATTTATTTTCCTTTATGTTGATGATCTCACTTTTATAGGTAGTAGCCCATCTCTCATGGATAAATTCAAAGAAGAAATGAAACAAGTATTTGAGATGTCTAATTTGTATCTTATGCATTATTTTCTTGGGGTAGAGGTGCAACAACAACATGATGGTATATCCATTTCTCAAACTAAGTATGTTGTTGATTTATTGGAGTAGTTTAGAATGACATCATGAATAGCAGTTTCTACCCTTGCCACCATTGGTGAAAAGTTAACAAAGTATGATTCTAGTCCCCATGTTGATCCTACATTATACAAAAGTCTAGCTAGGAGCCTCATGTACCTTATTAGAATGAAATCCGATATTATGTATGATTGAAGCCTCATCTCTTGGTTCATGCAAGTTCTACATGAGTCTCATTGGAAAGCTACATAAATAATCTTAAGATACGTGAGTGGTGCACACAATTTTGGTATTATTTATTCTCTCAATGATAAGTTTGAGCTAGTTGGTTACATAGATTCTGTTTGGTCCAATTCAATGGAAGATCGAATATCAACCCATGGTTATGTCTTCTCACTTGGTTCTAAACATGTTTCATGGAGTAGTAAGAAGTAGGAAACCATGGATCTCTCTTCAATAGAAGAAAAGTCTTTGCAATAGTAGTAATTAGTTGTCAAGTGATATGGATTTGAAGGATTCTAGAAGATTTACATTTGGTTCAAGAACATCCTACAACTAATTTTTTTTTACTATAATAGTAGTGTCACTAGAATGACCAAGAATTGAGTGTTTCATGCTAGATTGAAGCACATTGAAATCCACCATCACTTCATTTGAGATTTGGCTTAAAATGGTATAGTGGAGTTACAAATTTTCCCAACTTCTAAGCAAGTTACTGATATCTTCACCAAAGCTCACACTACATCCTGTTTTACTACCTTGAAAACTCAACTCAATCTCATTCCCATTTTTCATGTAGGGGGTAATTAAAGACATGCACTTCACAACTCACATGCATTGCTCACATACACCATTCCATTGTATGTGCATGCCCTGATGATGCATTTCTATGCATTGACAATGCATTAATTTAGATTTATTTATTTATTTTATACTTGATAAAATTTCATGTTGTAGCTAGTCTCATAGAGATCCATTTTAATTATTTGTTAATTAGTTGCCATATTATATAAAACTATTATTATAATGCAATCTTTTTGTATGTTCTTGTTTAGAGTTTTACTCTTTAGTTGATTTCATTATAATGTATTTTGTATTTTCAAAATTATTACACATTCAATAAAAACAATGGTTTTGTTCTGATTTTGGTTGTTCATTGTTTATGCTCTATTTGTTTTATTTCTTTGATTACCAATATAGTGTAAGATCTTTTATTTTTAGATCTTTAGTAGAAGCCCATGATATTTAATTCAACAATTATGGAGGAGATTTTTTTGTGCTTTGTGTTTTTGTGTTTGACCATTTAGACTTTAGGTCCTAGACCTCGTCATTAGTTGTTCATGATGTTTTGTTGTTTTTTATAAGAAAAATATGTTTTATAGGGATAATGAAACCCAAAAGTTGTTAGATATCATAAGGCTGTAAATAAAACAACAAAAGCCCAAAAAAAAAAATTACGACAAAAAAAAAGGGTAGATCGAAAGATCGACAAAAAGCCAAGCAAAAAACATATAGAAACCAAAAAGCCAAAAGATAGATATTGATAGTCCTTAACTTCTCTACCTTCCTTTCAAGGTCTTGCATAGTTTCCACTGCTTCATAGGGTTTTTGACACCGCTCAACAGTTTTCTCCTGTTTCTTCAAGTAGGTTTGATCCAACTAGCTATGGGACATGTCCATGATGGTTTCATCATCCTTCTTGTCTTCATCTCTATCATTTTTCTCATTATTCTCTAAAAGACCCCTGGCTTTCAGCTTTCTAGCAAGAGTAACAATGTTTTCATTGAGATAGTTCATAATAGAGATCATCTGGTTAGCCATGTTATGGTTGTAAGTCTCCAAAATTTTCATCCTTCTTTCGAACAACTAGATAGCATCCCCCTGATCTATCTCATTCACTCTCCCAAATTTCTTCCCCTAGCTTTCTAGCTTTCCCATTCTTTCTTTTACCTCCTCCAGTTCATGAAATAGCCATTTAATTGATCTTAAATTATCTATCATGTTATTTCTTGTATTTTTAAGCAAGTTAATTCCCACTTCCCTCATGTTTCTAGTTATGGCCACTAGTATTGGGTCAATAAGTTCCTCCATCTAGATCTTTCCCTCCTTTTCTTCTAGGATTTATGGATTCATGGCCTCTCTGACAATCCCCATCTTTGAAGTTCTAACATTGAAACTTTTCCAAGCCAGAGGCCTATCTTTTATAACCACCTCACCACTTCCTTCCTCTATTTTCTCCTTTTCATGCACCTATTGGGGATTTGGAGAGGGTGGAAGCACTGAAATCTTTGGACTAGAAATAGTTTTCCCCTCTAAGGAAATGTCCTCCTCTTTCATCCTTTGATTCTTTCTAATGTTTTCAAATGAATCCTCTCTATCTTCATCTTCCTCACATTTATTCTCCTCATATGTATCCATGTCTTCACCTTCTTCATTATATCCCTCTTCTCCTTGATCAACAATTTTTGGCCCAAGGCCCCTAGGACCTTTCCTACATGGGAACTTAGATAAAGTAGGTGTATCCTTATCTTTTCCTATTGCATTCTTTCTTGATGAATGATAACCTTCCTCCTCCTTCAAGCTTATACTTTGAACCTCTTTTGAATCTAAGGAGAAGTTAGAGCTTCTCGTGTCCTCAGAGGCAGCCCCAACAAGAGCTATGATTTTACTCCTATATCGAGCCTTAAAATGCTCATATATCAAGAGCAGTTAACCCTCATGTAGGGCTGGGTTAGAAGTAGGTTTTTTCTTGTGGCCATAAATGCTCTTGTGCATATAATTAATAAAATTAAAATAGAAAGGAAACCTTAACCCCATAATGAAAATGATTAAGTAAAAAAAAGCAATGGATTCTAACCCTATCAAATCTAGTATCCAGAGATATATATTCAATAATGGCCCTCAGCACATACCTATAGAGCTTTTTAATTGAATCCATCTCATAGTAGGTCTTGCATTTTATAGTTCCTTTTTCTCTTCCATATTCTTGGAAAATTCCTTAACCACATTCATAGACACCTTTTTGTCTCTCTAGAATTTTAACCCCTCGTTTGGAATTTTAGTGACATGAGCAATAACTTCTATAGTAATTTGATACGACACCCCATCCACTATGGCCCTACAATTCTTCCATGAATTTACCATAAAATTGGTTATCATTGGGTCATCTCCATTAAGCTAGGTGATATAATTTGGAATTCCACCCTTTTAAAGCTTCTCCCAGATTTTTGTTCTTTTCTTCCATTTGCCCACCTTACCTATTGGTTCTTTCCTACTCCTTTCAACCACCATCTCTTTAGCCTAAATATTTAAAACTCTCATAAATGTTGTCATCCATTTCCCTTTCTCAATCCCCTAGATACTCTATTTTAAACTGCTTTGTCTTTTGATACTATAAAAGTGGTAAAGGAAATAGGCAACCCACAAAGCATGCCAATTTGACACAATAAATGTCACCCGCCTATTCCATTCGTATTTACCATAATTGTAGTGTCTTTCACTCATATCAGTATTAATTTCCATAATTAACTTAGGGCTACACTTGTACCTTCCTGGATCCTCTCTTCATCAATTAGGCTTCTTGCACCTGTCAAAATATTCCTGTCAATATTCCATATCATCACTGTTTCTTTCTTTATTGCTTCATTGGCAAACCAATCAGCCACCGAATTAGCCTCCTTGTACTCATGGCTAAAATAAGTGTATTCAAATTTTCTAAGTGTTATACAAATTTCTTCAATTATATTTGCAATTTTCTAATCGGGATGAAGACTCTCTATAATACATCTGATAATATTATTTGAGTCCCCTCCAGCCATAATTTTTTTACTCCCACATTTAGGGCTAATTTAACAGTTTGGAGAGCAAAATTGGCTTTAACATAATGATTTCTTTGGATTCCTAGGGGTTAGGAGAGAACAACAACTCCTCCAACATGACAATTTCTAATTATTCCTTTGTATTTGGAAAGACCACGATTCCCTTTATCCACTCCATCAAAGTTAACTTTATGCCAACACTCAGGTGGGAGTTTCCACTTCACCTATTATCTTTTTGTCCTCCTATCCTTTTCCTTATTTCTATCTCCATCTTCAATATCTCCCCCCTTTCTTATCTGGAAGTTTTCCTTAATAGTGCTATTGATTTTGTCCACTCACACATAAGCAGGTTCCTCCATATCTCTAAAAATTTGATTGTTTCACTCCTTCCAAACTCCCCAATAGAAGTGAGGCAAAATCCAAAGCTTATAGCTTGCAAATTTGTTCCTTTATACATACTATCCAATTGAGAAGAGAACTCCAAAAAATTATTTTTCTTGGACCAACTAACTCCATATTTCTTTGTGAGGAAATCCCAAACCTCCATAGAGTATGGACAATGAATAATAATATGATTAACTAACTCCAAATGATGCTTACAGAGAATACATCTATTTGGGATTACTAACCTTTCTTTACAAGATTATCCAAAGTGAAAATTTTATCTTATAACATCAGCTAGAAGAATATATTAATCTTAGGGGTAAGGCTAGGCAACTAGGCCTTAGCCCATGGAGGTTTCTCTTTCAAGCTCCAAAGGGAATTATACCCTGATGCCACCAAGTAGCAACCATCAAAATTATCCTCCCATATTAATTCAACCCTCTTACTATTCAAGATCATTGTGTTCAACTTTACCATTATTGGCTTGAGATCATTCGAGATGAGAGAAGGGTCTCTCCATCCATGGTCTATTCTGTAGTCTCTAACTTTCAATCCAAATTGCCTAATCTAGATATTTTCCTAGTTTTCATAAATAGGATTGTTAATTAGAAGACCTTGAAAGAACCAGTTATCATTCCAAAAGAGGATATCTTCACTATTTCTCACTTTTCAGTTGGTCTTAGAAATAGCCAAGTCTCTTGCCTTAAAAATACCATTTCAAATAACCGAGCTAGTTAGGATGTCAGGATCATTGAATAGAAACATTAGAGGAGGCCTTCTAATATAGTTCTCCACTAAAACATCTATCCATTCCCTTGAGCTATTGAAAATGCACCAGATCTGTTTAGCAAGAAGAGCCTTAGTAAGATGTCTTAGTTTCCTTATTCCAACACCTCTATAGCTCTTAGTGAGGCAAACATTATCCCAAGCTAGAAGAGGGTATCTTTTGTGTTCCTCAAGTGTAGACAAAATAAAATCTCTTTGGATATTTTCCATTTTATCAACATGTTTAACTAAAATTTGAAAGAGACGTAATGCATACATCGAAAGATTCTGAAGTGAGGATTTCACCAGAAGACATTTTCTAGCTTGGCTAAAAGTAGTACCTTTCCAACCTTCCAACTTCTTATTCAACCTATCAAGAATCCCATTCTAGAACTAATCTGGCAGCTTAGTTCCCAATGGCAAACCAAGATAGTTAGTTGGAAGGTTGCCAACCCGAAACCCAAGAATCCCAACAATCTTCCTTTATCTTTCAATAGGAGTATTAATAAATAAAATTGAGCTTTTTTCCCAATTAATAATCTTGCTTGATCCCCTGACATACACATATAGTAATTTTTTCATCTCTTTAGCCTCCTGAACCAAAACTTCCCCTCCCATGATAGTTTGTGGATGAGTAAAAGTAACATGTCCTAAAGAGGGCTTGATAACTCTTAATATCCCATCCTATCTTTTTCTCTGAATCAACCTACCAATACAATCAGGCATGATAATGAATAATATAGGAGATAGGGGATCCCCCTATCATAAGCCTCTCAAAGGTTTAAAAAATTAGAAGGAGCTCCATTAATTAGTATGGCAAGCAAACAAGTAGAAATAAGTTGAGAAATGAGTTTATGCACCTCGTGATCAAAACTAAAAACCTCGAGAACATAACTAAGGAAAGTCTAGTCCACCCAGTCAAAGGCTTTGGAAAGGTCCAACTTGAGAAGGAGTCTTTCTCTTTTACCCGCTTCTAGTGAATGAATGACCTCATGAACCAACATGATAGAATCTAGGATCTATCTTCTAGGGACAAAACTTGTCTACTACTGGGATATGATCAAAGGAAGAATATTAAGAATTACAGACATCAACACCTTCAAAATGATATTGTAGAATGAATTACAAAGACTAATGGGCCTAAATTGATCCATTGAATCTTCCCTTGGAACTTAAGGAATGATAACCAAAAAATTAGAGTTGAGTTCTTTAAGGAGATTCCTGGCCCCAAAAAATTCCTACACCACCTTGACAACATCCTCCATAACCACCTCCCAATATACTTGAAAGAAGAATGTAGGAAAACCATTCGACCCTATGGATTTATCTATTGGAAGAGAGAACAATGTTTGTTTAAGTTCCTAAGCCTTAGGAATTCACTGCAACATTTTATTATGGTGTGGTTAAATTAATTGGAGAAGAGATGAAACAATTTCATTTTTATCCACCACAAATAACAAGTGATCCTAGGAAAGAAGAGAGGATAAAAATGAAACAACTTCAATATAAATATCAATTTTTTGTGTCAAAAGAGCATGGCCCTTCTTAACCCCTGTAATCTTGTTATTAGCTCTATGCTTAAGGGTGGAAAAGTGAAAAAATTTGGTATTTTGATCACCCTCTTTAAGCCAATTAATACAAGATCTTTGTTTCCAATAGTTCTCTTCTTTGCTTATAATGTAATGAAAATCAGTGAGAATAGACATCTCTATATTCTTGTTCTGATCATTATATCCATCCTTCTAGATAATATCTTGAATACTATTAAGCTCATTTGACATCTCCTCTTTTTTCTAGAAAATATGTCCAAAATCCATCATATTCCAGACTTTAATACTGCATTTAACATTACTCAATTTCTTGTCAACCCTAAATATAATAGTCCTTTCCACCTCAATATTCCACCAAGAAGAGATTCTATCCAAAAGGTTTGGATGAGATTTCCACATCTTTTCAAACCAAAAAGGATAATTTCTCCTAGCCTCAAGAGAAACAATCAAAAGGGAAATGAGGGAATGATTAGACCCAACTCTAAGGAGAAGGGAGAGCTTATAGGAATAGGAATTCAACCAATTAGGAGTGATGAGAGCATGATCCAAATGAACTTGGATGCACTCTCTCCCAACTTGCCTATTAGACCACTTGTAAAATCCACCCAAGAGATCAACATCTAGAAGAGACAAACTATTAATGAAGTTTGAAAGATCCAACTTGCTATCTAGATCTACGGCCAAACCCCCTAATTTTTGCTCATCAGTAAAGGGAGTAATGAAATCTCCCATTATAATACCCTTGTTAAGATCAATATTCTAAATAATAGAGCAAAGCTTCATCCAATAATCCTTCCTCTCCCTTTTAGTATTTGGGACATACGCATTCAAAAGAGACCATGAATCATTGCTATTCCTATGGAACACTTTACATAATAGAATATTAGAATATTACCTTCATTATACAAAGAAGTGACTTTAAAATGTTTATTTTTAAAGAGAGTAAGTAGGCCTTCCAATGCACCCTCAAAATTGGTGGCCTCACTAGCCATGGTATTGCTAAAGGAAATCTTACCCAAAATTTCCTTCTTCATTTTTGTTTCTTGAATGAGCATAAAATTAGGTCTTTGTTCTCTAATAATATTCCTAACTACCTCCAATTTATGGGCCCCATTTAGTCCCCTTATATTCTAGGATATTATCTTCATTTGTTTTTAGTAGAGCATTCCAAAATGGTTCTTTGGCTCCCATCTGCCACATTTCTTCTAGTCTCTTCTTGCATGACTTAGCTTGAACTTTTTCTACTTGCTGACTTTTGTTTAACTACCACATCCTCTTTTACATAGCTTCTAATCATTACTGGTGACACAAGGGAAGGATCCTTACTATTCTTCTTTTTTCCCTTTATCTTACTCCCCTTTTTATTATCAAGCCATTCCACAATTCTTGAAATCTTTCCCAGGGAATAAAATATGACCATGTCTAAAATCCTCTCTTCCAAATTACAAGCAAATTGACCCTTCATGGGAGATGAGGAAACCACCATGGTTCCCTAATGTCCTTGTGTTTCCCTCACTACCTTCATTTCATCATTCAATCTTTGCTCCTCCCCGCTCCCCACTAGAGAGGAAATCATACTAAGTTCCTATAGGGGTATCACACACTAAACCCTTTACTCTAGAGATGGTGATTTGAGTATCACATTATTAATCCCTTTATCTCCCCTTGTTGACTCACTTATCCTCTCATTAATCTTGGGAATAGATAACTTTATCACCATCAATTCCTTTTTTGGGATAGCTCCCTCTATGGTCAGAGAAACTAGATATTCAACCTCCTTACCCAACTTCTATCCAATTTGGTCTAATTTTGTCATCTCGGAATCAAGCACTATAGAAACCAATTCTTCAACCTCCTTGCCCACCTTTGAGCCAATCTAGTATAGCTCCTGCACTTCATTAACAAGGATTTCCACCCTCACCTCCTGATTCCTAGGACTATCCTTAATTTCCTTCTTTTCCCAAATATTTTTCTCCTTTCCAGACTTAAAAGTTGCTTTTTTCCTACTCTTTTTCTCTTTAGTCTTTGGATATTGATTAGCCTTATGACCCAATTTTAAACAATGAAAGCATGCAATAGGTACACTTTCATAAACTAGCTTCTAGACATGCATACCAAGCTTAGAATGAAAGGACACAACCTCCAGCATATCATCCCCTTCTTGAACTCCAATATAGATAAGAGCACAAGTGAATCTTCTTTTGGATGCAATTATCAGATCTATGGATAGAAGCTCACCAAAAGAGTTTGCCACTCCCAAAAACATATCCTTATTCCAAAAATCCAATGGTAGCTCCACAAGTCTAACCCACACTAGAGCTTACATAACAATATAATCATTTAAATCTAGCTTTGAAGACCACTTTTGGAGGACCAGTGTTGAGCAGCCTATAATCCAAGGTCCTTCACACAAAATGTTTGACAGATCCTCACTGCATGAAAATTCAAAATACATGACACCTTTAGCCATCACAGTTATAGTGACCTACCCCTTAAGGTTCTATTTCTTCTACATAAAAGCTCTAACAATATCTATATTTGGCCTTTTCCCAATGAACTTACCCACTAGGGTAGAGGCCATTGAAGCAATGTTGTGATCTACAAGCTTATCTAGAATTGCAATTGCACATGAACCCTTTTCTGACCTAGTGAGTATCTTAACCAGTGGAAAAGAAGACTTACCAGTTGGTTTAACTCCAAATAGAGAAGACCATTTTGCATAATGTGCCCTAGGCTAACCCACCTTGGAGGACATAAAAGACTTTTCTGAATCCTTACCATGGTTATGTGGGTCCCCATCTCCATTCTCTGTTGCATCTATGATCTCTGAGTTTCCCTGAAAAACTCCATCACCTCACTGAGATCTTATCCCCAGACCATGATTTTGGTCTTGCCCAACCAGAGGAATCCTACCTAGGATAGGTTTTAAATTTTGAAAAGCCATAGGTCCCCATCCTCTACCCCTATCGCTCCTACTTGCCATTCTTTTTTAGGATGTTTTATTGTTACTTTAGTAGCAAAGATTAAAATATTTGACTGTCGGCCAAGGGATGTCCCTAACAATTGTGAAGGAAAGGCCAAACTTAGGACTAAGCAGAGTCTTTTCCTCTTGAGTTTCTAAACGTGATGTGAGGTGATTCTTGAAGACATAGTCTCAACACATTTCAGAATTCACCTAAAAGGTAAACATAATTAATGGGCTCTAAATGGCCTATTTTATTAGGTTATCTAAGATGATAAAAGCCTTTAATTTTACTTTACTATGTGATTTCGTGATCTATGTGATATTGTGCTTGTTGCTTAAAATCTCTACTTCCTCCAAGCTTATACAACTAGAGTTCTTATAGTTGGTGGCATCTTGAGTACTTGATCTTGTAGACAAGGAAAAATTGGAGCTTCTAGTTTGAGTTCATGAAAGCATTTGACTCTTAAGGTAGATGGTCTTCTAATTTCCCCTTTCAATTCATAATTTTAGTCTTATGTTGCATGTATTTTCCTATTTTTCTCTCAATATTATTTTCTTGTTCTCTTTTGTTCTTGCTGAGGTGAAGCCTTTTCTCCTATCTCATTTTATAGAGGTAGGGGAATTATGCCTTGTAATATGTTCAACATGATGAAATCAAGTCACCTTGGAGGTCATAACTCATCACATTGATGGCACTTATAGGGAAGAATTTCCTTTCTCTTGCATAGTTTTGCCATCTTTTAGTTGGAGTTTTTAGCTCTGTTCAGAGGATTTATTACAGAATTTGTCTGTGTGCTTTTCAACATCTAGGGCTTTTCCTAAGTGCTCATTTTTGTATCACATAGAGTGCATTTTTTCACACTATCTTAAATTGTATTTAATTTTGTCTATGAGTCAAAGAATGCACTTATAATTGGTATTTTAGGTCCAATTTCATCACCTTTTGAAGCAACTAGTCAAGTCAATGCAAATTTGAAAACTTGTCCCATGTTTCTCACTTTGAGTCTAGGTAAGTTCTTGTGGTCTGTTAGTGGTCCATTGATGGATGATCTACTTTCCTTGGTGGTAATGGGTAGATGTCTTCTTCTAGTGACGACTTGCAAGGTGGTTTCTCATCTCATGATGGCTCATTTTCCATTACCATAAATCAGATATGTTGTACATTCAAAATTTAAATGAGTACCACACAAAAATGTCTTGGACAACACACATGGAATTGAATTTTATTATGTGTCACATGTGGAAGAATTTAATTGAATATCTTTTCATGACTATACAATAACTTGACAAAAGTATGAGCATCTCTATAGTTTCATTTTCTAATGATGCACTTTTAGTTTCTGGTAAGGTATGGGATGAAAATATGTGTTTAAAGATAAACTAATTTTATGGGATCTCAAAATTTTGATATCTTTACACCCCTTCCATCAAAGGTAGTGTCACATTTGTTAGGTAAGATCCTTACACACCTAATCTTTTACATTTTACTAAGTTATGGCTTTAAACAATTTTTTCAAGATTTGGACTTCTTAGTACCACTGTGTGAATATTTAGGATATGGATATGATGGCATACTTGAAACTATTGAAATAAATTAATTTCAACATGTTGATAAATTATACCATATACCAAATCCACCATCTAGTCTATTAAATCCACTATCCAATCTACTAAATCTGATTTGTGGGCCTAGCTAACATTTATTGTGTACTTATCTTCATGACTACCATGTAGACTAAGGCTTAAATGTTGATCTTGTCATGTTGGTTATAAATACAATGTAATAGAAACTAGTACTCACTCTAGGTTGAGTGCAGCTCCGTAGAGTTGTAAGAGATTATTCTTAAGGCTATTCAGAACAACAATATGTAATGGTGTATGCATTTTGTGAAGGGCCAAAGCTCTATTTTACATTTTTGCAATGTAGCATGTTCAAGTTAATAAGATATATTTATGTGTTGTAGGACATTGGTTTATTTGTTTTCTACTTTAGTTTATAATGTGTCTTCCTCCTATAGAAACCCTAACCCTAGGAAATCTTTGTACATAGTAATACTTTCTATTATTTGGCTTTGATTAGTGTAGTCTTCTATAGATAATCATGCCTTCATTAATTGAATCGCTAAGAGTGGGATACATGGGTCTCTTTGCCAAGAAATCAAATTTTGAGAAACTCCAACTCCAAGATTGACATGACCCTTTGGAGAATAATAGGCATGGATGTCAAAGAATTGACAAAGCTATGGGAGTTTTTCAATGAGCTCCTTGTGAGGAAGAAGAAGAATGACCCCTTGGCTTTGCATGTTCTCACCTAAAAAATCTTGCAAGTGGGGTATTCTCCTTAGTCTATCCAATTTCTAAAAATTATGATTATTTTCACAAAGAATAACTTCCTATACTAGTAGATTGTCATTAGAACCTATGGAAATCTCCTCATCACCATTGATAAGGAGGCAACTCAACTATGTCTCAAATTTTTAGACTTTGGGGAGAAAGCAAAACCTCCAACTAGGGAAAATGCACTTCAAAAATTTTAACAACTAGAGTCCATAATCCATGGACATGTAAAATGAATTGGCTTACAAAATTATGAATGGAGTCCACAAAAATGTCTCTTGTGTTTGCTCAAGTTGAATATATTGAGCTAGTTCAATCCTACATCTAGTGCGTTAGCTATATCTTTAGTGATTCTCCTACCTATGAGTTTTTCCTATGGATGTGTTACTTCATCCTTATCGTCATAGCAGTAAGGCCAAGTTTAATCAGATGAGGCTTACCTGGTACCACATTTGGATCTAGTTGAAGAATATGGAGGAAGATAAGGATAAATGAGAGAAGATTTCATTCATGATGACCTATTATATGATATGGCTTGTGCTGCAATAACTACTAGGACTTCAAGGTCTTACTAGTAAAAGAGTGATGAATATCACCTATAGTTCAAATAGTTATATTAGTGGCAATACTACCCACATCTACCATTTAATAATTACTTCAAATATTACACTCAAGTAAATGACTTCTTTCTTTGTACTAGAGAATTAATCCTCTATGAAGATGTTGATTAGTGTCTCTTTGAAGAAGTGAGGACATTTGTAGAAGAATGAGTTTCCTACTTTATCCATCTCCACTCATTCATGTGTATCAAGATTAGAGGATTTAGTGACCATCCATAAATTTTTTCTAGAGTCTTATTTAAATAGCTAAATTTGTTAGAGTATTGGAATAAGGACTTTGAAATCAACCAAAAATTCATTATGAAAAAGATCACAGGAACCCCTATTCTTGGCAAGTGTGGAGAATATAGTTGTACCTCGGTGCAAGACAGAAGGTGAGTTTTGACATCTCTAGCTTGGCTAGAAGGATGATCACCACCCATTGCCACTACTCTCATAATTTGGATAATTATTTGGAAAATTATTCCTTTGACTATGAGATGCACAAAATAAGATAAAGTTAGATGAAAGTGATCAACATGCATACATATAGTCTTTGCACTTTTCCTCAAAATTTGAAGGATTTGTGTAAACCAAATTGTTTATATTGGGAGAGGGGGATATATAAGGATGAACTCATAATGGTAAATTGGGATGCCACAGAGAGTATACTAATAAACAATTTTATAAAGGACATGATATATTTGAGCCGCACTCATTTTGAAAGGGCTTTCCTATAGAGCAAAAAGATAATAGAGAAGTCAAAGGTGTTTCCCCCCCTACCTTATTCACTGCAAGAGTGGGATAATGAAAATTAGAATACTAATTATTCCTCACCTGAGCTAGAAGGACTTAGCCCTATTCTTGAAAGTCTCATTTAGAAGGTCAAGAAGAAGGTAGAGAGGGGAAATAAATTGATTATTAGAATGTGTACTGCGATGGATGGAATCTTTAACCATTTAGGAAATACTCTCCTAGCACTCAATGAAGCCACATGTATTAAACTCATGATTGTTGATCTCAAGGAAGAGGCAAGGGTGCATGAACAAGATCCCCAATTAATTAGGAAGAGGCAAAAGAAAAAATGATAAAGCCTTGTAAGTTTGGAAATTTCGATCAAGGATATAAAAATCTTAAGTTCATGGCATACACACACATATGTAAAAAGAAAGAGGGAAGTCAAGTAGATAAGTCCTTTCAGTCCCAAGTATAAAGAATTGGGACTAGAAATATTTGTGCTAAGCAAACAAGAAAGGAGCACCAATGCATAGTAGGTCCAAGGAAGAATAAGAGAAATGATAACCAAATTCTCAAAAACTCTTGATAAGATGATAAGATGGAACTAGATATAAGTAAATATGCTAAAAGGTAAATAAGATAAAGTAAACATCTTTAAAACCTGATTTTTTGCTTATTGTACTAATTAAAATGGATGAAAATTGTTTGATCTGGGCCTAAAAATATGCAACAAAGTGAACCCAAAAATCGCTTTGCAGTCTATCGGGACCAAATTTGATAATCAAGGGTGATAGGGTCAATGTTGATGCATCACAAGTGACTTGATTTTCCCTGAAGGAATGAGTTTGATACTGATTGTAATTTTATAGTTGCTATTGGTGCTCAAAATTGCATCCCTAATTTTGAGCACCGTTGAGAAAATCAAGCCCTATGAACCCTTTTTGATGCACATGAACTCGGTTGTTTCTTTGAGGCCCCTAAGGTGTTTAATGTTTCTAACACCTTCAATTTAGCCCATCCACATGTTCCATAATGTTAAACTAACATTTTGACCCATCTTGTGAAGTCTTGTTTTGAGCTAGTTTCAAATCTGCATTTTCTCCCTTAGGTGTTAAACAGCATTGGGAGGCCATGTTTGTGATTGAATATCTCGCACCCAAAAATGTTTTAGGACTCATTGGTTTGGAAGTGTCTAGTGTCCATACTTGAGAACCTATGTTTCATATTTTGAGTCATTTTGAAGCTATTTGACTAGGTTTTGAATCCCTCAAAATTGGTAGTTTACTGTTTTCACACATTTGCAAATTACACACATTTCTGGGAAGCCTTGTTTGACCTCTAATAACTTTTGACCAGTTGATCAAAATGTTGAAATTCTTTTTTCTTTGCATTGTAGACATCAGAGACCTGTTATCTTTTGAGTTTCAGCTTTTGATGAATCCGTTTGATTAGTTTTCAAATGTGATTCCAAATGGAGTTTCTATCTTTTTACTGGTATTAGCATTTGTAGATTTGTTAGGACCCCTATTCGAGATGTTATAACTTGAGATCTGTGATTGGTAAGATCAAATGCATTATACCATTGTGCTTTCCTTTGAAAATACTTTAAGTGTGCCAATTTTCAAGTCATGAAAAATCCATTTGCACACTTTTCTAGGTCCATTCCGTTTGCAAAAAATGTTTTTGTCATTGCTTCAATTTGCAAAATCCAAGTAGCCTACTTTGAAGTCTCGCCATTTGCATCCTGTTATTCATCACAAGGCCAAATACTAGAATTATACTCTCCTCACAATAGAGAACCAATGTCCCAAATTTTGTCTTCTCAAGTGTCCATTTGCCTAGTTTTGGAAGCCAAATCCGAACCTAGTTTATTGCTTTCTAACGTGTTCTCTTGCAGGCAGTTTTGAAAAGGTCATTTTTACAGTGAATATCTTTTGACCTCAAATTCATCATAAGACGAGATTTGATAGGGTGCAAGAGTGTGGGGCAAAGAATCAGTTTCTTGATTTTTAGAGCCCAATTATCTGTGTGGATCAGTTTTTAAAGCTAGTTGATAGGCCCTGTTAGCAGAAAATCACAAGTTGCAGATTAGTGGTGAAATGAATTTTAAATGATCAATCAATGCTCAAATTAAAGTTTAATCAGTATCAGATTGATCGGTAGGTTACGTTGCAATGTCAGTCACTGAAAGCAAAAAGATTTTTAGCTGGGCCACCATGTGACCCGACTCATATGATTCAATACATGACATATACAAGAGAAGCATGTTCATATCCAAGGGTTCAATGTGTATTACAATAATCTTCTGATAAAAATTGTTGTGACAATTGGTTATCTCCAACGAACATGAGATATCTTGACCTGAAACATCATTGTCCTTGCAGTATCAATTCAATGGAATGAAAATCATGGGATACAAAAGAAAAGTATAAGTAAATGTGTGTCAATGAATCATAGCTATACAAGAGAGAGGAATGGCATCAAAATTATTTGCACAAGGCCATGAAATGAAAAGTATCACAATCCCCATCCATCACATAAAAGGAAGTTGCATGAGGAAATCACATTGAATGATGTCAAAAAAGATGTAAAGCCTGAACAACATAGGCAAGGCATCCACATAGGAGCCCAGCGTTAATGTGAGGAGCTTTGTTTTTAGTTTGTGTCTCAAAGTATAGCATTTTGGGGAGCGGCCAAGTCTTTTTAGTGATGGAGGAGATAAGTTCTTAATAAGCCACCACTCTAGACTGCCCACGCCACAGGGGCCAGCAAGCTTTCAAAGCACAAGGAAGTTTTAAATATAAACAATGCATGTAAAGGCTAGAACTCACGATGTCTTAAAAGGGAGGTCCTATGTTAAAAGGATACTTGGGCAACATTGAAAAGATAAGACTCTACTCAACCACAAAGGGAGCTGACTAATGCATTAACAATAGAGAAAATCTGCTGGTTAACGAGGAAACTACACGCACCCGGAGCAAGAGACCCAGACCATGGAAAATAAATGGAGTAACCACACCATATCCTAATAAACAAGCAACAAAAAATTGTCTTCCTTTTAATGTTGGATAGTGGAAGAGTACATCAGCTGGCAGGGCAATGTTTAATGTAGGTCAAAAGGGCTTTCCACGTGAAGGACAAGACAAGTAGGAGACATCTACAAAAAAGTGGAAATCCATGCCAGGTTGGAGGTCGGCATATAACAGGAAACCCGTGCAAAAGACAAGAAGTCGGAGGATGAAAAGTTTGAAAGAAGACAAAGCAATGCCAAGAAAGAATGAGGAGTTGCAAGTTTCAAAGAGGATGTCCACGCAAGAGAGAATACGTCGAACAGGGGAGGTTCACACCAAATAGAGGGGCAGAGCTGTGAGCATATAGAAACAATGTAAAAAGGAAACCCCATGGCCTGAATGAAAGTAGGCAATGCTAGTCAAGGAGCTTCACGCCATATGCACAGAAGCCGTTGGCTTGTAAAAGAAGCATCTCATGGAGCGACACAATGAAGAACTGGGTGATACATGGTGGGTCCGGCCCATGCTCAGTTAGGCAATGATGCAACAAATTTTAAACGAGAAAGCTTGTGCGATGACATGGTGCCAAAAACCTAGATTCACCCAGATGATGACACGTGTCTCGATCGAGCGAGTGTCACTATCTTCCCAACTGGTAGTGCTCACTCATTAACCATGGTGACATAGTGAGGAAAGAGGTGGTGATGACATGTGGCAGTGGGTCCCAGTGTGAGATGATGTGGTAGGCTCTGAGGTAGTAATCAGGTAGTGAATGAAAGGCCGCCACGTGGTGATGACAAAGCAAGAGCCGACCAAGTGATGATGTAGATTAGGTGGACCAATCCCATGGTGACACATGGCACTCGATCAACAAAGGTTTGACCCCAAATTTAGAGGGTATGGAGAAATTTGAACAATAATAAAAAATATTATTTTTTATTATTATTCCTCAAAAAGCACGTTCAAAATTTTAAATTAAAAGGGGCCCTTTTTGTAAAGTTTATACTTTAGAATCATTTAAATTTTTGAAAAATTCAGTTGCAAGCCTGAACCTTCTACCAGGGGAGTGATTTTCAAATCGACTTTCTAGGTGTTTTCGAGAGGCTAAGTATGCAATATTATATGTTGTCGGAATCGGGAAGAGACAAACTTTCCGAATTTGAAGTCAGTTTTTGCACAGGTGCTCACTAGTTCAGTTTGTAGGTCAATTTTTGTTTCTCAAGGCATTGGTGGCAGAATGAGAAGATTTTAATGTTGGTCATTAGAATTGGTTGGAGGAAAATTATAAAGATTATTTGAAGCTAGAATGTAAAAAAAAAATGACTTTGACAAGATTGTATTTCATTTTGGAGGCCTTTTAACTAATTTTTGGCTTAACCATGATTCAAAATCCAAATCAAAAGCATTTATGATGATGAACCAAATATCTCAGATATTTCTTCCTTATAGAGACCAAATGATTAGATTTGATTTTCAATTACAAAGAGAAGGTAGAGAGAGGTTTTTTCTGCTTCTTGGGAAGAAATTCTAAAGGGACACTTGTCATCTCCTGATCAGATCCGAGATTTTCTTCTTCCTATATCTATCTTTTTCTTTCCCTTTGTACAGGTTCTAGTTCTTTGGAGAAAATTAGCACATTACTGTGATACCAAGGTTTTGGATCCAGTTCTTGATGCATTCCCATGACTGTGACACCATATTTTTCAGCAATTTCTCTTGTATGAACAGTTGTAGAAGGTTAATACGGACGGTTCAGATTTGTTTGGTGACTTGTGATGTATTTCTATAAGTCTTTCATGTATTTGGTTTCAAGGAAAACAAATAAAGTGTAGCAAAGGTTTTTAAATTCAATATGAATCTTGTCTCCTATTCATGGATGTGTAATTTCTCCTAATTTGTGAATTAAGAGCATGAATTAGGTTGCATTTCATTTTGGAATGTATGTGGTTAAAATGTCTTGCAGATGGAACAAAGAACCATGTAATTGCTTGGTGTTTATCATAGGGTTTGCAGATTTCATGATGGGATAATTTGAGTATGAGATCCAAATCTAAAATAGATGTATCTTCACAAGGTGAAGGATAGATCAGGGATCTTGATGTAGACATATGTTTGAGATTTCTAGAAGATGTATGGTTATAAT
Source organism: Cupressus sempervirens (assembly GCA_028749045.1). Lineage (NCBI taxonomy): Eukaryota > Viridiplantae > Streptophyta > Pinopsida > Cupressales > Cupressaceae > Cupressus > Cupressus sempervirens. The sequence goes on along the minus strand of CM053789.1, from coordinate 845,985,255 downwards.
TCATTTAATTGCCCAATAGATAAGGCACTGACCAGAGATAGGATCATTAGGTTTTTTTGCTCATACCTGGGTCTTGCTGATATCAACATATTAAATCAATTTTCCCTTTTATGTTGAAAGCTATTCAATGTTAACCTGCACTTAGCTTGGTAGTTTCATGACTTATGTTCTTAGCTATTTCATGCTTGTGATTCCTAGTTAAGTATAGAAGATTTAGGGGCTTTAATATGCTTTACATTAGATTTAGCGTATGCTTTGATAACTAGTACCATATAAATAATCTATAGGTCCACCCACTAGGTTTAGTAGAGCTTGAAGTAGAAGAAGGGTCATGCCTTATAGTTGGCCTATTGTCAGAAATGGCATGTTGAAAATGAGAGTTAGCTGCCCTAGATATGTTAGTTTCTCAGTGGGATAATTGAAAACCCTCCAGCATTTTCAAACACCAACAGTTCCCAAGAAAGCCAAAAATGATACTCAAATATGCAACCTATTCACCAATTTGATATATGTAATGGATAATAAAAAAGCATTGTTGTTTTTTGATAGGGTGTCTACCTTAGTCAAACCCCAATTTAGGAATTAACCTTGAATTGAAATAATTGAAATAGCATAAATGTAAAGTAAATGTATGAATTCATCTTACAATAGTTGGATCTCTCGAATGGAATGGAATATGCTTACTTCCTAAGTTGATTTCAATCACAAAGATGAAGACAAATAGATGTAGAATATCCCAAAAAGGATCTTGAATGGATTGAAGGAGATCTTGAAGATATATATCTTTGTCACAAATTCTAATACAAATTTTAAGTAGTTTTGTGCATAGTATAGTCAGCTTCGTCTTGGGTAGTCGATGAAATCCATTACAAAAGTACACCATTGACCTCATTTGGAATTGAATAAGTGCATGGTACAAGAAAACATGGACATATTGATCTAACATGGAGTTATTAAAATGTGAATGAAAATGTGTTTATCTCATTCATTCATTTCCAAAGAAGATTTTATATCACATTGTCCAATTCAAACATTCAAGCACCTGTATAAACTTCATGGAAGTCCAAGAAGATCATGAAGATATATAGAGTACTTCATACTAGGGGCTTGGTATTTTTTCTATGTTATGTTCATCTATGATCTTTTCCATTTTTTATTTTTTTACACATTAACATTTTATATGCATACCTACATGTTAGGGTTCTACTCAGAGTATATTATTACGATTTTATTGGCTCTTATATTCTAGATCCATATTGTAAGACTCATAAGAGCTACATACACACACAATAATCTTCCTAACAACTATAAACATGGTGGAGGAAGTCACAAAACTAAGGCATTGACTATAGAAAACCCTTATATAGATAATCCCACATAGATTCTACTATATAATTAAAGGTTATTGAATTTGTGACTAGATCTGAAAACATTAGTCGAGACCTCTAGAAAAAATTTGGGTCACCTTCACTCTTGTACTTTAGGAAATGTTCATTACCCAATAGAGCTATGAGTAAATGTTACCCAAATCAAATTGTACTTCGATGTCCAAGATTTTTAGGTTTATGTTAGGTTTTCTATTTTGAAACTAGATAGACTACAAATAGATTTATAGTTTTAGTCTCTAATCAATAATTTTTTAAAGAAAAATAAGTGACTTTCTCTAACATTTTTCAAGGTAATTTGTCTTCCTTATTTTCCTCTAGTATAAAAAATCTGATTTTGCATTTCATTAGGACTAAACATGTGCTTAGATATAATTTTCCTAGGTAATTTAGTTAATTCAATTAAATTATATCACATTAAGAATTTTAATGTAGATTAACATTGTATAAAAGAGGAATTTATTGCATACTTTCTTAGTGTGTTTGGGGTTAAGTATTGAAATCCCTTGGTCCTTTGCCAACTTTTAAAATCTCACTTAAATTACATTGAGAGTTATTTTTGGAAGCCTCTCTTTCCATTGTATTGAATGGCTTGAAGTAAAAGTGTGTAACTAATGAACTCATCTCATATAGTTTACATTGTCAAATTTACTGAGGTTATTTTTCCCCTAAACTTAAACAAAAAGATAACTACTTATAGTTGTAAAATCAATAAAATGATGCTCGATATGGAAAATAGTGAAAAATAGTGACACCACAAATATTTAGAGCCACTAAGAATATATTTATCTAAAATCATCTACACATTCAAGATGAATATTAAATAAAATAACTAGAGAATGGATTAGGATTTTTTTAAATTTCTTGAAAGTAATCCCTAAACCTTTTACTCGAAAAAGTTATTACAAGAAAAAATTAGTGGCCTACATCAATAGGTCCTCTATTATTAGTAATAACAACTTTAGAAACCATAAAATAAAAGACATCTTTTTTATGGCAGTTATTGGTGGATAAACTAGAAAGGTTCATAAGAGGACAAGAAAAGACAGGTATAATTAATGAGACCACTAACTCTATCCACCAAATAGTGTTAAAAGAGAGAAACCACTACGAATATCCATATTCATAGATTGGAAAATTAAGCAAACAAGATTCAAAACCTAACTAAGAATAAATCATCATAGTCATAGCATCCCACAACACTTTTATCTGATATTCCTTTGCTAAATAAAATCATTTCTAGAAATAAGAATCCACATAACCAAAGGTTTTGAAGGGCCATCCAAAATATTTTACCAATAAAAGAAACCTTAATAATTTTAATCTCAAGTAGGAATAGATATTTAATAAATACCCTATATATATTATAGAAAGAGAGAATACCATGATGATTTTATTAATCAACCAATGTAACCTTATATAGTGAACTAGACATTTATTAGTAGGATACAATTAACTAACAATTGTTTATAGTTTACAAGAAAGAATCAACATCTAATATTTCAACATTTCTCTCCTTGATAAATTGATCATAAAATAATAATAAACACCTTACCATAGAGACCCCTTAATGCTTACATAAGGAAACAAGAAGAATGTATAAATATGAATACAAATATTGTGAAGATGTTTTCCTGAAGTAGACAATCATAAACCAAGAAAGGTTCCTTAAGCTATCTTGTGATCCTAAAAAAAAAGTAGATTGAATCTATCTTATTTTAAGATAGTCTTTAATTATTCAATAATTTGGTCTCTAAGAGATGTGATGGTTATCTACCATTTGTTGGCATTAAGTTAGTATTACCACTAGTGACAACACTTATCTATATAAGTATAGCTATCAAGCTTAGCACTTAATTTTCTACACTCACTGGGCATTCCAGTGTTAACCAAGCTTTGAAGAGTTCAACAGTTTACACCGAGCAGACAGTGGCTACCAAGTGAATATAGGCAATGTGAAGATCAGTAGTCTCTACTGAGCTTCACAGTGTCTACAAAGCAGTAAGTTTGTGTCATGAAGATTCAGTCTAAACTAAGCATTGGAAGCATTAGTATTTACCGAGTGAAGCAAGGTAAACTCAGTATCTACTGAGTCACCAGTGGTCACTGAGTTCAGAACTGCATCAAGTGATTAGTATGGACTGAGACTTCACTTCTACTGAGTGCATGATGATGCCAAGTAATGCAGTGAATGTTGTGTATTAGAAGGTCACTGAGTCAGTTCAGTGAACTCAAGTAATTTACTATTGGGTCGACTTTGTAATGTATTTGTTCACTTTTTTTTTGGCTAACCTTGTAGTTTTGTAAATTTAAAAGGTATATATGTAAGGTGTATTGTAAGATATCAAAGATATGGAAGAAATAGAAAAGTAATAAGAAGTATATGCGAAATATTATCAGCAATAGTTCAAGGAATACAACAAAGTCAATACAAAGGCAGAAAAGATATATCTATCACATAAGGTGATCATTGCATAAAGGATCTTATTAGAAATTAGTTGTAAGTAGATCCACTACATCTTAATAGGTGAATCAATTTTCTAAATCCTCTAACAAGGTAGACTTAATAATCTTTGTACAAATCTCTTAACCAAGTGCATACTTCATTGTATGTTTTTAAATCCTCTAACAAGGTGGACCTAGCAGTCCTTTGTGCTCCTAAATTGGCAGATCACCAGAAGTGGTCAATGTAAGCCTTAACAAGCCAACTTTATCTTGCAGTATTGAAGTTTTGTGGGTATCATCTCCACCCTAGTTTTACTTTCTATTTGGAAGGTTTCTAGGTCACCAAAATATTGTGTTCTTTTGTGTGATGAATGTTTTAACTTTTAGTATTAATGCATACAATAGCATAGATTGGTTTTTGAAAAATTCAAAAGAAGAATTTAAAGTTATTGATTCATCCCTCCCCTCTTAGTAACTTATCATATATTCAATATTTCCAAGAATTGGCATCAGAGCATTGTGGTTCTCAGGATAAAAGTTTGACAGCTTGAGCAAAGATCCAAGGACAAATGGAGATATCTAGACTTGACAAGGCAATTGAAAATGAAAAGTTAGATCTGGAGATGGCCATAACTCAACTCAAAGAAGTGAAGGAGCATCTTTCTCAATCCCTGAAAGGAAGGAAGGAACTTCCAAGACAAATGGATGATCATTAGTATGTTGAAGAGAAGATTGAAGACTTTTTCCCATCAAGTAGCTCCGATGAAGCTAATGAGGCAATCAAAGAACTCCTAGCAAAGAATGGCTCTCTGCAAGAAGAAGTAAGGAAACTTAAAAGAGAACAAGAAATCCAATCAATTAGGCTATGTGAAATTTTGGAACAAAGGAATAAGGAAAATGAAGATTTGGAGGCAAGGAAGAATGAAGAACAAAATCAATCCAATCAACATGAAGACCTCATTGATGAAATCACTAGAGCAAATGATGAAATCAGGATTCTCAAAACATAGAATTAAAGAATAAGAAGTGATCTAAATTATGAAAGGGAAATTAATGAAAGAATAATAAGAGAATTGAGATGTGAAAAAAAATCGTTGAAAAATTGAAGAATGAGCTAAATGTTGAAAAAAAAATCAATGAGAGAATGTTGAAATCACAAGAAGACATGAATCAATTGAATCAACAAAATGAGCAAAATCTTCATAGGCAAAAGGGTAAAGTAGGACTGGGATACAATGAAGAACAAGGTGAATCTTCCAAGCAAGGTACAAAAAGGAATCTAAAACCCTCATGCAATCATTGAGGAAAAATTGGTCATACATCAAAATTTTTTTGGAGCAATGGAAAAGGAAAATTCAATGGAAAGTGCTATAACTGCAATCAACATGGTCACAAGGCCAATGAATGCAAGGAGAAACCAAAATTTGAAGGTAAATGTCACAAATACAAAAATCATGGTCACAAGGCATCTCAATGCAGATCTAAATCATTCAATCTAGCTAAAAAATTAGTAAAGGCAATATTTGGATGGGACTACAATACCTTGTACGGATGTCATTATTGTGGAGAATATAGACACACTGGCATAAATTGTGCAAGGTATCACCTAAGAAAGAAAGATACTACTATAAGGTGTTACACATGCATTGAACTCAATCATATAGCTAAAAACTACATGAATATAGGCAAAGCTGAAGATGAAAAGAAAGCAAGGGATGACAATATAAGGAAACAAATGAGGCAGCAATGGGTTCCTAAATCTACTAAGGATACAAGATCAAATCATGGTAGTGAAGTCACTCAAGAAGTGGGTGACTCCATCCCCTCAAACTAAATTCCTAAGAATGTGTTGGAGCTATGCTCAGCAAGAAAATCATAAGTAGTTCCAAGAATTATGAGGAATGCAAATGATCTAATTAGTATTCCAGATACACTATGAATCATAGAAAGGTTGTCCTTCACTGAGTTACATCAGACTCCACTGAGGAAAGTTGGTTGTAGATCTTATCGAGTGGGTCAGGAGTAAAGGAAATTTGGTTTGTTCACCAATTGATACTCTTGCCAAGTTAGGTCAGTGGATGATAGTCTATCATGCACTATGTCATAAATTTAATGGTGTCAAGCATTTATGAAAATTTCTCAACAAAAAGGGGCAATTTCAACTTTATTTTTCATCACATCAATAGCATTTGAAGAGCAAAGTGATTTGAAAGAGCACTATAGTATTTTTGAGAAATTTAGTAGCAAGATATTCATGAATTTTCATCATCTATCAAGAAGCGATGGCATCTGCCAGTGGAAGCAACACTAAACCAAAGAAGGGTTCTAAAATGTTGGTTAAGAGTGTCGAATGGAAAGCATCAAACTTTAAAATTGTTCTGGCTATTGCTAAGTCACTTGATCCATATGGAGCTTAGTCACAAATCCTTCCCAAGGTACTCCTAGTTAATGACATATGAACTCATTTTAAATGTTCTATTCAAGAATTAGGGACACTAAAAATCGATACTTCCCTATTTGAAATGTGTGTTGACAAAGTTTTGAAACCTGAGCATAAACATTTGGAAGTTAAAGGATTAACTCATATCCCTCACATTCCTCAAAATTTCCATGTGAAATGGATAAGTTACATATTGAGTCGCTTTCACAATTGTCAATTATGGTTGGAGCAACCCATTCTAATTACAAAGAAGATGATACACAAGGTTATGGGTCTATCAATACTAAACAAAGCCAAATCAACCAAAACCCTAGGTCAGGAGGAATCACAGAAGAAAACCCGAGCCAAATGGGATGGTAGAGGTTTGAAACTAAACAATGTCACTGACCTAGAGCTTATGTTTGGCATCCATATCATTGCACATAAAATCTACAACTTGAGTCAGTCTAACAATGTTCCTTGTGAGGCAAGTGAACTAACATACAAGGTTACAGAGAAGAACCTTGAATTTGATTTTTCAGATGCACTACTGATGAAATTGAACAAAAACATTGAAAGTGTGAAGAATTCCAAGAGCAATTCCTTCAAGTTTAGCTCATTGCTTACCTATTTATTCTTTTATGTTCAAAAATTCTTTCCATCTAAGGGCACAATCATGTGGAGGAAAGACACTCCTATTCTTTATCAAATAAATGAATTTATTGAAGAAATGGGTGAAAATTTTGAAAGGGTGTTGGATAATTACTTTGAGGCATTCAAAGAAAAAATGAATAACCGATTCTAAATCCCACCCAAGCTTGTGGAAGACTACAAGGATGACATATGATTCATGGTAGATTGTGAAAGAGTGTACATTCAAGTAGTCATACCAAGAGTGGCATAGGTAAAACCATTGCCTTGTGAAATTAACATTGATCAAGCCAGAGACGTTATTGTGGCTTTAGTAAATGATCTAGCCAATCCAAATCTTCCTGCATTTGGCACTTATGAGAAAGCCAAGAAGAGGATAGAGCTCAATATCAAGATTCCTCAAACTATCAACAGAGGCAAGAAGAGGATTGCAAAATTGAAGAAATTTGAAGGTCCTCTAATGCTTATCAAGGGCAAGGGTGAGGATGAAGGTGAAGAAGAAGAATCAGAGAAAGAGGAACTAGCAAGGAAGAAAGGTAGAGTGATTATCACTAAACTTCAGAAGAAACCTACTATAGTGTTCTCAAGGAGAGGTAGGAAAGGTAAAAGTGAACGAGTATTCATTTGCTCTCCACCTACATTTGAGGAAAGGATGAGACAACTAAGAGTTGGAGTAGGAATATGTAACTTCAAAGTTCTCAACTATGAGACTCGAACTCGAGTTGAGAAAAAAGTGATTGAGGACTTAGTCATGGAGAAGATGGGTATTTGGAAATACTCCCCTACACAAATTCAACCTCAAATCCATGTAGATCTTTTTGCCAAAGTTCAAGTTAGATGGGAGAACAAGGTGCAAACTGTAAAAGATATCTGTGAACAACAGTTGAGATAGTTAGTACCTAATCTAACTAATGCTGAAATAAAGAAGGCAATGAAACAACATGAAGACATAATGATTCTAAATCTTAACTCATGTTTTATATTAATGAATAACATAGAATTAGTGGTAAAGCATTCCTTAGACATTTGGAGAGATGTATATCATCTCAACAAGCCATTAGATGAAACTATTATAATTAAAGATGATGATAGTGATGATGATGATGATGATAATGATGACAACACTCATTCCATCATAGTTACTGAAGGTGAATTGCATGCTCTAATGGAGGAGAAGGAAGAAGAAAAGAAGGAAGAAGAGGAGGAGGAAGTAGAACAAATGGATGAAGAAGGAAAGGAGGAAGAAGTAGAAGAGGAAGAAAAGGATGAAGATGATCGAGTCAGAATTGTAGTAGAAGCTATTGCATCTCTTCATCACACTCTACCACATTCTATCACATTTGTGGAGATAGATTCTACTAGTGAAATTGTCAGCACAATAGCATCATCAATTGCTCAATCTTCACCACTCACCTCCTAGCTCCAAGTGTCTACAATGGCAGTATCAAGCACTTCATCTACTAAGCTAACTATTACTTCTTTAGCTACCGAGTTAGCTCCCTTTGCTTCTGTATCTTCAATTTCTAGATCAGTAAGTTTTACAATTTTGTCTTCATCAATTCCAGTAAGCTTTATAGTTTTGTTTTCATCCGCATTGTCTACATCTATTTCAATTCTAGTTAGTTCAAACACTTCTATGAGTATTCTACCGAGTGTGGCACCATTTTTTTGGAAGTGTTTCAATTTTTTTTCCAGTCAGTACTTCTATTGGTATTCAATCCTTAAGCCATTTTCCATTTTTCACTACTAACCCTTCTATCTCTACTATTGTGTTTGTTCCAAAGGTCAAACTAGTCATCACTGAAGTAAAACCAAGGCAACCATTGAAACTTTTGATCAGTAGAAAGGAAATTGAAGAAGATATTAACTTAGACATAGAGATAATAATTCCTAAGATTGACTATGGGACTACTACTATTGAAGAAATGAGGTTATCCAATCAACTCATAGAGAAGAAAACTACGCAAAAATAGCTAAGGTCTGAAAGGGATAAGGAGTAAAAAATAATTGAAAATGCCAAGAATATAGTTATAGATCCTATAGGTATTGAAGTGGATTTCACTCAACATATTTTGATTCAGTTAGAAGAGGCTATATAGAAATATAATGAGGACTCCTTTGGACAAGAGAAGCTAATTAAAAAGGCTAAAAGGAAATTTGATACCAAGGTGCTAGAGCATATTGCTTAGTAGATTGCAATCAAACAAGTGGAGTTGTCCATATTTTTGGGCAATTTTGAAAATTCCTTTAATAATGCAACATCACTTCTTGCAAAACTTTGTGATATGTCTGGTTTTACCAATGAAATAAAGGAGAAGCTAAATAAGATTGATGCTGACATGAAATCTAGTGCATCAAAGTTGTAGGCTGATCCCTCTTCCAACACCTCTCATCACACCAAGGTGAAATATCTAGCAAAAGTGCAGGCATAACTTCCAAGAGAAGAAGCAAGAATAAGAGTAGCCTTGATTGATATTCAAAACATTATCTTGCCAATAATGGATACAATACAAAAACATATTGCTTAGTATAGGACATTGGTTCAGGATCAGGACTTCTCAGTGGCTAATCGCATGATCAAATTATCAGCAAAAATTTAGATTTCTCTCTCCACCTGCAAAATTTTGCATAAAAATTGTGATACCTCATTCACCCTCATTCTTAAGGTACATCAAGAATTTCTCTCTCATTTTGGTGTAACTATATAGATAGTACATGTAGCCCTTTGGCATTACTATCAAAAAGGGGGAGAGATATCAGTATCAACAAAAAAGAAATTCTGTATATAAGGAGAGATATAAGTATAAGTGAAAGGGGGAGATAGCACTCAATAGAGTCAGCATGTATATGTGTATAGCTATCTACATAAGTATCTTTGTATATACAGTATATGTTATCAAGGAGATACATGTAGAAATGTATATGCAGTAGCTTTACAAAGATCAATTTTGAAAAACCAAAATTTAGTGAGTTAGTTTATGTACATATGTTTTGGCTTATAAGTGCTTTTTCACTAATACCAAAGGGGTAGATTCTTGGCATTAAGTTAGTATTGCCATTAGTAACAACACTTATCCATATTAGTATAGCTACCGAGCTTAATACTTAATTTTCTACACTCACCGAGCATTCCAATGTTAACCAAGCTTTGAAGAGTTCAGTAGTTTAAACCAAGCAGACAGTGGCTACCAAGAGAATACATGAAATGTGAAGATTATTAGTGTCTACCAAGCTTCACAATTTATACCGAGCAGTAAGTTTGTGTCATGAAGATTCAGTGTAAATTGAGCATTGGAAGCATTAGTATTTATCGAGTGAAGTATGGTAAACTCAGTATCTACCAAGTGACACTACATCTATCAAGTCACTAGTGGCGACCGAGTTCAGAACTACATCAAGTGATTAGTATGGATTGAGCCTTCACTTCTTTTGAGTGCATGATGATGTCAAGTAATGTAGTGAACGTAGTGTATCAGAAGGTCATTGAGTCAGTTCAGTGAACCTGAGTTATTTACTGTTGGGCCAACTTTGTAATGTATTTGTTCACCTGTGTTTTGGTTGACCTTGCAATTTTGTAAATTTAAAAGGTATATATGTAAGGTGTATTGTAAGATATCAAATAATGGAAGAAATAGCAAAGTAATAAGAAGTATATGTGAAAGATTATCAGTAGCAGTTCAAGGAATACAACAAGGTCAATACAGAGGTAGAAAAGTTATATCTATCACATAAGGTGATAAGTGCATAAAGGATCTTATTGGCAATTAGTTGTAAGTAGATACAGTGCTTCATCTTAACAGGTGAATCAATTTTCCAAATCCTCTAAAAAGGTAGACATAAAAGTCTTTGTACAAATCTCTTAACTGAGTGCATACTTCATTGTATGTTTGTAAATCATCTAACAAGGTGGACCTAATAGTCCATTGTGCTCCTAATAGGGTAGATCACTAGAAGTGGTCAATGTAAGCCTTAACAAGCCAACTTTATGCTGTAGTATTGAAGTTTGTGGGTATCATCCCCACCCTAGTTTTACTTTCTATTTGGAAGGTTTTGAGGTCACCAAAATATTGTGTTCTTTTGTGTGATTAATGTTTTAGCTTTCAGTATTAATGCATACAGTAGCATAGATTGGTTTTTGATAGATTCAAAATAAGAATTTAAAGTTACTAATTCACCCCTCCCCTCTCAGTAACTTATCATATATTGAATATTTCCCACACCATTTCCTATTTATTGCAAAATGGTATAACTATCAATCATATACTTTGAAGATTACTCGACAATAATCTATACTGGGAGAAATAGAAAGTCCCAATGATGTCTCAAAAATGAAGCATCACAAAGCATATATTGTTCACATTTGTTAGTATAAGATCATAAGGAAAAAAAAGTAAGAAAACTTAAAAATTTAAAAATGCTTCTCATGGAAAGTACCATCTCAAAGCAAGAAGATGACTTGAGATGATGGTCCAAATTCCTCCATCCTTTGACGTTGCTAACCTCCAAAATTATAGGATCAGGACAAAAAAATATAATTAATAGGAAAATTATTAAGGATTTTCCCATCATGTGATGTATTTGCATCTTCAATTCAAGAAAAGTTGCCTTTTACATGTGATTGTTCTTTCAGTTTTCCTTTTGTGAAAATAACTATCTCTAGTTTTGGAAATCCATGTTCTGTGGCCATTTTTCTTATAATAAAAATATTTATTATCTCTTCTATGTTTTTTTGACCATTCTTTAGTACATCATGGGTATAATTCATTGTCCATTAGATGATCTTCTTCTATAACTTATTTTATCCTCTTTTCTTCTAATAGAAGGGTTGTAATCATATCCTGTAGAATCTCTAAGGTTATTTGACTAAGTTTAAAGACAATGTTAGTGTATTTGGAAGATAAGCCATTTAACAAAATTTCCTTAGCATTATCATCATCAATAGAAGTTTTAGCTTATACATGTTGTCTAATTGGAGACCTTAGGTTACTTATATGATTTAACATTGTGATACAATTCTCCATTTTGAACATAATTAGTTAGTATTTTAAGGAAAACTTTGAATTAATAACTTTTTCTCCAAATAGCTTTATTTAATTATCGTAAATATTTACAAATAATTTATATATATCTAGATGATCAAGCTCAAAATTTGAAAAGAAATTCCAATGATAGCCTCATCTTTACTCCTATAATTTACTTTCACCTATAGGGAATTTTTCCTTGTCACTTATGATCCCCCATAAGTTTGTATTCATTAATAGTTATTTTTTATTTTTATTTTCCAGCCAAGAAAATTGAAGTCAAATTTTTTATCCAATGTAATGACCAATATAAAATGCAAACTTAGGAAATAACCAGATGATATCAAATTCAAATGCACATGATCATTAAATATGTACAAGAGAGGTGAATAAATTTTGTTAAAAAATTCTTATAATCCAAACTAAATAAATGCTTGTATAAACATGTTTGTTCCACATCAATAACCACATGATCATACCAATCACTACACTAACCATTCTACAAAATTGAATAAAAATACAAATGGAATTTATGTGGCCAAAATGTTTGTCAATTTTGGAAGTCATAGAATCCAATCAAAATTGTATGTATAATCATCAAGCCAAAAATGAAAATGGAAGAGAAACTTGTAAACAACCAAGTATCTTATGCAAACCAATAATAAGCCTGAATTTCAAATTGATGCAATACACACCATTCTACACCCATGAATTTATTTTGACTTATGTGTTCTAATATTTTTCTCCTTAATACATACCAACACCAAATATTGTTTTCTTATAGATTTGATATTATCAAAATGTGCCTCATACATTCATTTCTTGATGTGAGCAATAGGTGTTGGCAAACGAATTTCTATCTTCCATGATAGTGAAAATTACTCTTCTTTACTCATATTGGTAAATCCAAAAAACTATCAATGATCTCAATTAATGTACATGTGGCTGACATGATAGGTAGCTTTGATACTATAATATTAGAGAAAGATAAAATATTGTGATAATTTTATTGATGAGCCAATATACCTTAATATAGTCTATAAGACCATAATTCATAGGCTATAATTAAATGGAAAGAAGGCACTAAAATGTATTATGACAACAAGAAAAACATCCTTATCAATAGTGATGAGTAATATGATACTTTGTTATATAATTCACGTTAAATGGGTCTAAAAGGAAACATAAGCAAGGGTGGTTTTTCAAATTCAATGATTTCATCAGAGGAGGATGATCTATGAGAATTTGAGAAGGATTTCATGCAATAGGAAATTTATTTCTCCCATTCTTTGCTACATTTGGAGTTTTCTACTTGGATCTATGCTTCCTACAAGAGGGTCATTGTTCCTTTGACTTACTTGGGCCACTTTCTTCCTCTTCTTGAATGCTTGGTTCCTTATTAGTGTAGATGTCAATGGTTGTGTTCTCTTTGTTGTGGGTTCCCCTTCACTTTGTTTGCATGATCATGATGGGGAAGGATTAGTTCAAACCCATTAGGGATTATGTTTCCTCTATAGGGGCTTGCATTTAGGGGGGTTTATCCACAAGGCATTGTCTAGTTTGAATGATGGTGTGGGAGCTTCTTGTCCTTGGTGGCTTCTTGAGTTTTTTAGATGTTGGGGGCTAAATATTTCAACTCTTTCTACTTCTCATGTCTGATTCCCACATACCCATTGGATGCATTTTTGGGGAATGAATGATAAATTCTAGGTGGAGATCTCTATTTATGGCTCTAGATCTCCTGTTTATGTGGTTTTTATTTTTTGAACATAGATGGGTGTGAGTCTTGGTTGGGGATTTCATTGGGCTATAATCATTATGTTGTGTTTTGGTAGAAGGATTCTCATAGGATTTCTACACTTGTTGATATTTTTTCTCCTTTCACACTTGTTTATGGTTATTTGAATAAGGTTGGAAAAATCCTATGCATGCTTTTAGAGTTTTAACCTAAATCTCTATGCCTAGATTTGTTTTTAATCTGGGTAATATTTTAGTTGTCAATGGGTTTACTTCCTTAGTTATTCAAGAAAATTATTTAGGGTTCTACTTTCTTCTAAGGAGGTGGTGGCAGAACTATGGTGTTTCATTAGGGATGATTAATTACATTACTTCTCTTACAAGGACTTGGACGACCCAATCTATAGGTTATAACTTGCTCTGGTAGTGGATGGAAGACATTGCACTTTCGAAAGTTGATGTGGTCTCTACCTAAATTTTTTAATAGGTCTTAAGGTTGGCCTAGGGAACTCTCTACTTGTAGAAGATAATTATGGTGTTGGGGATGATTCTTAACTATCCAAATGTTGTCCTTGGAGGAAATATTTAAGGTGTTGGTTTTGGTAACCCAATGTTAGTTGTTCAAGATGTGTTGTTTTGATTTACACTTAGGGGGTCTAACCAACACCATATCATTTGGTGATCCTTTTTTACTTAGTATTGTTGTTACCCCATTTGTAGGGAAAATAGAAGCCAACAAAAAAAAAAAAAATTCTTTCAATTTTTACGTGAGCCTCTTTGTGTGGATATAGAAGTAACTATGTAGGGTTGATGCTGCTAGGACGAGAGGTATTGGTGTGTTTCCCACATTTCCTTAATTTGATATTAGAAGGTGATAGATCTCCTAATAGGAGTGTGGGAGTGGTTGAAAGGCTTATCTTTGAATTCCATATTGAGTAGTCTCTCCCTTATGTTAAAATGAGTGAGTTGTTTTTCTTTTCCTAGATGTCAAATGATTGCTACTAGTTGTTCATGGATAAATTTGGATTTTTTTTTCTAAAATTTGGGCATCTAGTTTTGGGGCCTTTGAAACTTTGTGTTTGATTCAAGAGATTAAATGGCAAGGAATTAGGTATGGTGTTTCTTCCTCTTCTCTTTGGTGCATCTCTTTTCTGTTCTTATTGAGGTGGGTTGCTTTTCTATTGAGGTGGAAAGGGGATATATAGTTGGGAGATGGATCTCTTTGGAGATATTTTCTTTCACCATTAAGGGAATTTTCTAACCTGAAGGGTTCTTAAGGTTCATAGGTAGGAATATTTCTATTATTTTTTGGTCATTTATATGATGAATCTATTAGCCTCTAGTTATCTTGTGTTCTATTTTTTACACCTACATTGTAACTATTATGTCATGACCTTCTATTATTCCATTGATAGTGCAACACCCATGTTGTTGTGCCAAAGCTCTTCTTCTTTTTTTTCTTTTTTTAAAGGGATAGCCCTATTACTCCTTGTTTTATCAAAAAATTCATATCAATATGATGGAGTTGAATAGACAAATAAACTATATATCCAACTTCATTTGTACATCACATCAAGAAAAACCCATATCCATTAAATATTCATGAATCCTTAAAGAAAAGAAGAGTCCCACAAACTAAGAAGGGAAATATTGACCATGAAGACTCACAAGAAAGATGATAAAATAATATAATTGAAGCCATAGTGTAAATATTCAAGTGTGTTATTCCCATACTTCTATCATTTTATTAGTGAATAGAAGCACCCTTCTTTCACTTGAGGAAGAGGCCATGCATATGAAATAATAGACATCCATAGGGAAGAAAGAACTACCTAGGGGGATATAAGAACAAGAAAGACTTATAAATGAGGAAAAATATAAGGATATGAGCCTATAAGACTTGATTAAAAAAGAACCCTACAACCCCACCAAAAATGGAAATGTGTGGGAAATTAACTTCATACTAATAGAAAAAACTTTTAGAAAGATTCTATTTTCTCCCATATGAGGTTTCCTCAACTAAAGAATAGGATAAATATCTTTTTAGGGAAAAAATAGTTTACCCTAAAGAACAATTTTGATTTCATATGGGTAAGCACCACCAAGTACAAAGAAAGAGGGAAAAAAAATGGCCCCTAAGTAAGAGAAATCTCAAAACTAGAAAAGTTTATGGACACCACACTCTCCATTTCTAGTAAAGTATATCAAGAAATATATAAATAATATTTCTACTTTGGAAAACCACAACTATCCATTCATCATTGGGTTCCCCTCCTCCTCTACAACTTCTCCATCTCATAAGACTCGAATCCCTCTGCCACTTTCACTCACAATGATAAAATTAGGAAATTTTGCATCAAAAAATTATATTATAGTGATATTGAAATTTAAATGACTAAACATATAAAAATTCAACATTAATTATAGATGTTTATAGTCATGTTGTGGAAACTATAGTAAACACTCCAATTTTTATTTTGACAACAATGCATTGAAAGGTCAAAAATTTTTAGGGTAAATTGAACTTGGATTCCCAAAATTTTAAAACATAAGTTCTTATGGTCTAGAAATTAGAAATACTATGATTTTTTGAATTCAAATAGCAGTTTAGCAATGTATGATAAACTAGAATGTTATTTTTCAAATCTTGCCAAATATAAAATTGAGAAAGCCCCAAATTATAAAAGAACTCAAATGAATGTTTCAACTATAGAAGAATTATTAAGATAGATCATAAATAAATATAAACTGAAATTTAGGCCAAAAGAGAAAGAGAATCATTGACCATAATCATAAACCATAGTTACTAATTATCAAAAAAATTATTATAATACATCAAAAAATTCATAGTTTCATAAATAAATGGATATGGTACATACCCACATGCATTAATCTTTGCAAAATTTACAAAATTATAATTAACACATATTAAAAATTCATCAAAATTCTCCAAATTAAAATGGGTGCAAACTAGTTTTCTACGAATCGAATTTTTCTATCAAAAACAATGAAAAAAAGTAAAATAATTTAAAGGATATACTCTAATCACACATGAAATATATTTGAATATTATAAATTAGGAAAAAATGTATACATGAATGGTTGTGCATGAAGACTATAGAATGACAATAGTTCAAGGAAAATGAAGGCATCCCAAAAAGGCATCTAAGGTCAATATGTACAACTAGTAACCAATGACTTATTCAGTAACTTGTAATAAATAAATATATGTGCATACTCTCATTTAATAACTTCTAGTAAATAATATATGTACATAATCCTATACCAAAAAACAAAAAATAAAGCATAACTCAATTAATAGTGATTAGACTTTACAATATAAGAACTTTTAGAACCATTACAACTTATAAATTTAATATTTTACTCACTAAAGTATAATAAAGGAATAAAATAGAAATTATAGATCTAAGCCAAGGAAGTTCTTGGAGTTTAAAAACTATTGGAAATATAATAGGGAAAGTATACTCTGAGAGGGTCGGGGGAGGGGGTGAATCAGTCCTTCAAAACTTTAACCCATAAAATCATTCACCATACATCCATCTCACAATTTGCATGTAAACTAAAATAGCTAACTAAACATATTCATCCATAGCATGAAAGAAAATAACATTCAACAAATATATGAAAAAATATATTTGGTTACCTAGAAACCCTCCAATGAGAAGGTAAAAAATGGGTGGAGATGACACCCACAAATATTTGCTACTATAGAAATAAAGTGTATCCAATGAAGGCTACAATGCTTGATCATAAACTATGATCTACACTATGAAAAGTCTGCCCTGTTAAAGAAATACAAGATTGTTAGATCTTACCCTATTAAAGGATTTCAACACCATGTTAAAAGTGTGCCTAATTAGAGGACTTAAAACTTACAATGAGGTAAGCATCCTATTAAAGGATTTACAATAGCTTGTTAGGACTACTTTGTTAAGAGATTTAATTGATTCACCTACTAGGATGTCTCGGTAATGATCCCATAGTTTACATTCTACTGCTAGATAATAGATCACCTATTTACTAATGTGTACTTGGTCCTCTTTGTTAAGATGTACCACTTTTTTCCTCTAACTTCTTTCATCTATTCTCCTTTAAATCATTATGTGATGTATCTCAATTCAAAACTTCTTAGCTACCATGAATGCTCTATTTGTGGATGAAAGCTTTTCTCTTCACTCCTTCCACTATGTTCTCCCTTAGGGGTTTTTCTCCTTATGAAGACTTTGGTGACTTAGGGATAGGTATGAATCAATGATTGTGATTCACCCTTTTCTCCACTTAATACATTCCTTTTACTAATTGGTTGCATGCACTACATAGGTATCCTCAATATAGATTTATCCTTATTATCTAGAATTGCAAAACAATCCTTAAGTCAACTCAAAAATAGTTTACATAGAAGTTTGTGCCATTACAAAAAACTATGTCCAAAATTGTTTACTTAGCACTTGAAGTGTCTAATTCTCAACATCCCCTGTATCTTTAATGTTATAACTCAACCTCTGAATGACTTAGCATCAATTGATTACTCGATATCAGAATGACTCGACATCTATTATCTGCTCAACACTTTAGTGACTTGTCACTTACTAGTTACTTGACACATAATGTATATCTCACTCAACATACACTATTTGATATCTTATGCTCGACATAGATTACTTGTTTGGCATGAACTAAGAAAATGAATTAAGTGTATTGTCACTCATATGTTAAAACTAATATGAGATTAACAATCTCCCCCTCTAACATAAGTGGAAAAAACACTTGGTCATGCATGAATAACCTTAGTTCTTAAGCATAAGTCAGATAATCTCCATTTACTACTTGGCCTATATACAAAATTTAAAAATAATGACATATCAGTCATACATCAAAATTCTAGAACTCCTCTACAGTCGATTATTCTAGTTTGAATTCGAAACCAAATAATCTTGCTAAATAGATCAGTTGTGTTAACTTTTTTTTTTTAGTCTTTCCCTTTGTTTAGTCTCCCCTGTTAGTGTAGTTTTTTATTTTTCCTATTTTGCTAGGTTTTTCCTACACCTTTTAATAATCTCACTTAGGTTAATAAAGCATGTCTTATTAGGTGAATGGTTGTGAGGTGTCACCTTCCTACATGTGAGCATCCATTAGCTATCTTGGGAAGATACTTTGCTATCTTTAGTCCGATAGATGGTTGCTCCTCATTGGTTGGTTTTGCCACCTCCTCCCTCTTCCTAGCCTATATAAGCATGCTACCTGGCTTGTATTTGTATCTCTTGTTTTTGCATCCTCTTAATGCTATTTTGCTTCCAGCATTTGCATTAATCTCTTGGAGACTAACTCTTTGATGCTATTTTGAATTTGTATCATTTGCATTCATAGTTTAGATATTTACTCTTTGCACTAGTTTTCTGGGTTATTAATCTTATCAGATTCTAACATGGTATCAGAGGTTTTCTATGTGCAAGAGTAGATTTTAGTTTCCTTATTTGAGAGATTCAGGGGGGGGGGGCAAATAAACTTTATTGTAGTTTTTTGAAAAATGAAGTATGCTCTTCTCTTGCATCTTTGGATGATCCTGAGAATCAGAAAAGTTTTGACAAAAATAGTTTTTCTCTGGGGTTTCAATCTCAAATCTGATAACCAACTTGCATATTTGGAGTTTTCAATTAGTATTACAGTTTCTAGCATGCCATTGATGGACTTAAGAAGCTGATCCAGCATTTCCATGTCATATTTTGGTTGCTGGGGTGATTTTTTGATTTTTGGAGCCATTTTTTACTATTAAAGGCATTTGATTTACACTACAACAACATCTTTTGTACATCAGCAAGAAAAATGCTTTCTGGGTTTTGTTCGTAGCCCCAAAAAACCATCTAGGTATCTTTTAGATTTTACATGCAAGCTGTATATTTTTCAGAATTGAGCATGCAAAGCTATAGCCATACCTCTCTCCATTGGCAGTCGCAGATTTGAATGTAGTTTTCAATTGTCTTGTTCTTGCTCATACAGACTCCGATTTTGATGATTCTTGTTATGAACTTGGCTATTTTTTTGTGCTCTATCCACTAGTAGAGTTTCTTTTTGATTTTCATACATGAATTCTTTAGAAATTACAAATTCTCAGCCGTGACTGTGCACAGTTCTCATTTTGGAAACTTCGGAGGATCATAACTTTCTCATACGACCTCGTATCGAGGCAATTCTTTTTTTGAAAGTGCATGATTTTTCAAGTAGATCGCAGTGGTGCTATTTGTTTCATTGATTATTGTGCCCAAGTTTCACTTTTAGAATATGCTTTTCATGAGGGTTTGTAATGCATTGAAATCAAGACCACTAAGTATCTCTTTCTAGTGGTAGTTGTAAATGCACTAAAATAAAGTGCCAAATCATATTTCTTTGGGGGGGGGGGGGGGGGGGGGTTCTTTGATTGAGTAAAAAGGGGGGGGGGGGGGCATTTTCGTGGCTAGGTTCTCTTCTTTTTAGCATTTCTTTGCATTTCTTCATCATGGATCAAACAAATATGCCCATCCTAACTCCATATAATTACTTTGAGCGGAAATCACACATGATAATTCACTTAAGGAAAGCTGGATTAAATAGGATAACTACAGGACTTGAAACT
The DNA here is from genome assembly GCA_028749045.1 of Cupressus sempervirens. Lineage (NCBI taxonomy): Eukaryota > Viridiplantae > Streptophyta > Pinopsida > Cupressales > Cupressaceae > Cupressus > Cupressus sempervirens. The sequence continues at coordinate 845,964,966 of CM053789.1, read as the reverse complement.
GAACCTACTAAAGATGAAGACAAGCCTAAGTGGTTTAACAAATGTGATGAGGCATATGGAACATTGTGTTTGTCTGTTTCTCCTGACTTGCTACTTCACATTGAGTCTTTGGATACACCAAATGAAGTATGGACAAAGCTAGAAACATTATTTGGCACACAAGATTCAATGAGGGGTCATATGTTGGAAAATGAATTAATTAGTTTGAGTCCAGGAAATTTCAACACAATCCAAGATTTCTTCACCAAATTGAAATCACTAAGGCTGCAGTTAAAATAATGTGGAATTGAAAAGAAAGATGAACAACTGATTCTCAGTATTCTCTCTAAGCTAAGTTCAGAATATTCTATGTTTGTCTCTACCTTCTATGCTACTAAGGGTGCACTTGGTACTCAATTCACCATGCCATCTCTAGATGATTTTGCTATCAATCTCACTCGAGAAAGGACAAGCTAATCCAAATGGGCACTCTTAAGTCCTCTAAGTCACATGCCTTAGCAACCAAGCAAGGCACAAAAGAACAAAAAGGACAAAGTAGTAACAAAAATAGTAAGGATGAGAAAAAAAATAATAGTGAGGAAAAAAGGATCAGATACCAATTGCTTCAAAAGAAACTATTGATACCTCATCCTCTAAGGGCGATAAGCCTAAGAAAGAAAAGGTTAAATGTGCCTATTGTAAAAGACCTGGTCATGATGAACATAAATGTTTGAAGAAACAAATTGATCACTTGACATACATTCTTGAGAAGAATAATATTAGTGTTCTTGAGTCTATCAAACAAAGTTCTAATGAAGAGTCTAACAAGGAAAAAGAAAAGAACAAGGGGAAAGGAAAGGGCAAATCTCTTGTTGCAGTTGCTTCCTCACCATTCACTTGGGTTCTTGATTTGGGTGCTTTGCACCACATGGCTTCATCTAAGGAAAAACTTGCACCCTTGGATCCATGTACTATGCCTTCTATTTTGATGGGTGATGACACTCCTATTGAGGTGTGTGGGAGAGGGTTTGTTGATGTGGGGGATGGCACATTCCATGATGTTCTTTGTGTACCCTCATTATCAACTAATCTCCTATCAATATGCCAAATCACACACACAGGTTTAGGCAAGCGGGTTGAGTTCACTCATGATTCAGTGGAGATACGTGAGTTGCATAATGATTCTGTAGTTGCAGTTGGGAGAGCAGATCATTAGTCATGGCTCTATCTATTTTCTCACTTTGTTCCTGATCCTCCTTCATCTATTTTGCTCACTCACTCTAATGATGTGAGTAAATTATGTCATGAGCAGTTTGGCCATCTTAACTTCCACTATTTGCATCAACTCAACCAGCAGAGCATGGTCATAGGGTTGCCTTTGGTTCAATTCTCAGGAGGTGTTTTCCAAGGTTGCATTCTTGATAAGCATCCTAAGGAAAAGTTTGACAAAAGTAAGGCATGGAGAGCTTCACAGATACTAGAGTTAGTTCACAGTGATTTGGCTGGTCCATTTCAACATCCTTCTTTCAGTAGGGCCCGATATGTCCTCACATTCATTGATGACCTTTCTCGATATACATGGGTGTACTTTCTCAAACAGAAGTCAGAGGTATTTGATCATTTTCAAGACTTCAAAATTTTTTTAGAAAAGCAATTTGGGAAAGCCATCAAGGTTTTGCGTACAGACAATGGTGGTGAGTATGTCAACCATCGGTTTGAAAGATTTTGCACTTCAGAGGGGATTGATTTATAGCATTCAGTTCCATACAATCCTCAGCAAAATGGTCTTGCAGAACAGAAGAATAGATCCTTGAAGGAAATGGCAAACTGTATGATTCACTCTAGATCTCTTGCACCACAGTATTGGGAAGAAGCCATTAACTATGCTTGTTATATCCAGAACTGTGTTCCTCATCGAGCCTTGAAGGGAGTTACTCGTTTTGAAGCTTGGAGTGATCGAAAACCATCAGTTAAGCACTTTCAAGTTTTTGGCTCCCCTGCATGGACCCCCATTCCTAAAAAGAAATGTAAGGCATTGGATCTGCAAAGCAGACCTTGCATATTTGTAGGTTATCCTGATGGTGTGAAGGGTTATCGGTTGCTCCACCCTACTATACATGAGTTATTCATTGAGAAGAGTGTTCAATTTGAGGAGGGATCTTCAAGCTCACTTTCTATCACTTCTCCAACTCCTTCTAGCTTAACATTAGAGTCACTTGGAATACATGACAGATCTTCTGATGAGTCAGATTCACTTGAACAGTCTTCTACCTCTACTTCTGATGCAGAAAGTGATTCAAAGAACTCACCACCTTCCTCTCCTAGTCATCATTCAGAGGTTAATGATTCCCCTCCAGATTCTCCATCTTCTTGCCCACTTTGGGCTAGACAGACCTTGTAGTCTGCAAGTGATTGGGTTGGGGATCCATCAGACACCAGGTGAACTCATTCACAATTCCAGGATGCTCCACATGTCTTCATTGCTACTGCCTCAGATCCACAGTCCTTTCATGAGGCTTCTGGTATTTCTAAGTGGGATACAACTATGCAGGAAGAGTATAGTTCCTTGATGAGGAACCACACTTGGGATCTTGTCCCTCTTCCTAAAGGAAGAAAACTTATTCAATGTAAGTGGATCTATTGAACAAAATTTGCAGTAGATGGGTCAGTTGACAAACACAAGGCTCGCTTGGTCGCCAAAGGATTCTCCCAAGTTCTTGGGATTGACTACTCTGAGACTTTTGCGCCAGTTGCTTGAATGAATTCCATTCGAATTGTTCTTGCCATTGTTGTAGCTAATCATTGGGAAGTACATCAGATGGATGTGAGGAGTGCTTTTCTTCATGGTGACCTTCATGAGGAGATCTACATGGAGCAGCCACATGGCTTCCTTCAGGATTCTTCACTTGTGTGTCATCTTCGAAAGTCTCTCTATGGCCTCAAATAGGCTCCTCGGGCTTGGTATGCCAAGATGGACTCCTTCCTTCTATCAATTGGGTTCACTCGGTGCCATTCTGATCCTAATGTGTACATTTTGCAATAGGGTGATTCACTTCTATTTTTGGTTTTGTATGTTGATGACTTGTTGATCACAGGAAATTCTTCACCCACCATTAAGGCTATCAAAGTGGCCCTTCGGGACAATTTTTTGATGACTGACTTGGGCTTGTTGCATTACTTTGTCGGGATTGAGATCCTTCAGTCTCCCCTGGGATCACCATCACACAATCCAAGTATGCTCTAGATTTACTCTCGAGGTTTCATATGGCTGACTGTAAGCCTGCTCTGACTCCCTTCCTTTCTGGAGTCAAACTTGAGGCTCAATGTTCTTCTCCACTTGGTGATGGCACTTTGTACCGCCAACTTGTTGGGAGTCTCATTTATCTGACTCATACGAGACCTGACATCTCCTATGCTATAGGCATGGTCTCTCGATTCATGTACGAGCCCCATGAGTTACACTGGAAAGCAGCCAAGCAGATCCTTCACTACATTTAGGGTTCTCATAGTTGTGGGATTCACTACGCAGTAGGTATTGAGCTTGATTTGGTGGGGTACACAAATTCAGATTGGGTAGGTGATTTTGGGGATCACAAGTCTACTTCAGGGTATAGCTTCTCACTTGGGTCAGGTCCTGTTTGTTGGTCGAGCAAAAAGCAGTCTGCTATTGCTCTGTCTTCTACTGAGGCTGAGTATCGGGGGGCTGTAAATGCTGCCACTAAGGCCATTTGGATTCAACATCTCATTGAGTTTGGTATCTAGATCAGATGGCCATCACTCATATTTTGTGACAACTAGAGTTCCATTCAGATCTCACGAAATCCAGTTCATCATCAATGGACCAAACACATAGAGGTCCACATGCACTACATCTGGGAGCTCATCCATGGTCATGTCATTGACCTTCGGTATTGTCTGACTTCTGAGCAAGTTGCTGATATCTTCACCAAACCCTTCACTAAGAGCAAGTTCCTTCATTTGCGAGCTTTGCTGGGGGTGCGGGATGCTTCATCTTTTGGGGGGGCCTCTTCCTCTCACTCGAAGTCCTAACTTTTTTGTGGGGGGGTCTCTTTTCTCTCTCTTTTGAGAAATCTTATGTACATGGGTACCTCATCAGGCTTGACTTGTGTTAGTGTAGTTTTTCATTTTTCCTATTTTCCTATGTTTTTCCTACACCTTTCAATAATCTTTCTTAGGTTAATAAAGCATGTCTTATTAGGTGAATGGTTGTGAGGTGTCACCTTCCTACATGTGAGCATCCATTAGCTATCTTGGGAAGATACTTTGCTATCTTTAGTCCTATAGATGGTTGATCCTCATTGGTTGGTGTTGCCACCTCCTCCCTCTTCCTAACCTATATAAGCATGCTACCTGGCTTGTATTTGTATCTCTTGTTTTTGCATCCTCTTAATGCTATTTTTCTTCCAGCATTTGCATTACTCTCTTGGAGACTAACTCTATGATGCTATTTTGATTTTGTATCATTTGCATTCATAGTTTAGATATTTACTCTTTGCACTAGTTTTCTAGGTTATTAATCTTATCAGATTCTAACATCCCCCAAAACTTAATCTCTCCTTTCATTCATTCTCCCTCTATCTTCATTCTCCCACTTTTGATTCTTATGTCATGGGTGGTACATGAATTGTATGTTTGTCGAAGAATGATTTATGGAGCTCTGTCATAATCTTCAATGCTACATCCAAGTTGTGACATGCTACCTCTAGAGATTTGATCTAAATGTCCAACTTGACAGTAAGGGTTACTAGGCCTTCATGAGTAGAAAGATGTGCATCTTTCTTCATCAACATCTCTACATAGGCTAGTTCCTTGTGTAATGCCTCCATGTGAGGGGTTAACATGGACTAGATGCTAACCAATGTAGCCATAATATTTTCATCTTGAGCTTGTAAGGCCGCTAACTAACCTTGTGTTGACTTCAAAATTATGATATAAGACTAAATTTGACCATGATATTGTTGTATAATGTTATCTATTTTCTTCAAATCTCCCACCAGATGGTCATTCTATCTTTGTACTTCTTGTGTGAATAGGAGAACATCATACAACTTGGTGTAAAGGGAGAAAATGTTCTCCAACATCTTCTTCACACCCTCAACTATAGGTGCTAACTCAACCTTGTGTAGTTAAATGACACTAGATATATGTTCATTCACCTTTGTTTGAAATTTAATCTCAGACTATTCTAGTAATTTGACATTAGTATCTAGATGTTCATCATTGATCTTCTCCATAATATTTTCTAACTACTTAATGATTGTCTTTGTTTCATTTGGTGTAGGTAGACTGAATGCATCAAGAAATATGTCCTTGATGTGATGAAGTGCTTTTTTGTGCCTATGCTCCCTTCTGAGAAGTTCTTGGTGTTTCTTGCTTGCTAGAGCATCCTACAATATGTTCATTTTCTCTATTGTGATTGATGAAAGATCAAATTTGGCAATTCAATCACCTCATCTAAGTTCATATTACCATAGAATATCATGTTATCAACCTTAGATGTGCTAGGACTAGGCCTTGATGCTTGCAACTGTGTAGCTTCTATACTTAGCCTATAAAGTGCTTGACTAGGAATAAGAGTAGTAGTGTCTAGTAAGGTAACCAATGTCTAAATTGTTAGCCCTTCCTTTGGTTTCATAGTCAAGACTAAATTTTCAGTCCTAACCTTCTCTTTTTCATTAGTTTCAGCTCCACCTTGTGCTTGTGGTGTAGGTGTAGAACTAGCATCCTCATCTATTTGGACTATTGCTCCTTCTTGCTCAATTTTTCAACTACTGGTACAAAGAAATTTTTCACCATAGTGCTGACATGTGAAATCATACTATCCTTATTTTGGTATACTACAGTAGACATTGTAGGTTTCACTTTTATAGATTGAGAGGGAGCAATAGATAATGCTTTTGATTTCTCCCTTGCACATGCCAAGCCTGCCTTCTCAATCTTATCCACACTTACCAAAATAGGATGCCTACATAGTTGTTCTTTTGACGTAGAATTAGTCAATATCTTCTACATATCCTTCTATATTAGGAGATTGATGTTCTAAATGGTGTTGTTAGAGAAATCCTTAATCTTTATTGTATGTGCTTTTTGTTGTCACTTAGGTTTGCACCCTTGTCCAAGGGCTATGCGCGAGGACAACATAGTGAAACATGGAAACAACCTCCAAGCTGTGGGACTTGAACTGTGAGGTTGAGTCTCCAGAGAAGGCTGGCTTCCTCTTACTATCAGGGCACACCTAACTACTCTCGAAAGGAAAAGGGGAAAAAGGAAATGCAAAAAACCACTCTACCCTACCTAAACTATAGAGGTGATGCACCAAAATAGAGTATTCAAACCCATTTCTGCCCATATATGCACTACTGAATCGAAACGAAACTAAGGATATACACATACAAACTTGTTTTGATCTAATAACCACATGCAAATCAGGAAACCAAACTGAATAACATAAGGAAAGAGGAATCTCACTTATATATTATCCAATAGGCAAAAACAGACACAGTATGCAGGCTACAGATCTCAACAATGCACCAATGAGAGGCAAGAAGGATGCACATACACATTAATGGCTGAAGGAGATAAAATAAAAAATCATACAGTTCAGAGGCACACGGAATTTTACACTGAGAATTGGAGAGCAATATCAGAGAACAACAGAGAAGGGTCTCCCTACAAAACAATAAAATTTTCCTTTATAGCTCAGGCATAACTGAGATCTTTTTCATTACATTTACTTCTCACCCACTGGCATTAACTTCTCACCCTAAAAAATCAATCAAAGATCTGGTGGTCTTGAGTACCAAAATCTGATATTCTTTTGCGAAAGAGCCTAGAGAAGATAGAATGGCACCATAACTGCACTTTGACCAGGTAGATGGATTGACTGAGATAGTGGAGTGTCTTTCTATGTTTCGCATTCATTTTTGGTGGTTTGGATTGATCGTCAGGATCAGTTCTGCAAGATAACCCTCAGTTTTCCCTTTTTTGGTGCATGAATCAATAGAGCTGGTAAGTCAACATATCCCTGGTACTAGAATGAGCCACGTGGACCAATAGCTTTTTATCCTTTTGCCACCTGGGAAGTCCTCTGTGGTTGACCTTTCTTTATTGAACTAACTGCGCCACCCTCCAGACTATTATCATTAATCGTAACGATCACATGAACCATCGACCGCTAATCGCTAAACTTAGCTGAGCCAGCAAGATAGGTGTCACCAAGGCACTGTGTCAACATGGTATCCATCGTGCAACTTTGAAAGGTGAGATAGCGTCGACCGTCGATCTGCCTTAAATCTGATGGTCATGGGGACTTGTCATGTTCCATGTTTGCTTTACCTTTGAGCCCATCCAATCTGGTGCCACCTCAGTAACTGCATCACACTCAAATGACACCTGGCATACTTTGGTGAGACTTGGTCTTGCTGATCCACGTGGCTGATGGGCGTTATGTCGCTATGGTAAATATCGCACAACTTCACCATAGCGAGATGGCGCCATCCATTGATACAATTTAATTTGACGATCGTGATGACTCATCGTACTTTGCACTTTTCTCCTCTACCATCAGCACACCTGGCATCACCCCTAAAGTTTACGAGATAATACGGCCCCACTTGACACGTGTAATTGAGGCGCTATGTCACCATGGTAAAGACTTTGCAGTTTCACCATAACAAGATGGCGCCTATCGTTGATCTGAATTGATCTAACGGTGAGTAAGATAGATCATCCTCCTTAGTGCATTAATGAATAGGAATTGGCCACATACCAAATATTTGATGGATCCTCGTTCACAACTCAGACTCACCGGACACGTGGCAGAAGGGCGCTATGTTGCCATCATATTCTTCATGCAACTTTGAAAGGTGAGATAGTGCCAACCATAGATCTGACCTTGATCCTACAGCCATGAAGACTTGCCCTGATCCTACTAATCACGTTAGAACCCTGGCCCCATAATACACGTGGCATCCCCACACTGGTCCGCATAGCATCATTCTGGCGACTTGTTCTACCTCAGCTCATTGAGTAGCTCTTCCTTGCAGATGTGGCATGTTCTGATTTGCTAGCGTGGATCAAGGACCCTTCCAACTCGGCAAAATGGGACCCAAACTCGCCTGCCTAAAGCTCCTACTGTTGATCTTTTCCGTTGCCGCGAACCTTGCCGTCGACACTGGGACTCACTATAGAAACAACCTCTAGCCGGTTGGGTGCTATGTCGCTATTGGAAAACTCATGAGTTTTTTGGTGGTGACATGGCACCCTGCCGCCTTTTGGGCTTTTTGGCCCGCCAAATTGACCATTCACCGTGAACAATTCTCGGTGACATAACTTGCCCGCAGTTTGAACTTTTCATTGGGTGCTATGTCGCCATGAAGATTTTCCAGCCAACACATGATAGTGACATAGTGCCCACGGTGCTGTGGAACTTGTCCGACCCGTCGAACACTAGACCCACCATGGCAACGTGTCATCAGGGCGTCATCTTGCTATCATAAATATTGTGCATCTTTTACATAGCGTGATGGTGCCAACCGTCGATTTGAACTGATTTGATGGTGGAGAACTTACAGATCGCAAAAATATATTATAAGGTTTAAAACTTTGGTAATTTTAATATCTCCATGGGTATTTGAACATTAATAATTTGGGGAGGTGACTGTTGAGTGGGGTAACATTTGAATTTTGAAATTTGGCAGGGGCAAAAATGTGGTAACATTCGGGCGACTCACAGGGGACAAGAGCTTGCTCCCTGTATGATCAGTGGCCATATAAAATTCATTGGGCTATAGAGTCAAAAAATAAGACAGATTCTGAGCGTTATGTAACCCTAACCCTACCATGAAAGGCTAGAAAATGAAACCCTAGTCTCTAAAACTTGGAATAGAAAACTCAAAACTGCCAAAACTTTGAAAAGCTGGCAACTCCCAGAGAGAGCCATGTGTCCATGCACTTATTGAAGGAAAGAAACAATAGAAGGGAACCTAAAATGATATGTACATGGTTTTCACAATTTTAGAAATAGGGCTTCAGATAGATCCCATTGACTAGAATGGGCCAAATTTCTCCATTTGGCCTACTCAACTGAAATGCATTAGCGTGTTTGCAACTGACAATCAGATAGGGGCCACTCCATAGTGCATCAAATTGGGAATGTCTTCCAAATTTTTCCCTATCTGCATCCCACTTTAGAACTAAATCTCCTTCTCTGAAGGTTCTAACCCTAGCTCTCTTGTGAAAACTCCTTTTCATCTACTGCTAATGTATCTCTAGGGTTTGCATAGCCTTATTTCTCTTTTCTTCTAGTTCAATTAGCTCTGCCATTCTTACTGACATGGCATTATCTTCAATCAATTCTAGCTGATGAGCCAACTCCAAGGATGGGAATTCTAATGAAATTGGAAGTCTAGCCTCCCTACCATATACTAGCACAAAAGGTGAATTCCCAACAGATCTCTTGGGTGTTATCCTATCAGCCCATAGAGCAGTTCTTAATTTCTTATGCCAGACCCTCTGATTGTCTTCTATTGTCATCTTCATGATTCTGATCAGATTCTTATTGGAAGACTCAGCCAAACCATTACCCTGGGGATAGTAATTTGATGATGTGCTCAGGTAGATATTGTGATTCATTGCCCATGCACAAATCTGGGTTCCAAAAAAAGAGTTGGCATTGTCTGAAATGATAGTAGAAGGAGCACCAAATCTAGATACAATTCCATCAAGGAATTCAACAATTGATGGTTCTATGGCATCCTTCAAGGCAACTACGTCTATCCATCTAGTGAAATAATCAGTAGCAACCAAAATCCATTTATGACCCGCACTAGATGGAGGATTAATGGGGCCTATAAAATCCAACCTCCATTGGGTAAAGGGATGATCCACCTGAATAGGACGAAGGGGGAGAGTTGCAAGCCTATGTTTGCCTGAGAAGAAAGCACACTTCTCACATTTTCTCACATATCCATAACAATCATGGAACAGACATGGCCAATAATAACCAACCCTCATGATCTTCATGGTAGTTGTTCTTGTAGAGAAATGGCCACCATTAGGGCCATCATGAAGTTCCTTAATCATCCTCTCAACCTGATCCTCTTCAATGCATCTCAACAGGGTCCCATTAAAATCCCTCCTAAATAAGATACCATCAATTACAACATAGGGAATGGACTGCAGTCTATATTGTCTCCTTTTAGTTCTATCCAATCCCTAAGGGTATCCATTCCCTGATAAGAAGCTCTTCATATCCTTTATCCAGCTCCTTGGACCATTAACATTTCTTACCTCCTGCTACTCTGTTATTACCATAGCAGTTTCTTCCTCAAAATCCTGACCTGATAACCTTTCTTTGCACAATCCTCTCCCTCTTACCAGCTTGTTAATCTGAATATCAACATCATTCTCCATTACTTTAGTGATCCATCCAACTCTCTTTTCACTAATGTCCTTGCCCAAAAGGAAGTCCTTTACACTGGCATGGGGCACTAATAAATGGATCTTATTGTGGGATAAGAGGTGCTTGAATTTCTTCAAGTCTTTGATGACCGCAAGGGCTTGCTTCTCAACAAAGCTATACTTATCTTCATATTCCTTGAGCCCTTCACTAAAGAAGGCTATGGGCTGCTCCTCATCCTCGTCATTTGTTTGAGTCAAGAGAGTAGAGATACTTGACTCACCACCTAGAGTGTAGAGGATGAAATCTTTCTCAAAATTTGGGTTCATGAGAGTAGGGGCTGAGGCTATGGCTGCCTTGATCTCTTCAAAACTCTCCTTCCCTTCCTTGGTCCATGAGAAGACCATGCCTTTCTTAAGCATAGCTGTAAGAGGTTTCACCATGGTAGCAAGATTAAGAATAAACCTTCTTATAAAATTTATTCTACCAAGGAAACTTTGCAGCCCCTTCTTGTGTTTAGGGAGAGGAAGGGCAAGTATTGCCTTTGTTCTTTCTGGATCAATGGTCAGCCCATCCTTAGATACAATGTGTCCCAATAATTTTCCTTGGCTTGTAGCAAAGACACACTTGGCTAGGTCGAGAGAAACTCCAAACTCTCTATATCTTAGAAATACGTGTCTTAGATAATTAAAATGATCTTCTATATTTTTTGAATATACAGTTATATCATCAAGGTACACTAAGACAAACTTGTCAATTAATTTTTTAAAGGCCATCTCCATAGCCTTTTGGAATGTGGCACCTGGATTGGTTAGCCCAAATGGCATCTTGCAATAAGCATAGGTGCCCCATTTAGTAGTAAATGCTATCTTATGTCTATCAGATTCTTTAACCAACACTTGGTTATAACCAAAGAATCCATCAAGAAAAAAGAATCTCCTTGAACCACTAACCTTGGACAAAATTTTCTCCATGGAAGGGAGAGGATGGTGATCTTTAAGGGAAGCCTGATTAAGATCCCTAAAGTCCACACACAATATGATTTCTCCATTTTTCTTCCTTACAGGGACAAGGTTAGCTACCCATGATGAGTGCTTGATAGAAAAAATTATGTTAGCCTCAATCAACTTGGATAGTTCCTTCCTCATTAAAGGTTCAATCTTAGGATTCACTGGCCTCTATTTTTTCCTTACTGGTTTGGCCTTATCAACTAAATCTATGGTATGCTGAAACAAACTAGGGTCAAACCCTTTTAAGTCATCATATGTCCAAGCAAATACATCATTAAATTCTTGACATAGATAAATGAAGTTTTCTTGCTCATTTTCAGAATATACCTTCCCCATGTTAAGAGATTTTCCATCAGTAATTATAACTGGGGCATGATCATCCTTTTCTGCAGCTAGATTCATTCCTTTCTTGTCTCTTGTCTGATCATCAAGATTAAAGACACTCTCCAAGGTAATGAGACCCTTGGGCAACTTTTTGGAACTAAGGTGAATAATCTGGTCACCATATTGGTCTTGCAACCTTGACTGATTTCTCACTGAAAACTTTGCCTCATTCTGCAAGAAGCTCACAATCTGCTCATCAGAATCAAACACCTTCCAATGAGTGTTGTTATTAGGAATGGCAGGACTCACTACCACCCTTATTTGTTACTTCTTATCCTCCTCAAGATTCCCTAGTACATCATAAGATGCACCCACTGCTGCAAGTCTATCAGCATGTTTGTTTTCTTTCCTAGGAATGCTCTGAATATTAAATGCATTGAAGCCCTCAAGCAAATCCCAGACTCTGTGTTTGTAAGACTTGAGCAGGCCATTTTTGGTGATGTTTTAATTTCTTACTTGGTTCACTACCAACTCACTGTCTCCATATACTCTCAAGGCTTGAATTCCTCTCTTTTGGGCAAGTAAGAGACCTTGAATCAAAGATTCATACTCAGCCACATTATTGGTGCAACTGAATTGGAGCCTAAAGGAGAAGTAGTATCTTATTTGTGTAGGAGAAATCAGCATAACACCTGCCCCTGATCCATTTCTATTTCTTGAGCCATCAAAGTACATGGTCCATATTCCATTTATATCATCATTAATCCCAACAAGATCAGGAACTTGAGCATCTTTCTCTATTATGCAATATGTACTAAGGCCTGTCTCAAGAGTTTCTAACATAGGTTCAAACTGATATGCATTTGCCCACTCATCCAAGAAGAAATCAGGAATTTCTGCTATGGGAGTGGTAGGCTCATTTACTATGTCATTTTCATCCATCTCTAGAATAGGGCAATTCATGTTGATAGGATTGGGGTTGTAAGATTCAGTGTGATGAAGGGCTTGAGATTCTTCTCTAATTGAGGCATTGGCTCCATATTTGGTCTTAAATGACATATATGACCAATCAGCAGATATGAATCCACAAATTTGGGTAGTGAAGTCTCTTGATAGACAAATAGCAAAGTATGGCTTCACCTCAGCAACGAATATGTCTTGAATCACAGTGCAACCAGGGCATGCATGTAGGGCCATCTCCACATTCCTAAGGATACCTACATTTTTGACGATACTACCGTCTAATTGTAACTCATCCCTAACAATGGGCTCATATTTCATTCCTAAAGCATCAGCAACACACCTAGGCATTACTGAGCTACTAGCCCCTGAATCTATCATGCAATTGTGGACTAATTTGCCTGCTATAATTAGAGAAACATAGAATGGAGGAGGTCTAACCTTTTTATTTGTCTCCACATCCCCTGCTGGTTCTACTAGACTTGTGACACTCTCCATGGTAGATGGCTGATCGTTGGATTCAATCTTCTCTAATTCTTGCTGCAACATCCTCTTCTGCATTGGTATGGTAGCAACAACATCCCACATAGAAATATTCACATTGGTCTTCTTCATTTTCTCTACCACACTCAATGGTGCATTAAGGACTTTGGTACAAACTTTGGGAGCTGCACTTATAAGAGGTTGAGATGGGGCAACATAAGGATCACCTACATCTTTCTTTCTAGAATCTTGCTTTTTTTGTTGTGAAGTACCTGTTTGTTCATTTGCTGCATGTGCATGAGGTGCAACACTTGAAGTTGAGACCTGCTTAGGAGAAGGAGGGGCAGCATGTTCCATAGCTCTCTTCTTGCTTCTTGTGTTATGAGCAACAGAATCCTGGTTTACATTACAATGCTCCTCAATCTGATGATTCATGAAAGAGAAATCATCACGTCCTTGAATATATGAGGCCTCTTTGGGATGATCCTCCTTGTATGATTGCTTTGCTGCAGGTTCTTGGTCAGTTAGGGCCAAATAAGATTCTGTCTTCTGACACATGCAATAGGTATAAGAATAGTTGTAGGAAGGACAGAAATCCTGATCTTGGGCCAAGTTATTTTGAGGGACTATAGCTCTATTCTGATTTGAGCTTGAAGCAGAAGCATGACTATTTTTCCTATCCTGACCAAAAGAGCTATTCCACTGATTAGGAGACCTACCACCATTTGGAGCTTGATATTGCAATTGGGGAGGCTTGCCACCTTGAGCTTTCTACCTTTCTAAGGCCACCACCTTGTTTTTCATCTTTTGTATTATAGAAAAACTATCCTCTAATCTCTTCCCTTGGTCCTTCAACTCCCTCCCCTGCTCTTGCAATTTTTTATCTAGGGTCTTCTCTCTTTTATCTGTATTTAGCACTAGACTTTGGAGCATCTCTTTGAGTTCATCTATCCCATTTGAGGATGTGGAAGCTTGAGGGACTGGAGTAAGGGCTTGTGATGTAGAAGTTGTAGGAAGAGGGGCCATTGCTGGTTGGTGGTTGGGAACATCAGGAAAGAAAGGCATAGGGGGCCTTGGAGCCAACTTTCCTCCTTGTATTAGGATGTTCTCAGCTTTTATGACTATCTCATAAGCATTAGGCAAGGTATCTCCTCCCGTAGTTTGGATTGTAGTGGCAATATCACTATTAAAAGCTCTAAGGTAATGCAAGAAGGCATTACCAGGGGTAGGTTTCATTGTAGTAGGTATTCTATCCCATGTCTTTTGAAATCTATAGTTAAAATCAGTCATACATTTATGGGGGGCCCTTTTAATAGTAGTCAGCTACTCTAAAAGTGACAGATAGTCACTTTTATCCTCAAAATGTTTGCACAATCCTGCTCCTAGCCCATCCCAATCAATTATAGAACCATGAGCTAAGCCTCTATACCACTATAATGCTTTTCCTTTTAAAGATGAGGCTAGAAGTCTAACAACAACATCATCCTCTATAATACCATGAATATTAGAGACATTTTCTACTTCTTGGATATGCTCTAAAGGGGAGATGGAAGTTTCACTAGTAAAATCAGGTATACTTTTTAGTGCAGATACTAGTATATCATGTCTTTGGGATAACAATAGAGGACTCCCACCATTAAAGGTAGCAAATGCATGAGCTCTTGGCCGTGCCATGTAAACAAGTGTTCTATTGATGAGTGTTGATGGCAATCTAGGCTGAGTTTAGATAGTAGGAGGAGTAGAGACAGATCTTACAGGTATATTAACTGTTATTACACCCCTAACTGGTGATAGTGAAGTTCTAGTCCTCCTTCTAGGATTTGAAAGAGAAAGCTCTTGATATTGAAATTTACCTCTAGAAGACGCTGTTGTTTCAGCTCTGGGCATGAATCACTGCAACTTTGGCCTGGAACCAGATTTGTTGATGTTCAAAGTCGCCAAGTACTTTGAAGGATCAGCCTCTTAAAGGCTTGACTACTGAAGCCAACACTACCTCTTTAGTATTAATCTTTGAAACTCTTTCTTCTTGACACCAATAGACTTTAAATTTTTCTTGAAAACAGTCCCACCGGGCGTGCAAAAAATTGTTGTCACTTAGGTTTGCACCCTTGTCCAGAGGACAACCTAGTGAAACATGGAAACAACCTCCAAGCTGTGGGACTTGAATTGTGAGGTTGAGTCTCCGGAGAAGGTCGGCTTCCTCTTACTATCAGGGTGCACCTAACTACTCTTGAAAGGAAAAGGGGAAATAAGAGATGTAGAAAGCAACTCTACCCTACCTAAACTACAGAGGTGATGCACCAAAATAGAGTATTCAGACCCATTTCTGCCCACATATGCACTACTGAAGCAGAACAAAACTAAGGATATACACATACAGACTTGTTTTGATCTAATAACCACATGCAGATCAGGAAACCAAACTAAATAACACAAGGAAAGACGAATCTCACTTATATATTATCCAATAGACAAAAATAAACACAGTATGCAGGCTACAGATCTCAACAATGCACCAATGAGAGGCAAGAAGGATGCACATACACATTAATGGCTGAAGGAGATAAAACAGAAAATCATACAGTTCAGAGGCATAGGGAATTTTACACTGAGAATTGCAGAGCAATATCAGAGAACAACATAGAAGGGTCCCCCTACAAAAACAATAAAATCTACCTTTATAGCTCAGGCATAACTGAGATCTTTTGCATTACATTTACTTCTTAGCCACTGGCATTAACTTCTCACCCTGAAAAATCAATCAAAGATCTGGTGGTCTTGAGTACCAAAATCTGATATTCTTCTAAGAAAGAGCCTAGAGAAGATAGAACGGCACCATAACTGCGCTCTGACCAGGTAGATTGATCGATTGAGATGGTGGAGTGTCTTTCTATGTTTCACATTCATTTCTAGTGGTTTGGATTGATCGTCGGGATCGGATCCATAAGATAACCCTTAGTTTTCCCTTTTTTGGTGCATGAATCAGTAGAGCCGGCAAGTCAACGTATCCTTGGTACTAGAATGAGCCACATGGATCAATAGCTTTTTATCCTTTTGCCACCCGGGAAGTCGTCTGTGGTTGACCTTTGTTTATTGAACTAACTGTGCCACCCTCCAGACTATTATCATTAACCGTAACGATCACACTAACCGTCGATCACTAACTGTTGGGCCCATTTGCCGTTGCACCAAAAGCCATGACTATTAGTGAACATGGAACACCACATAATTAACCACCTATGGGCAGGGGAGCGTGTCGCATCACCCAACAATCTCCCCCTCGACGCGCATACCAGGTGCTTACGCGGGTCAGGATGGCACCGGAGAGATTTGAACCCATGACAAAGCCAAAACCAGGCTCTGATACCAATTGTTGGGCCCATTTTCCGTTGCACCAAAAGCCATGACTATTAGTGAACATGGAACACCACATAATTAACCACCTGTGGGCAGGGGAGCGCGTCGCATCACCCAACACTAACTGCCAACCTTAGCCGAGCCAATGAGACACGTGTTAACAAGGCGCTATGTCGCCATGGTATCTACCATGCAACTTTGAAAGGTGAGATAGCACCGACCGTCGATCTGCCTTAAATCTGACGGTCATGGAGACTCATCATATTTCATGTTTGCTTTACCCCCGAGCCCATCCAATATGGCACCACCTTAGCAATTGCATCACACTCGAATGATACCTGGCATACTTTGGTGAGACTTGGTCCTGCTGATCCACGTGGTGGATGGGCGTTATGTCACTATTGTAAAGATCACACAACTTCACCATAGTGAGATGGTGCCATCCGTCGATACGATTTAATCTAACGATCGTGAAGACTTGTCGTACTTTGCACTTTACTCCTCTGCTGTTAGCACACCTAGCATCACCCCTAAAGTTTACGAGATAACATGGCCCCACCTGACACATCTCACTGAGCCATGGTAAGGACTTTGCAATTTCACCATGGCGAGATGGCGCCTGTCATTGATTTGAATTGATCTGACGATGAGCAAGATAGATCATCCTCCTTAGTGCATCAATGAATAGGAACTAGCCACATACCAAATGTCTGAAAAATCCTCGCTGATAACTGAGACTCACCGGATACGTGGAAGAAGGGCGCTATGTCACCATCATATTCTTCGTGCAACTTTGGAAGGTGAGATAGCGCCAACCGTAGATCTGACCATGATCCTACAGCCATGAAGACTTGCCCTGATCCTACTAATCACATTAGAACCCTAGCCCCATAATACACTTGGCATCCCCACACTGGTCCACGTAGCATCATCCTAGCGACTTGTACTGCCTTGGCTCATTGAGTAGCTCTTCCTTGCAGATGTGGCATGTTCTAATTTTCTAGTGTGGATTAAGGACCCTTCCAACTAGGCGAAATGGGACCCAAACTTGCCTACCTGAATCTCCTACCATTGATCTTTTCTGTTGTCGCGAACCTTGCCGCCGACACTGGGACTCACCGTAGAAACAACCTCTGGCCAATCGAGCGCTATGTTGCTATCAGAAAACTCATGAGTTTTTCAATGGTGACATGGCACCCTACCGCCTTTTAGACTTTTTGACCCACCAAACTGACCGTTCACCGTGAATAATTCCTAGTGACGTAACCTGCCCGCCGTTTGAACTTTCCATCAGGCGCTATGTCGCCATGAAGATTTTTTGAACAACACATGATAGCGACATAGTGCCCATGGCACCATGGAACTTTTCTGACCCACCAAACACTGGACCCACCATGGCAACATGTCATCAAGTCATCATCTCTCTATCATAAATATCGTGCATCTTTTCCATAGCGCGATGGTGCCAACCGTTGATCTGAACTGATCTAATTGTGGAGAACTTACAGGTCACAAAAATATATTATAAGGTTTAAAAATTTGGTAATTTTAATATCTCCATGGGTATTTGAACATTAATAATTTGGGGAGGTGACCATTGAGTGGGGTAACTTTTGAATTTTGAAATTTGGCGAGGGCAAAAAGTGTGGTAACACTTTTTGACTAGCACTTGGCATATGTACTTCTAGTACATTATGGCCTTGTTGTTTCTCTTCCTCAACTATTGCCTCTGTAGTGCCTTCCTTATGTACTTCCCTTATAGATTCATAATTTGTGACTTCAACAACCTCTTGTTCTTCTTTGTCTTCACCTACTTCCTTAGGTTCTTGCTCAATAGTCCTTTGTGTTTTTAGCCCATAGATCACTTTCCATACATGTGTGCTTGGCTTAATAACCTCTTCAATTTTGTTTTATAAAATATTTAAGGCTTGGTATTTTGGAGAAAATCTTTCATTATACTTGTTTATAGCCTTTTTCATTTTAGATTTGTCCAAGTCTAGCATCACTCTTGCAAGTGTAGTTTCTTTAATATTTCTTTCAATTGTGAGACTATATTGCCACCTTTTCATATAGGCTCTTGGGTAAAGATTTGGCAATCTCAATTAGAGTATTCTTAAAAGTTTCCATCATGTCATATAGAGATTCCTCTACTTCTTTCATTTTTATCTTCCCATGTTTATTAAACTTAATATGTATAAATCCACTTAAATCAACATTATTCTTTATATTTTCACACAAGTTATCAAAATCAAAAGAGAGATTGTGACTTGCCACTTCGAATTGGTTGTTGTCATCTGACTCAGTCATATCCTCATTAGATTCATCTAGGGCAATATATTTCCTTTTTTGTTTTTGCTTAGGTCCATCTTCTTTTGTAGTTGTGCTAGATCTCTTACCTTTAGGCTTCAAAACTTCCCAAGTCTTCTTAGTAGCAGCTCTTGTACTAGCCTTGGTGATAGGAACTATAGGCTTTTTTTGTGAAGGTTTTAGAACATTTTTGGGTTTTCTTGCTACTGGCTTCTTTTCTTTTCTCTTCTTTTCTTCTATGGTAATAGGTGCTTGATTGGCTTCTTTTCCCTCAACACTTTCATCAAATTCTACTCCTTCTCCCTGGTCCTCACCTTGTCCCTATGTGAGAGCAAGTGGTGCTTGGCTAGGTGTATCTTCATCATCTCCTTATTCCTCTTCACCAAATTGTGCATTGAGATTCTTCACAATCTTGTTCTTCATCCTCAATATAGAAGTTTACTTCAAGTCAATTATGATCTTTGACTTTGCTACATCATAATTTCCAAATGGAGTAGCATTCTTATCTACTTCCTCTTCCAGTAAAGTAGTGATGGCTACAAATGCCTCATCGACATTAATATCATAAGGCAATCGCCTATGCCATCTCATCCTTGGAAAATTAGCTTGGACATAAGTGAAATCAACATCAAATGGAAAACAAATATCATTGAAATGATTCTCTATTAGTGACATTGGAATTCTTAGTCTTTTTTTATTGACTTCTTAAATTCTTCAAAATAACTAGTCATCATAGTCTCAAAATTATCTCCAAGTTGCTCTATGAATTTGTAAATCTGCACTAAAACTAACCTGTTAGTCTTCCAAGCTACTTTCTCAAATGTGGGAAAAGTGTTTTGTACATAGAAAAATATACAAATAAGAATTGAACCAAATTTGCATTGTGCACTTTTTCTCTGTTCTTATGGCTCCCAAGTTTTCTAATAACTACTAGAGTTGTAACTCAACAAGGTCATAAGAAAGGTCTTTCTTTACTATCTTGTAACCCAAATCCATAGCTATACATGATACATTATTCAACCTACTAGATTGAAAGAATTTATGCACAATAACTCTCACTAAAAATGTAATTATGGGATCAGTAATTATGTCTATGGTCATCCCTCCATTGTTCCATAGTGCCCTTGTATTCTTCTCAATTATCTCTTTTGCATCACTCCTTATAGTCTTAGGTTTTTCTAGGGTTCGATATCCTATCACTTTGTGAGTAATATTTTTTTTATTCTTATAGGGTCATCCTCCAACCATACATAATTTTCATGTATTCTACTAAGCACAATCTTGATTTACTCTATCTTGAATATACTAGGAAAATCTAGGGCACGGTTTAACCCTTTTCTCTCTACAACCTTTTTTCCTCATTCAATACTTCATACTCACACAA
Source organism: Cupressus sempervirens (assembly GCA_028749045.1). Classification (NCBI taxonomy): domain Eukaryota; kingdom Viridiplantae; phylum Streptophyta; class Pinopsida; order Cupressales; family Cupressaceae; genus Cupressus; species Cupressus sempervirens. Next base: position 845,944,742 of record CM053789.1, on the reverse strand, counting down.
TTTTCCATATAATTCTCTTATTTTCATGTCTCCAATTCTTCCTACCTTACAAGCGTAGCAACACCTTACATCTTGTATCATTAAAACTTGTGTTACTATCATAGATAATGCACTAGACGAGTCTCATTCATAAGAAATATAAGGAATAGCTCTAAAAAATTCTTGTTTCATTTCATTTCTTATCATTTAAATTTTTAAAACTTCCTTTCCTTCCTTAACCATAGTAGAAGAAGAGCTAGATGCCATAACAACTAACTAAGGTTTACATAAATTCAAACATTGTAGCTTGGCACACAATAAATACATTTAACAATCTGACGTTTGGTGCTGAGTAGTAGTTGAATTTAGTATGCAAATGGTTGAATCAATTTATCCAATTTACCTTAATCTCTACATGCTCTCTTCAGTCTCAAATAATTGCAAATGAGTAAAAAATTGACCATATAGCCCTTGAAAATTCACAATAAATTCTCAGTGCTTACATAGCTATAAGCTCAACTCTAATAGAAATTTTTACTCACTCTACTTCCATGTAATTCCAACCATGCTCAACATCGATAGTGAGCTCAGCCAACACTATCACCTTCCATCATTTAGCAACAACAAAACTTTCACTCAACAACAACAATGAAACTTTTCATGACTAACAATAACATGAAAGCTTATAGATTTCTTCTTAGTTCTAACCAATACTGTGCACCTTACTTTTCAAAACTAAATCCTTGGAGCTAATGTATAATTGAACTTTAAAATATAAATCCCACACATACCTCTAGATTGCCTAGTTGGGTGGAGTGATCACCTAATCCATTGGATGAAGTGATCCCATCTAAACTTGATGTGCTATAATCTTTTTTTTTTCTTCCATGTCTTGCTCATCTACACTTTGACTTCTTCAACATCAACCTTTCCTTTTCCTTTTTTGAATTCACTGCTAGGAGCTTTTGACCTTGTTGGACAATTTCTATTGATGTGACCAGTCTTCAAACAACTAAAACTTTTAGTTTGACTCAACCATCTATTGTGGTCACTTTTGAAATGTGTTCTAATTCAATTCTCAACAACATGTCCATGTTCTTGACAATAGTAACAACTATACCTTGTATTGTAATCCCAATTGTAGGATCCATTAGTATGGTTTACCTTATCTTGCTTGATGCTAACTAGTTAGGCTTGGATTTGCACTAATATGCTTTATGTCCATACTTCTTATAGTTGTAACAGTAACCTTCAAATATTTGTGTTCTTGTAGTCTTGGTCTTGCATTCATGTTCCTGATGTCTTTGACTATTGAACTTATGATATTTACGCATGAATTTCTTCTTAGGTTTTTGATTTAGATTGTTACTCCAACAAACATTTTTTGTATGACCTATCTTTCTACAATTATGACAATTATGACAATTATGACAAGTAGGTTTGTAGTTCTTACCTTTTTTGCTTCCTTGTTCACCACTTTTAGCTTCAATACTAGTGCAACCCAATCTAGTAGTATCATTATTAGATCTAGGAGATCTCATCAATTTCTCAAAACACTTTATGGTTTCATTAGGTCTATTGAAACTTTCAACAAATTCCTTTTCTCTTTTCAAATCATTCCTCATTTGTTCATTTTACAATTTCAGTGTTGTAATTTGAATATCCTTTCCATTCAATTCATGATTAGCAATCATCATTTGATTCATTATTTCTAGTTACATGTGAGCAATCCTATTCAGCTCTAATGTGTTCTCTCATAATCTATTGGTTGGCATCCTTTTTTTGACTTGTCTTCTTCAACTTTATTTTTCTACTCGATCACTTTATATAGCAATACTAATTAGACTTCTTGTTCTATCTTAAGATTTCTAACCTCTTTAGTTAGGACTCCATTCTTTTCCATTAGATTTGCAACTGGTACATGAAAGTCAATTGAATTTCCATCTGCAAACATTCAGTAGTGTCAATCTCTTAACCTAATGTGTGTCATTCTCTTCAATATCTATTTCTTTCCTTATCTTTAATGAGTGCATCAACTCATATCTTCTTCATTAAGATAATGTAGGGAAAGCTAGATTTCAATCTTCTAATTCTCAATAGTCTTTCCCAACTTGTAGCCTTCCATCTTTAATATGTTTCCTCAAATTTGCAAAACTTTCTTTTTAAGAGAACAAGGCATTGATACCAATTGTTTTAAATACAACAGGGAAAGTAAAGTCTGAAGGGGGGTGGGGAGGTGAATCAGTGCTTCAAAAATTTAACCATAAAATAATTCATCACATATCCATCTCATAATTTGCATGTAAACTGAAATAGCTAGCTAAACATATTCATCCATAACATGAAAGAAAATAACATTCAACACATATATGAAAAATGATATCTAGTTACCAAAAAACCCTCCAATGAGAAGGTGAAACTAGGGTGGGGATGACACCCAAAAATCTTCACTATCACAGTAATAAAGTGTATCTAATAAAGGTTAGAATGTTTTATCATAAAATATGATCTACCTTGTGAAAGGTATGCCATGTTAAAGGCTTACAAGATTTTTAGATCTTACCCTATTAAAGGATTTCAACACCCTATTAGAAGTGTGCCTGATAAAAGGACTTAAAACTTGCAATGAAGTAAGTACCAAGTTAAAGGATTTACAACAACCTATTAGGACTACTCTATTAAGAGATTTAACTGATTCACCTAATAGAATGTCTTAACAATGATCCTACAATTAGTGCTATGCTGCTAGATAACATATCACCTCTTTCCTAATGTATACTTGATCCTCTCTAATCAAATTTATAACTTATGTCCTCTAACTCCTTTGCCCTATTCTCCTTTAATTGATTCTGCAATGTATCTTAATTCACAACTTCTTAGCCACCATGAATACTTTGTTTGTGCATGCAAACTTCTCTCTTTGCTTTTTCCACTCTAGTCTCCTTTATGGTTTGTCTTCCTCAAGAATACTTAGGTGACCTAGGGTTAGGTATGAATCAATTATTGTGATTCACCCATTTTGTTGCTTAATCCATCCCTTTTACTGATTGGTAACATTTACTACATAGGGATCTTCCATATAGATTCATCCTTATCATCTAAAATATCAAAAAAATGTTTAAGTTGGATATAAAATGGTTTACATAGAAGTTTGTGCCATTACAAACAACTATGTCCAAGATTTTTTACTTGACACTTGAAGTGTCTGATGCTTGGCATCCATTGTATCTTCAATGTTGTAACTCGACCTTTGAATGACTTGGCATCCATTGATCACTCAACATCTACTATTTGCTTGACATTTGAGTGACTCGACACCTATTAGTTACTCAACACATATTGTATATCTCGCTCGGCATAAACTATCTGACATCTTATGCTCGACATAATTTAGTCGTTTAGCATGAACTAAGCAAATGAATTAACTGTATTGTCACTCATATGTCAAAACCAATATGAGACTAACAAAAACCTCACACTCATAAACATTAAATCAATGTACTATTTAGTAACAAGTTACAATATTATTTTAGGCTATAAGTCACAAATGGAGTTTTACATCTTTTTCCATCCTAGAGAATATCAACAATATAACTCTCTGAATTGAACTCCTGTTGTATCTCACATACATGTAAATCACAAAAACCACCAACAAATATAGACCTCAACACAAAAGGTAGGTGCTCATGGTTTTACAAAACTATCTTGAGCACATAAGATGTAAGTTGTGTCATAATACAACAAATTTGCTAATTTCATTACACATTGTTGATAGCAACTTCCAAGGAAACAATACCCATCTCATCTAGAAGGATCATCTTAACAAATTTAATCTATGTACATTATAAAAATTTCCATGACCATGGTCAAACACCTTCCTTACATCACTCCACTTGTCAAATGTGAGCACCACAATAAATGTCAATTACTAAAATACAACTCTAGTGAACAATAGATATTGCTAATCAAGACTTTTTAGTCAACATAGCGAGTTGCCAAATCAATTTTTACATCAAATAGAAATACATGACATTATCTTTAGACACTAAAATATTCCAAATGGATAGAAACTTACTAAAAAAATAAAGAATATGTCATCTTATTGTACTTGTCATAGGCAAATACTATTGCATTCTATTTTCTGAATTGTTCAATTAACATGAACAAGTCAAACTGCATTATTTTGCCTTTAAAAAATGTCCAAAGTTTTTCACAAGTTATAATTTATATTTTTAATTTTATTAAATAAAAATATTATTTATTTCAAATAGGATTGGTTCACACATTCTAATTTGTCTCAACACTTCTTGTATCTCCATAATGCATTTTTTTGACTGAATTTTAGTGCATTTTAACATTTATAATTATTTGTATTTTAATGATTGTTTTGGTTTGTTGAAAATATTTATAACATTTAGATAACTCACATAAATTGTATACTTCAAAATTTTCCTCTATTTTTTATTAACTTAACATGATTATCAACAATCTAAAACAATATTATAAAAGTTTTGTTATGTAAATTTAGAGTGCTTATGATGTAAACATAAATATACAAAATTAAATATAAATTTTAACATTTAGATGTTATTTTAACATTTGTAATTTTTAAATTAATATATTTATTTTAGTGTTGTTTAAGTTAAAGTTATTAAAATTGGAAGTATAATAATATATTATAAGTAAAAGTGGAGCATAAATTTGTTTCTTTTGTTAATTATTTAGTCAAAAGAAATTATATTACTATATAGTTTTATTTATGCACTGATAAACTTAGTTGTCCCTTCAAAATACAAACTTTTCATTCATTTCTTATTACTATTGCTTGATCCACAATTAGGGATACTAAATAAAGCCATCTATTTTTTGTATTCATTTATTGGTTCTGATGCTTCAAATAATTAGGTATGATAGTTAATTTGTTTCTATTACTAATCTTATATCTCGATTTGTATTACAATTTACTATAATAGCAAGTACATGCCACTATGTGGCTTTTGTTACCTACCATGTAGGATGTCTCCTCACCAAAAGGTCCCACAAAAGGAATGACAACATAAAGAAATTAATATTTTAAGATAAGTCAACTAATTAAGACACCTTAATCCGAAGGATAGTGACATTAATATACTAAGAAAAACTACCAAATAACAAATCCAAACCTTATAAATTGATGGGAAGAAAACAATAATAAAGTTTGCAATAGCTTCACTATGAGTTGGAAAGAAGAAATTGGACAAAACTACAACAATGTCATGAGATGAATAAAAAAAAATCAAATACGAACAACACTTTATAGTTTGCATCCATTCATTTATGGCAAGCACATAGAGATGTTTCCCTTTCACCACACGTGTCATGTCTATTTGTGGCCAATTACTGCACTCGACCAAAAGAAAGTTATGGTGCACTCTTCCTACCAATTCTTCAACATGTGATGGTCTATTCACATGAAGTACATAAGCAAGAGACATAATTTCTCAAAATATTTTCCAAGTGGCAGTTCAACAACCCATGCCCTAGCTGCAAAGATCTCATTACAATATAAAATTTAAAATATTGGGATTCCACACATAGAGATTAAACAAAATAATAATAATAAAAGAAATTGCAAGAAAACCAGAGTTTTTTTAATCTCTTATTTTATTCCATAGAACATGAACAATATCATTCAGATTTTCTCTCAATCTTCTTCCCACTAAAAAAGAAAAAATCATACTCTCCTGGTAGTTTTGGAGAGACTATATAAATATAGGTAAATGGTTAAAAACTATTTTTGGCAACCACTAGACTTGTAAAGGTTTTATTTAATCCTTTACTAAAGTGATAATAAAACATTAAAATATGCCCTAAAATTTACTAATAACAAAACATTAAAATATGCCCTAGAATAAAAATATATTAAAAAAATACCCCCCACCACCACCCCCCCCGCCCATAAACAATATAGAAACATTATTCCTATGCCAAGCACCTATAGCTGCTCTCCCAAAGGTTTTGGAGTGACTATATAAACACAGGTAAATAGTTAAAAAATGCTTTTGGCAACCACTAGACCTATAAAAGTTTTATTTAATCTTTTACTAAAATGCCAGCGAATCATTAAAACATGCCAAAATTTAATAATAACAAAACACTAAAATATTTCCTAAAATAAATAAAAAACATTACAATACCCCCATAAACAATATGGAAACATTAGTCCTATGCCAAGCACCTGTAGCTACTCCTATAACATACTCCTAGGGGTAAATTTTGTCTCATGTCCTCTTGGAAACCAACTATTGAAGATCCCTACCTTGCCTCAGAATTTTTGTTTCTAGTAACCAAGTGGCTTAAGAATCTAGAAGGCCCTTCCACTTGACCAAGTTCTCTATGTGCACTTTGTGTCTTGTCCTAATGGCCTCTCTGCTATTGATGATGCACTCCATCTACAACTTCTCTTTAGAAGGCAATTCTCAAATCTAGTCATTTGATTCATGTGTGGGTTTAGTGGTACAAATATCATCATTAGATCCTTTATGCAATGTGAGATCTAAGACATTAAATATAGGTAAAATAGCTACATCTGGAGGCAATGCCACTTTGTAAGCATTTTCTCTATAATTTTCTAGTATTTCACCCGGTCCAATTTCTTCATCATCAACTTTGTATGGCTGACCCAAGGTAACTAATCTTTGTTTAGGTGTACTATAACCAAATTCCCAACATGGAACTACACATTCCTTCTCTTCAAGTCTACCTTAGCCTTCACCTTCAAGATATTTTGTTGCACAGGTTTCTTCACATGCTCATGCACTTCCACCATTGCCTGAGCAAACTCTTCTACATGTCCACTCCTTTTCTCCAAACTATCCACATTCCTAAGTTCAAAAACTCCCCTTGGATGTCTCCCATAAACAACTTCAAAAGGACTCATGCCCATGCTATGATTCATTGAGTCATTGTATACAAACTCTCCTTGAGTTATGATGGCATCGCAACTACCTCCATGTTCCCATGTCAAACATTTCAAAAGGTTTCCCAAGGATCTGTTAACCACCTCAATTTTCCCATCCATTTGAGGATGATAGGCTGAACTGAAAGATAAATTCATGCCCATCTTCTCCATAAGGTCCTCCAAAGGTGACCCACAAACTTGATGTCCTTATCAGATACAATTCTCAGTGACAAACCATGAATATGAACTATTTCTTAAAAGAACAATCCTACAATATAACTAGCATCATTAGTTGTTTTACATGGATTAAGGTGAGCCATTTTACTGAATCTATCAACAACCACAAATATGTTGTCATAACATGTCTTTGTCCTTGGTAATCTCATCATAAAATCCATACTTAAACACTTCCAAGGTTTGTTCGGTATGGGTAAAGGCTGATAAAGTCCAGCATTTGTTCACACTTCCTTTGGCCTTTGACATACAAGACAACCTTCCAAAAAAAATTTGATGTTTTTTTACATCTTGGGCCAATGATAAAATCTTTGTACCAATTCCAATGTGTTGGTGAGTCCAAAATGATCACTAAGACCTCCATAATGTTTCTCTTTAATGATATTGTCCCACATAGGACATTTGGGAATACATAGTTGGCTGCCCTTAAATAGTAGTCCATCTTGCACAATGAATTTAGAAAAATCAGAATGAAAACTATGTTCCAACTTAGTGCAAACCTTATATGCTTCACTGAAATCTCCATCTTCCATATACATTCCCTTCAATGCATCTACACCCATGCTTTGGAGTTGTACTTCTTGCACTATTAGCACTCTCCTACTAAGTGCATCAACCACCAGATTGGGGTAAGTGAAAGAAATGTTGGAAATATTCAAGATATAATAGGTTACTAAGAGGGGAGGGGTGAATCAGTAACAATAAAACTTTTTAAGTCAACCATACACAACATTTACTCATCTATCCTACTGCATAAAAACTGTTAAACATTAAAACCATATATGCACAGAGATTTGGTGACCCAGAAACCTTCCAAAAACAGAAAGTAAAACTGGGGTGGGGATGATACTCACAAAGCTTCATTACTGTAGTATGAAGTTGGCCAGTTAAGGCTTACAATGATCACTTCTGGTGATCTGCCCTTTTAGGAGCACAGAGGATTGCTAGATCCACCTTGTTAGAGGATTTACAAACATACTTTATAAGTATACAATTTGTTAGGAGATTTGAATAAAGATGGTTAAGTCTACCCTGTTAAAGGATTTACAAAAATGATTCACCTGTTAGGATGAACCAACAGATCAACTTACAATCTGACTGAGTTCTTTATTGTAGATCACCTTTTCTGATTGATGAAATCATTTTTGCTCCTGGTAGACCTTGCTGAGTATTCTTTTCTGCTGATGATTTCGCACTATCATTATTCCAAATATCTTGTATGTCTTCTTGAATATCTATTTCACTTGAATGTCTATAATACATTACATATATATACCATTCCAATAATTATTCATGCAAGGTCAGCCAAACACAAGTGAACAAAATATAACTGAGTCGGCCAAATGGTAAAATAAACTTAGGTTCTTCAGACATACTTGATGACTTTCTGATATGTGGCATCCACTATGTTATTTGGCATCATCATGCACTCAGTAGAGGTAGGGGCTCGGTTCATACTAGTCATACAATGTTGCATGGAACTTGGTAATCCTTGGTGACTTTGTAGATATAGTGTCACTCGGTAGAAACTAACTTCTTCGATAACCTCCTGAGCTCGGTTATCACTGAGTGCTTCCTCACTCGGTCAACACTGAGTGCTTCCTCACTCGGTTAACACTAAGTGCAACTTTACTTGGTTGACACTGTGTCTCCAGTGCTCGGTTTGAACTGTGTTACTAGTGCTCGATTTGAACTATGTTGCCAGTGCTCGGTTTGAACTATGTTGCCAGTGCTCGATTTGAAATGTGTTGCCAGTACTCGGTTTGAATTGTGTTGCTAGTGCTCGATTTGAACTATATTACTCGGTTAGAACTATATGATGAGTGTTGTCACTAATGGCAAATAACTTTATGCCAACAAGAAGTTGGGTCTCACTTTTGTGCAAAAAGTGAAAGTTTTTTTCCTATTTTTAAAATTCCTTGTCAATTGATATCAAAATTTGAGGCATTTAGAGATTGAATATAAAAAAACTTCACAAATAATTTTTTTTGTTCAAAATCTAGTTTTTGAATATGTAATTTATTTGTATACCCATATGATAGATTTTGTTTTTGATATGGATTTTTAAAAACCACTTTTTCAAAATGTCTATTTTAGGACCATACCACACTCGTGTATAGACACCATAATTTGACACAAATAAATGAATTTTCATAAATCATTTTAAAGGGAGTTACCTAATACACCTAAGATTGATAACAATATTTTTCCTAAATTTTTTATTGAATATTTTTTAATTAATAATTATTAATTGGCTATAAAGGTAAATTATAAAACCTCTCATGTATGGACACCATAATTTGATCAAAATTTTACTTTTTTTAGAGTCTTTTTTTTAACCTCAAAAGAATTGTATGTAGATTGATGACATATAAATTAATTTAAGAAAAATTATAAAATAAAAAAGCTATTAAAGTCTTAGTGAACTTCACTATTTTACATTGTACCACCTTTTGTTAAAAAATAATGCAAAAATAGTAACTAAAATCATAGCACTATAAAATTTATATTTCTAAAATCAAGACAGTGGGAACTCTAATGGGTTTTTGTTTCATAAAAAAAATTAATCGGGAAGACCCTCAAAAAATTATGGCAAGGCGTGAATTTGTTAGTTCAATGCCTTAGCCAAATCTTGAGAGGTCAAGGCATAGGCTTGGTCCCACCAAGCCTACCCTGAACCAGAATTTGAGGTAGGAGGAAAAAATCCCACCCAATGTTGTAAGATATGGGTACCTATTATTTAAATTCAAACAATGGGTACCCAATTTGAAAATGTCAAATTGGCATATAAAATCCCCCTCAAAAATCAAAATTTTAAATTATTAGAAACGGGTACCTATTTTTTACTTTTCAAAAACGGGTACCCATTTTTAAAAAATACAATTTTTTTATGTTTTCAAAAATGAGTACCCTTTTTTTGAAAATAAAAAATAGGTGCCTATTTTTTAAATTTAGGATCGGGAGCCCAAGCCTAAAACGGGTACCCATTTCTAAAAGAGGATGATCTCAATCCATGGACTTCCGTGAAATTGAGACCCAACTCCTTGCTTCTACCAATTGGCTTATCCCTTCTTATGCTTGATTGTGAAGGTATAAGCCTCCAAACTCTCAACCCATTTCATGTGCCTATGGTTGAGTTTTTCCTGTCCATTCAAGAAACTTAGAGCATGGTTGTCAGTATACATAATAAACTCCTTAGGCAGAAAATATTGCCTCCATTTTTTTAATTCTTGGACAATGGCATACAATTTTAGATCATAAGAAGAATATTTCTTCTTTTCTTCATTCAACTTCTTGCTGAAAAATGCAATGGGTCTGCCTTCTTGACTACGACAACCCATATTTCAAAGCCACTAGCATCACATTCTATTGTAAAAACTTTATTAAATTTTGGTAAAATAAGAATAGGATACATGGCTACCTTTTTCTTGAGTTCCCCAAAACTCTTATTTTCTATACTAGTCCATTCAAACTTCATTTTACCTCCTCCTTTGATGGTGTTCAAAATTGGTGCACAAATGTTGTTGAAGTTCCTTATGAACTTCCTATAGAATGTAGCCCTGCCATGGAAACTTCAAACCTCTCCAACAGCCTTGGGTGTTGGCCAATTAATGATGTCCTCTACTTTAGATGGATCCATTTTTAGATCTCCCTTGGATATCACAAATCCAAGATACACCAACTCTTGTTTCAAAAAGTCACACTTCTCCAAGTTTATCTTCAACTCTTGTTCCTATAGCCTTTGCAAAACCATATTCAAATGCTGCAAATGCTCTTCCTTATTGCTACTATACACCAAAATGACATCTAGATAGACATCAAAAAGCTTCCCAATGAAGTCCTACAAAACTTCATTCATTAGTCGTAAAAATGTACTAGGAGCATTAGATAACCCAAATGGCATAACTAGCCATTCATACAACCCTACATTAGTTTTAAAGGCTGTCTTCTATTCATTCCCCTTTTGTATCCTTATTTGATGATACCTACTTTTGAGATCTATTTTAGAAAAATATGAAGTTCCCCCCAAACAATCCAAGAAATCTTCTATTCTAGGAGTAGGAAATCTATATCTATTAGTTATCCTATTAATGACCCTAGAATTGGTACATAATTTCCACTTACCATCCTTATTTGCAACAAGAATTGGGGGTATGGCACATGGGCTAAGACTTTTCCTTATCAACCACTTGTCAAACAACTCTTGTATTTGCCTAGCAATCTCTTCATTATGCTGCAGTGTCATCTTATACACTGTCTCATTGGGTAGCACTACTTCAGGAATAAGATCAATCTAGTGACTTATGTCTCTCATCAATGGTAGAGACTTAGGCATTACCTCAAAAATGATGTCCTTATACTAGTTCAACAACTCTTCAACTTCTTTCAGGCCTGCTATTCTATGTTCCTTCTTCCTATCTTCCTTAGGCTTCGTCACCAATGCAAAGCTTATTCCATCTTCTTCTTCAACTATATTAATGAACTCTTTCCCACCCACAATCAACACACTTAGTAAAACTTGACCAACCCCTTTCTTTTCTCCTTCAAAATTCAATTTGTATGTTACTCCATCCTTTTGGAAACTATAAGAATTCTTCTCACCATCATGGCATGCTATCTTGTTGAATTGCCAAGGTCTTCCCAACAAGAGGTGGCAAGAATCTATGGGCAAGATATCACACAATATGTTATCCTTATACCCCCTTATACTATACTCAAGCTTTCTCATTCACAACTTCCTGCTACCCTTTTTTCAACTGAACTTGTATGGACAAGAATATGGAAGTCTCTCCAACTTCAATTTTTATACAACCTCAAGTGAGATGATATTATCTATGGAATCCAAATCAATTATCATCTTGCACAACTTTCCTTTTACATTGTACTGAACTTGAAAAAGAGCCCTCCTTTGAGTGGTATCTTCTTTCATTGGTTCCTTAAGAAAAGTCCTCCTTGTCATAAACTAAACTTCTGGTGAGTTCATACTCACATTATCTTCCTACATATAGGTGAATCTCCTTTCACCATTTTGAGAAATAGACACCCTTTGTTGACACTTATATTTTGGGCATATCTGACCATAATTGTAACACTTCATTCCAAGAACTTCAATCCTCTGCTTGATCCACCTGACCTTCCTCCATTAGATCCCCTTCCACCATAGCCTTCTCTATTACTTGAGTCACCTACTTGCTCCTTGGGGTTAGACTCACCTTGGGACATCTAGCCTTGTACTCTATTATTGAAGTTTCCCCTACCTCAATCATTCCTTCCACTTCTCCCTCCTTTTTGCTGATCACCCTCGTCATCAACTTTAAGAGCAAGTTGAAACCACTTCACCAATGTATCTGGGGCCAAGAGGCTAATCTCCTCCTATATATTCATTCTCAAACTATTTAAATACCTAGCCACTCTTTTTTATTCCTTTCTTGTTTCTTTTCCCTAAAATTTAGCCTATGAAACTCCTCCATATAGGCATTCACGCCCATCTCTCACTACTTCAGGTCTTGTAACTTTTTGAACAACTACACCTCATGATCTACATGCAGAAGTTGTGCTTTGATTTTTGCCTTCATCACTTCCCATGAAGAAATTATACTTTTATTATTTTGTATTTTTTCTCCTTGAATATAATTCCACCATGATAGAGAAAATTCTGTTAATTTTCCTTTTGCAATCCTTACCCTATCAGTCTTTGGAACTTCATTCAACTCAAAGTGATTGGTGATTTCTTTAATGTATTCAATGACTTCCTCACTATTGATATTGCCTCCATATGTAGGTATCTTGTCACTAACATCTCCTCTTATTGACTTCAAAGCATGAACAAATGCCTTTTGATCTATAGGCAATTTCATTGGTGGATCCTAGTGTTTTTCTCCTTCTTCATCTCCACAGGTACCTTCTTCCATCTCATTCTCTTTATCCTTATTGTTGGACCCCTTCTTGAACTCCTTCAACTTCTCTTCAAGAAGTTCCTCCATCATCTTTTTCATGGCATCTGGAGTCATACTTTTAGGAGGCATGGTGTGAGCCTCAGCTTCAGCCTATGATTCTTCTGCAAACATACACTTCCCAACAAGACCTTGTCTCACTCTGATACCAATATGATGGGGAGAAAAAAAGAATAAAGTTTTTAATAACTTCACTATGAGATGGAAAGAATAAAATGGAGAAAACTACAGCAATGTCATGAGATGAATGAAAAAAACTTTAAACACAAACAACACCTTATAGTTTTCCTCCATTCATTTATGGCAAGCACATAAAGATGTTTCCCTTTCACCACATGTGTGCCACCTTTATTTGTAGCCAATTTCTACACTCAACCAAAAGCAAGGTATGGTACATTTTTTCTACCTATTCTTCAACATGTACTGGTCTGTTCACATGAAAATTACACAAGCAAGAGACCTGATGTCCTAAAATATTTTCCAGGTGGTAGTTCACCAACGTGTGCCTTGGCTAAAAAGATCTTGTTATAACATAAAATTTAAAATATTGGGACTCCACACACACTCCACACATAGAGATTAATAATAATAATAATAAAAGCAATTGTAGGAAAACTAGAGTTTTTTTTATCTCTTATTTCTTTCCACATATAATGAACAATATCATTCAACTTCTCTCTTAGTCTTCTTCCTATTAGGAGAAAAAAATCATACTCTCCTAGAGGTTTTGGAGAGAATATATAAATAGAGATAAATAGTTAAAAATTAATTTTTGCAATAACTAGATCCGTAAATGTTTTATTTAATTCTTTACTAAAGTGATAATGAGACATTAAAACATGCCCTAAAACTTAATAATAACAAAACATTAAAATAAACCCTAGAAATAATATGGAAACATTATTCATATGCGAAGCATCTGTAGCTACTTCTGCAACATAAATCACATTGCATGTAAATTTGTACCAGACTATAACTACAAATAGATTTTAGCTTTCCACTTTTTCACAATATTTGAATTAATAAAATAGAGACCATTCATAAAAAATTTGTAAAATGCATTGATCTCCACTAAAAGTGTCTCAAAAAAGCTTCATTACAAAAGAAAAAGCATTCAGGGCTATCATAGTGAAATACAAGACTAGGAAGGTAGGAACACAAGAATGTAAAGAGTTTCTCTTAAGAGAACCAAAAAAATGCGAGGGTTTGAATCAACATCATACTTCACCCATCTATAATAGCACATATTCATACCATGAAGCTAGAATATATGAGAAGTAGTTAGAACAAAATTATCTTCTCTACAAAAATGAATATTCAACTTCAAGTTTTCATAAGTGTTGGTAAACAAATTTGTCACTATAGAAATGGCCCAATGGAGTGTATGTGGCAAAACGTTCACAAAAATTGGATAGGCCCTTGATATTTGGCCTTCCTCTACATTTAGAGGGGCAACTCCCTTGTAAGATAAAATTTTGGATTTTTCAGTAAAGATGAATAGAACTTAGAAAATAAAAAGGAAACCATTGATAGCAAATGCACCACATGACTTCAATGTTTACATAAAAAAAATGTAAACTGTTAATGAAAGTAATCAAGAACTACACTTGAAAGCTATAACTAACACAATCCTAATTCAACAATTCATGAATATTCATACCATACCATGAAAATACTTGTATGATGAATCATCACTTCAATAATTCACATTCATTAGAAAGATAACACCAAATGTACTTTATTTTATTTCTTAGCACCAAGAATGTAAGAAATGACTAATTGCAAGAACAACAATTGTACACACTTTCCAAAAATTTCTTTTTTATTAGAACATAAGTGTTCCCTATCTCTCAGTCCCAAAAGAGTCTCTTATTACATTGATTTCCAAGAAATTATAGCTATTCTAGCATAACTATCCTTTCAAGTTTGTAACTACCTCAAGAGTTACAATTTGAGAATTCAGAACACAAATTAAAACCAACTCCAACTCCTTAAGGAGTAAAATAACAACATCTTGCACATACATCCATCAAAACCATTAAGTTCGACTTGGGTCAAAAGCATCTTCTTGGTGTTTGGCCCATGTTTGGTCATATTGTATAGAATTTATTTGGATCAGCTTCATGAGGTGGATGAATTAGCCTTCCTAATAGCCAACTACATTTATTTGATAGTTTTGAGGCCTCGTAGTTGCTCCATTAAAAACATATCATCTTGTTAAGCATCTCGTATCCTTTCTTTGTTCTTTTACATCACACCTTGTATGTTCTGGTTATGTTTTCACATCTTGGTGTGGAGTTTCATCAAATATTTCACAAGTTTTTCTATTATATTTAGTTCACATCAATTGGACATTTGATCAAACATATTGGGGCCCATGTGCATATGAATATACATTATACTATGTACTTCAACACTGAATTTTTAAGAAATCATAAACATTCTTCAAACTCTGTCTAGTGGCTCACATAATTATAACTCTATCGATACTGCATGATGTATGCTCCTTGATCAATGATGTCATGTTAAGAATGGTGATAGATGATGTACTTTTGAATATGAGGCAATATTAGGTGACAACTTCTATAGTTTTGGATTTCACCGGTTGATAAGAGGGCAACATTGTCAAACAAGATTTGTGCTTTGTCATGATTTCCAACCACTCTACTAATCTCCTCCACATGGGTTGTAAGAACAAAGGCCTTTGTTCAAATAGTGCATACAAATTTCTTATCCATGTTTTACATGTTTGTTTGGAATTTAAGATCAGTAAACCAAATCTCGTAACTGTAGGTTGGGAAGTCTAGGCACTTAGTCACTAGATTATTGACTCCTCTTTTGGCTTGCTACTCATTCCTTTGTATGCTTCCAGCAATACTATGCATGAAGTGATCTTTCTCAAGGTATTCTAGTCAAATGGTTTGTATGCCATGTCTATGTTTTGACATTGAGCCCTCCTAAGATTCATCTTTACACCTGTAGCCTCGCCAGTGCTGTGTCAAATTGTTTGTCTATGTTTCATTGATGGTGAATGCATTGTTTCAAATAGTTCACTTGCCTTACATCTACCACTTGTATTTTATTTCTCATAAAGTTGTTTCTAATCATGTGAGGACACATGAGTACTAGAGAGTATTGAGCTATGGTTCCACCAAACAATTGATAGGCTTCCATGATCTTTGATATGGGATACACACTTGTCCAATCACCTTTGTTCATTGTTGATTTATGTGAGCCATTTATGTTTGTGATTTAGAAGAAGTTTTCTACCTGAGCAAAAACATATAAGGATAGGCTTGCACATATCAAAAGTTTGACAAATTGATACCATGTTGCCAATGGACACAAAGAAATAAAATCTAATATCATGGATTTTACCAATGAGGCTCTCCTTGCAATCATACTTTCCAAATAATGGTGTTGTCTAATGTATCAAGAAAACTTCATGCTCTCTATCAATACAAAACCTGAGAATATGAATTAACTTTATGGGGTCAATATGTATTTGTCATTCTTTTCAAACTCTACAGGATTTCTATCAAACATTTATTAATCCCTTTCACATTGAATGCCATTTCATTTTCTTGAAAATATAGTAGTTCAGGTTCTTGAAATCCGCAGGTTAAGATTAGGGGAAAAAGTTAGAGCATGAGGGGAGAGAAGATTTTAGTATGTGGAGAGAGAGGATTGTGTGAGAGAAGGAAAACTGAAACCCATACTTCTCTCTAAAGGTTTGAGTACGTAGAGAGAGGTAGTATGAGGAGAGAGAAAATATTGAACGAGAGAAGGAAACTCAAACTCAAACCTCGAACTTCTCTCTAGAAGTTAGAGTACGGGGAGAGAGAATATATTGGAATAGTGGAAAATAAGTTCTTTCTCTTTCCATCTCTCCATTAGTTAACTTAATTATTTCTCTCTCTCATAAAATTATCTAGGCAATAGTTGGCTCTATCTAGGGACAAGAACTGTGTAGGATGCTAAATGAACCCAGAGTTAAGAAAGAGGAGTGTTTTATCACAAGGGCTATAGCATCACCCCAAAAGGAGATAAATCTAGGAAAATGGGACTAAGCACAACAAAATTGGGAACATGACCAAATAGAAAAGAAAGGAAGACACAAGAACAACTCCTAACTAAGATATGTACAAGGCGGGTCTCCCTACCACTAATGGCTCTAGCTCCAAATGATCTTTGTAAACCTATTGACTAGCAGGGGAAAATATATGTGTAATAATTTGCCTAAGACAAAAATTCACCTAGGAACTAAGAACTCAAACACAAGCACACAGTAGACCAAGGAGAGAGAGAGTATGATCAAAATGACAATGTATTCAATATGTCATCATAGTTCATGTAATATCAAAGTACACTAGGAGTGCCTGCATATAAAGGCCTCTAAGATACATCTAGAATGCCTTGTAATCAGCACCATGATGTGTCATACAACCAAGCACATGTCCACCAAATATGGGTTATCCTCCATTAAGCACGAAAGTAAGTCCGGTGATGAGATGATAAGCCTACAAGGGTGTGACACACAAAATAGTATTGTAGACACCATGTGCTAAAATAGAGTTGCGTAGTCCTGTGCTGTCACAAATAAAAATAATAAAATAATGAAAAATAATAAACTAATGCATTAACCTAAGTAAACTTAAGTAAGTGTAATAAGTGAATACTTATTTACACCAACATCCCCCCTTAAGTGAAACTTAGGGGAATGCCCTTAAGTTCACAAAACTAGGATGAAATGCATAATGGGTCCTGACTACTAGGCCATGTTAGGTACCCATTTACATAATGAAAATGCAATCTCTCATAAAGAGAGAGATAAGTAAGGATGCATCGATGGATGGAGTAATCAAGACCCCCCATTACAACATACATCTAGTATATACAAAAGAGAATGAGAGAAGGAAGATAGATAGAATAGGCTCCCCCCCAAAAGAAGAATGTTGAGAAGTGAAAGATGCTCCGATGAAGAAGCTGGTCCATGACCTCTATATGATGTTCCTCCCCTTTGGAAGAAAAAAAGGCAAGGGTACCTATGAGATGCATCCCCTGGATGTAGAAGGAATCTCTATGATGACGAGTATCTCTAAAAAATGTTCAAAAATTCCTGTGTCAATACTGATGATGGCTTCCTCCAAAACTACTAAAGAGAAGAGTAGATCGAACAAGGAAGGAGGTAGAACCTATCTCAGGAAACCAACAATCTTCTCAACTAATGAAGAGACCTCCTACAGATGTTGTAAAGAAGAATCCACAATAACGCCAATCTGGAAGGATAGATCATGCAAAGCATGGAGTTGAGGGTCAAAGTGGGCCCTTGCAACAACTGTAGAAGACTCCTCAGCAAAGAGAAGTGATAAATCATCATAAAAGTCTCCCATATCTTCAATGTGAGACTCTACGAACAACTCTACAATGTCTGAAAGGAAGTCTTCGCATGAAGGTAGTGTAGGAAGACATAAAGTATCCTACTACACTAATTCCAAAGCATCTATGGTTGAAATAGGATCAATAGGAGCAACAGGAGCTAGAGGTGTGATCTCATCTGAAGAGGAGTCAGCTGCAACTGGTAAAAGAAGATCTTTTGGGAATTGAGGAATAGCTAGATCTCCATAATGCTCCCAAAGATACATCCATAAAACATATGGATCAGATGACTTAATTTTGAACGTCTTTTTTAGAACTTTATACTCCATATAGCAATAAAGAGTAGGAATAAGGAGGTCAACTTGATCGACAGTATACTCAAGATCTGGCGCATATGGTAGTACATTGTACTGAGAGAGATATCTAACCATAAGTTGACTCCATTCCTTATAGTTATCTGGGTTCAAGTAGATCAAAACTGACTCTTCCATGATGGACCAATCAAAGAAACCTCCAAAAAAATCAAAGAACCCCCCCTGAAAAAGATGTTGTTGGCACTTGAAAGCCACTTGCCAATTTAGGGCCTATTTTTGAAAGTAGTATTTCTATCTATAGAACCTATAATGTGATTATAGATCTAAAAAGTACACAAAAAAATGCACTTTCAAGAAAAATGAAACCTGATTTGGAGTCCAGATGAGCCTGTACCAAGCATTTTAAGTGGCAAAATTTGAGATTTTGGAGTGGCAGAAAAATTTAGAAATAGAGATCTCAAACCACCTGCACCAATGTGTAGATCATGAAATCCTACCCCAAAACAAAAAAATTGCTCACAAAAAGGAGTCTGTATGAGGAAGATATCGTTGTTTGAAAATCGTGGCTGCTATTATTTTTTTTGAATCGTCGCCGTGCCTCCAAAAAAAAGTCACTCTAGATTTTGCCTCAGATGTTCGATTTGGATGAAAAAAAATCTGATCTGGGGGTTTTTGGACCTTCTAAATGTGATGCAAATATCAAATTTGCACCAACAAGCTTCAATATTCACTTGCAAAAAATCTCTCCTATGGCCCCATGGCCCAAAAATTTCTAGAAAATAATGCAGATCCAAAAAAAATAGCAGAGATGTAGATGAAAAAAAGTAGATCTAAGAATTAAATGTACAAATCTGAAATGATCATACCAATTCTGCAAATCAGTCCTTTGGGTGCTGGTTTACAAAAAATATTGCTTCACCATCAACTTTGGCCTAGGGTAGGTAGCTATATAGCCGATTTTCATCGAATTAGCATTCTAGATGCAATGGTGAGCTCACACTCCCAATTTTTGCGATACTCCAGAGTCGAGTTGTGGTGATGAAGCAAGATGATGGTCTCGAATGGCTATGTGATGAGAAAATCTCCAACTTGCTCTGATACCATGTAAGAATTTTCCTAAGGGAAAAATTCACCCAGGAACTAAAAACTCAAACACAAGCACACAGTAGACCAAGGAGAGAGAGAGTATGATCAGAATGACAATGTATTCAATATGTCATCATAGTTCATGTAATGTCAAAGTACACTAGGAGTGCCTGTATATAAAGGCCTCTGAGATACATCTAGAATGCCTCATAATCAACACCATGATGTGTCATATAGCCAAGCAATTGTCCACCGGATATGGGTTATCGTCCACTAAGCATGGAAGTAAGTGTGGTGATGAGAGGATAAGCCTACAAGGGTGTGACACACAAAATAGTGTTGTAGACATCATGTGATAAAATAGAGTTGCGTACTCCTATGTTGTCACAAATAAAAATAATAAAATAATGCAAAATAATAAACTAATGCATTAACCTAAGTAAACTTAAGTGTAATAAGTTAATACTTATTTACACCAAAAATATGCCATGGTGACTGAACAGGCAACAATTCTCCATTATTTGTGAACTCAAATGTAGCTCTACCCCTTGGATTTTGAATTTTTGCTTCCTAACATGCTCCATTGCTTTGGACAAGGGAATGTATCCAAATAACCATTTCTCATCAAAAACCTTTGACTTCGAATTCAATCCTCCCTCATGAAACATGGCATGAATGACTTCATTTTGAAAGAATTGTAGAATTATATTCTTAAGTTTAGGAATGTATCTTTGATCTTCTCCTCTATTTCATAAGCCCTATACTTGAGTTTCTAGTAGTTTCTCATCATGGAGTCCTAAATTCATTTTTGACACTAGACACTCTTGCTTTTCCATTGGCATGATCATAGTTGAATCTTCTATAAATTATTCCAACAAGGATGCACATCCATATTATATTGAATCTTCTCATGATCCATTTCTTTGTCCTTATCTTCCAAAAGACCATCTTGAATTTTTAGGCACATCTGAGTTACATGGGTACCATCTTCAACATTGTAGGCCATAACTTCAATTTTTATCCCATTAATATCAAAATTTTCCATCTAAAGTTCCTTTTTATGATTAATTCAAGAAGGTACCAAACTTCTTATGGGATTGCCTTCATACAATCTGTGACACAAAGCAACCTATGGAGTTATAGCCATTGAACCTTGTCCTTGAACACCTATATGAGAAGCATCAATAGAAATGCCTTCATCTAAAAACAAAGGATTAAAGTAAACACTTTCTCCATAGAGGAAATTACCATCCAAAGCTTTTGAGCACAAACTTGGGAGAAAAACATCATTAGAGTTGCCTTGATTAGATTCTTCCATGAGATCACTTGCTAACTCATTACTGATTTTGTCATGGTTATTCTCCTCATAAAATCTCTTAGACATAGGATCTCCTATTTGATGAGAAGGCTCAAAAAGAGAATTTCTTTGTCCTTCAAATAATCCATTGGATTTTAATTCCACTTCCATTGGATTAGAGGAACTTCTTGTCATAGCCATATAGCTTTCATTTTTTATATATTCAATGATATTTATGTCTTTTTGAATCATTGATCCTTCCATAAGATATCTTTCATGAAATGTGAAAGGTTGATAGTCTTGTTGCATGCATGATAAAGAATGAGGGCTAGATGGATCATCTTCTTCTCCTTGAAGCTGATTTTTAGCTTTTTCATCAACTGATCTTTTAATCACAAGTTCATCAATGTCATCAAATGTAAATGTCTCCATTTCCAAAGGGGAGGTAGATATTTGTAGAGGTTCATTGGTGATGTTGTCTCTATCAATGGTAGTGGTTTCGAATTGTGTTAGAACATCTAAAGTACTGACATCGTCAATAGATTCATCACCTTGAATAATCATAGAAGGATGAATGAGAAGATCTTCTCCACATAGGAAGTCATCACCTGAAGAATTGAGGCACCAAGTAGGAATCAAAGTAGTGTGAAATCCACCTCGACCACATTTTCCTCATCTTCAATAATATGTTGTGTAGTTTCTTGAGATTTTGATATTTCTTTTCCTTTTCCATTAGAATCACAATGATTGAATACTTTCTCCTAGTTTTTGAAATTTTAATACTGATAACTTGATACATTACTAGACCCTTCTTCTATAGTCATCATTTCTTGACCATCTCCTTGGTTAGACATAGAATCCCTATCTTCCTTCATGCATGAAGATTCAGATGATTCCTTTCTAAAATTTGGATTGGGTGATTTTTTCTTATCAAGAAAAAAATTCTTGCACAGGTCTTCTTTCTCAAGTTTTCATAGTGTTTGAAGTAAAGAAGGATGTACTTTGCTAGGATCCAGGAATGCATTGTCATAGAAGCTTTTTAAAAACTCAACTTGATTAGGATAAATGGAAGCATGATTTTCATGAGCAATAGGGGTAGGCATTGGACTACTCCTTTGACTACCATTATCCATTCTTGATTCACGTGAACCATTTTTCTAATCAAATTCTTCCTGATAATTACATGTAGAACTTATTTCTAAAGATGAATTTGTCTTGTGAGAGAAAAATTGATAATCTTTACCATCTTCTTCTTTCATCTTTTGCAAAGTTCTGAGTAAAGATGGATGAATCTTCTCTAGATCTAGTTTCCGTTCACCATAGAAACTCTTCAAGAAGCTAGCCTACTTAGGATCAATTAAATTTGATTTTGTTGAGACACAGGTGCATGAGAGACATTTTTAGTATTCTTCATCACTGATTTAGATGAAGCGCATTTTTCAACAAGGCCTTCTTTATATGTTGAACCTTTTTCAAATAAAGAATCATGATCATGAGAAAGAAATCCATCATCTTTTTTGATCTTTTGAAAAATTTGCAACAAGGATGAACCATTCTAGGATCTAGCCTCCTGCAACCATAGAAATTCTTCAAGAAATTTACCTGTGGAGGTTCATTAGGAATCTATTTCTTGGGATATAAAAAGTATTCATTATTACTAGGGCTATCACTATCAGTTTCAACTTTTCCCTTGTACTAAACCATGTTTTGAATTCAAACCTCAGATAGAGTCACCAATATTCAATCTTCTAAATAGAGTTGCCAACCTTCATTTCAAGGAAGGTACCTTTTATCAACCATGTTACTGGTTATCGTTCACTTGGTCTTGGATGTGGCCAAGATTTTGCTTGTTTCTTCTTTGAATAGAAACTATTCTTTCAACAACCACAATGTTTTGATCAATAGGAGCTCTTTGCAAGATTTCCCTAAATTCCTCTTCTTCTTCTAGAACTCAATTCACCTGATGGTATTATTGAGCACTTCGTATACACCTCTAGGCTAAAGTGTTCAAATCTAAAATAATATCTTCCTGTGTGTCTTGAAAACCAAGATTTAGTTGTAGAATTGGAAACACATTCTCATGCGACAATACCATTTTACTTCATTCTAGGTGACTGATTAGTCTTTCTCATTTGATCTCCAGTAGAGTCACCAAAAATCTATCGGTAAACAAATTTGTCACTATACAAATGGCCCAATGGAGTGTATGTGGCAAACCATTCACAATAGTTGGATAGACCCTTGATATTCAGCCTTCCTCTACGTTTAGAGGGGCAACTCCCTCGTAAGATAAAATTTTGGATTTTTCAATAAATATGAATAGAACTTAGAAAATAAAAAGGAAACCATTGATAGTGAATGCACCACATGACTTCAATGTTTCCATAAAAACAATGTAAACTGTTAATGAAAGAAATCAAGAACTATGCTTGAGAGCCATCGCTAACAAATTGCTAATTCAGCGATTCACGAATATTCACACCATACCATGAAAATACTCATATGATCATCAACACTTCAACAATTTAGATTCATTAGGAAGAGAACACCAAATGTACTTTCTTTTATTTCTTAACACCAAGAATGTAATAAATGACTAATTACAAGAACAATAATTGTACACACTTTCCAAAAATTGCTTTGTTATCAGAACATAACTATTCCCTATTTCCTAGTCCCAAAAAAGTCTCTTATTACATTGATTTTCAGGAATTTATAGCCATTCTAGCATAACTAACCTTTCGGATTTGTAACTACCTCAAAAATTAGAATTTGAGAATTCAAAACACAAGTTACAACCAACTCCAACTTCTGAAGGAGTGAAAGAACAACATCTTGCATGTACATCCATCAAAACCATTATGTTTGACTTGGGTCAAAAGCATCTTCTTGGTGTTTGGCCCATGTTTGGTCATATTGTATAGAATTTATCTAGATCAGCTTCACGAGGTGGATGACTTAACCTTCCTAATGGCCAACTACATTTTTTTGATAGTTCTAAGGCTTCATAGTTGCTCCATTAAAAACTTATCATCTTGTTAAGCATCTTGTATCCTTTCTTTGTTCTATTACATCACACCTTGTATGTTCTGGTTATGTTTTCACATCTTGGTGTGGAGTTTCATCAAACAGTTCACAAGTTTTTTCATTATATTTGGTTCACATCAATTGGACATTTGATCAAACATATTGGGGCCCATGTGCATATGAATATACATTATACTATGCACTTCAACCACTGAATCTTTAAGAAATCATAAGCATTCTTCAAACTCCATCTAGCACCTCACATAACTATAACTCTGTGGATACTACATGCTGTATGCTCCTTGATCAACGATTTCATGCTAAGAATGGTGACAGAGGTTGTACTTTTGAATATGAGGCAATATTAGGTGACAACTTCTATAGTTTTGGATTTCGCCTGTTGATAAGAGGAGGGCAACTGTGTCAAATAGGATTTGTGCTTTGTGATAATTTCCAACCACTGTACTAATCTCGTCCACGTGGTTTGTAAGAACAAAGGCCTTTGTTCAAATAGTGCATACACATTGCCTATCCATGTTTTACATATCTGTTTGGAATCTAAGATCACTAAATCAAATCTCATAACTATAGGTTGGGAAGTTTAGGCACTCGGTTACTAGATTATCGACTCCTCTTTTTGCCTGCCTCTGATTCCTTTGTATGCTTCCAGCAATACTATGCATGAAGTGATCTTTCTCAATTTATTGTAGTCAAATGGTTTGTATGCAATGTCTATGTTTTGATATTGAGCCTTCCTGAGATTCATCTTTACACCTGCAGCCTTGCTAATGCTGTGTCACATCATTTGTCTATGCTTTAGTTGAGGATGAATGCATTTTGTCAAATAGTTCACTCGCCTTACATCTGACTCCTATATTTTATTTCTCATAAAGTTGTTCCTAATCATGTGGGGATGTGCGAGTACTAGAGAGTATTGAGTTGCGGTTCCACCAAACAGTTGATAGGCTTCTATGATTTTCGACATGGGATAATTGCCTACCCAATCACCTTTGTTGATTGTTTATTTATTTGAGCCATTTATGTTGCTGATTTAGAAGAAGTTTTCCACCTGAGCGCAAACATATAAGGATAGGCTTGTGCATATCAAAAATTTGACAAATTGATACCATGTTGCCAATGGACACAAAGAAATAAAATCTGCTATCATGGATTTTACCAATGAGGCTCTCCTTGCAATCATACTTTCCAAATAATGGTGTTGTCTAATGTATCAAGCAAACTTCATGCTCTCTGTCAATACCAAACCTGAAAATATGAATTAACTTTACGGGGACAATATGCATTTGTCATTCTTTTCAAACTCTACAAGCTCTCTATCAAACATTTATTAATCCCTTGCACATTAAATGCCATTTCATTTTCTTAAAAATATAGGAGTTCAAGTTCTTGAAATCCCCAAGTTAAGATTAGGGCAAAAAGTTAGAGTATGGGGAGAGAGAAGATTTTAGTATGTGGAGAGAGAGGATTGTGTGAGAGAAGGCAAACTCAAACTCGTACTTCTTTCTAAAAGTTTGAGTATGTAGAGAGAGGTAGTATGGGGAGAGAGAAAATATTGAAGGAGAGAAGGAAACTTAAACTCAAACCTCGAGCTTCTCTCTAGAAGTTAGAGTACAGAGAGAAAATATATTGAAATAGTGGAAAATAATTTCTTTATCTAGACAACAATAAACATATCTTTCTAATATTTTTAATCGATTTATTAATCTAATTGAAAATGGAAACTTTAAACGTTAGAGATCGTCCATGTTTTGTGTTTCCTTACACGGATCTGCTGAAGTCCTATACAGTCTTATGCAATTGTAGGGCCGCACCGCTCAACTAAATAGAAAATAAAATGTAGTGATCCATGACATATAGCCATTAGCAATTGTTTATCATCAAAATTTTGAAGCAATCAACCTTTTCCAAAACATTAAACAAAAACCCATTCTACCAAATTCTCTATCAAACAATCGTGACCTAATTATTCTACAAAACCAATCCATGTTTGAGACGGGTTATAAAACACTCTTTGCCAAAGCAGAAATTCAAAACTAATGATTTTTATTGCATTTTCAAACCCAAGATGCATCTAAATTGGGATCATATAAAGAACTCAGAAATCAGAAGCATGGATTTAGGGCCACTACGGGGGACAGAAAGTAAGAGTGTAATCAGTACTGTTAAAGCAATATACTCGATCTTTAAAAGGAAGAACATTTGGGCAAGTTTTCTTGAAAGCGAAATCGAAATCGGGCGGACTGCAAGTATTCAGATATAAATTACACCCACCATTACAACCCACAACCTCATTATCCGCCTTTATCTGCAACTCATTAGGGCAGACGTCAGCAACATTTGCACTGCATCCCTGCGACGCACAGCTGCTAATTGACAACGGGAGGTTATAACCCTCCTCAATATCAACCGCAGAGCTCCCGTTCTGTAACAAAATTGCCGTAATTGGCGTTGAAATCTTCTGGCTCGCCGGAGCTTGCTCACACCGTAAAAATCCTCCACAGTCGCCGGAAAGACAAGACCCCTTTCCCGATGAGTCGAAGGAACATCCAAACCTTCCCCATAGATTTCCCTCCCATTCATAAGCGAATGCGACGGATTTCGACTCGCCGGATTTTAGCTCCGGCGGAAAGCCGTCAGGGACGTCGTATTCATGTGTATTGAATGTAGCTATTCCCGGCCACACTGTGAAGGAGCATTTGTTCTCCAGTGATATTATCTTTTTTGATAAATCTTGTCCATTCAGAGAACACAACAAACAACAGATTAGACAGATTCTCAATATATAGAAAGGAAAAGTATTAACCACATGAAACCTGATTCTTTTATTTGATTGCTTTGATTTACCTGCAGCACAGACTAGAGATAACATTGCTAGGGAGATGCAGAGACACAGACACAATTTTGATGAGCTTTCCATTTTTCCAATGCTTTTCAACTGCAATCCAAATAAAAGTTGGTTACCCACAATGTGAAGAATGAGTGATCCTTGGAAATTATAGGTGCTCTAATCCGCCGTGGCGTGAACGGAAACGAAAGCACAGGGATCCCGGAACACGTTTACTCGATTGATGGCATTGTAGATCTGCAGTCTGTTAAGAATTTGGCGATTTTCTTGGAACTAGCGTTATCATCATTTTATTTACATTTTAGAAATGATACATTCAATCATTATCCTCTTCCTATATTTGGTTTGGAGATTATAGATTGTTTTTCGGTGAGGTCAGGTCAGGTCAGGTCCACGCGTATGGTTATGCTATATTTTTTGTTTGATTTTTATAATTGTTTGATATCTTTTAAATAAATTAAAGTGTATATCTTTTGATTTTATGTATGTGGCTATCTTCCTTACAAAATCTATTGTTAATCAAATTTTAAAAAATAAAAAATACATAAATGGGTCCTTGGTTACTGGTGAAGTTGAATGTTCACAAAGAGCCCACTACGAGAATTTGGTAGCATGGATGCTCCTTAGTCCTTGTTTCTTAGCCGAAGAGGTTTTAGGCACACATGGGCCCATTTCGGGCACCCAAAACTTGTTTTTGGATGACCTCCATAAAAAAAAATCATGATCTTCATATTTTGTGATCTTAAAAGAAAAATCTTTTAGAAAAATTTACTCTTTTTCATGAATCTGAAAAGAAAAATATGTTGACCTTTTTTAATCTTTAGGGCACTCGGAAAGGAAGACAATTTGTTAATTTAGTAGTAATTTTAAAATAAATTAAAAATAACATGAACAATGATTTTGTATTTTAATTTATTATAAAATGATTAAATAGATCTATTGGAAAAAGGTTGAAATAGTTATATATGCTGAAAGTCCTCTAAAGATGAATATACCTATACATACATACATACATACATACATACATACATACATATATATATATATATATATATATAGAGAGAGAGAGAGAGAGAGAGAGAGAGAGAGAGAGAGAGAGAGAGAGAGAGAGAGAGAGATGATAAGGTTAATGGAAGACTGAAAGTGCAAAATATTATTCTAAAAAATAGTTATATGCTAGCTAAGTTTATTATAGAATATGAATAATATATGGTTAAAAATATTATATTTATTCATTATTTTTTAAATATAACTATAAGTAAAAGGGAATACAGAGTTATATAATAGAATAATGTAATTCAATATGAAAAAACAATGATATCAATGGAAGAGGAACACAATTATCCAATTTGAAATGATCTCAAAAAAAGTCGAAGAGTTCAAAATAAATAGTAATTTAATGAGAAATGTATAAAGACTGCCCTGAAAATCAATGTCACATCAACACTCTCCATAAAATGAGGAAGAATTTAATGAGAGTCAAGGACATTTGAATATTGACCAGTCAACATTAATTCTCAATTACCATTGATTTTAAAGAAACACATTTACTAGATACTAGAATACTGAGATGGTTTGGATGGCATGACCAAGCTGAAATAAGCTCTAATACCTACTCAAGAAACATAAGGGCAAGAATATTGTAGGATTTCTTTACCAGCCTACAACAAAGCTATTAAACTTCCCTGAAATCTTTGATAACACGAAGGATGTCTAGCTGGCATTGACGAAGTCTAACTAGTTAAAACTAAGAGAAGTAATGGAATTATGTGTAGTCAGCATGTACACAATGTCATCGCAAGAGTATAAATAAACTCATTTTCTTTTGAATGTAATTCCAAGTATATCATCATATCTTGAGCTCATCTCATAAGATATCATTACAAAAGGTGCATATTAGAGTAATGTAAGAAACATTCTATTAGTTCTCCAAAAGTATTTTTTGAAATTATATTCTAACTTATACAATGAAAATAATACATTAACTACCAGAAATCAAATGAAAGTCTAGGATAAACATCCATCTGTATTATTTCTTATAAGAAGATCCTACCCCAACAATAAGATCATAATGGATCATAATAGAACATAATATGTAATCTCTCAATCCTATTAAGCATTTCCACATCACCATTAGTGCATAAACTATGGTAAAATACACACGGACACCCTAGTTAATTATTCAACCGTCATGGAATTGAACACCATAATCAAAGGTTAACAGTAGTTAATCCATAAATGAATGTGAGACCATGAGATTTATCTAATAACATAGACCTACACATCATACATCATTTAATCTACATGATTCACATAGACGCATTCAATGTTCAAGATAAAATAGATACTTCAACTTCAAATATATATTTAAGGACATCACTTCCTATTTCCAATCATACAAACACCTCTATTATAAACAAAAAATTTAAATGGAATTCTCATAACTATTTCACTCAATGGATGAGTTAAACTGTAAATAGAGTTTTCTTGCACATAGTTTTAGTCGATTTCATAATGCTCTAATACAATAAATATAAAACAAACTCTTCTTGCAATGTCCTAAATAGAGAAACCCTATATGTATTCCCTAGTTTTATATTATAAATCTTCCATAATTATAGATAACAATAAAGCTGGCAATGCTTAATTAACAAGAAGATTGGCATTACTAAATAAATTGTTTATTAATTTTCCATTTGAAGTTTATATCAAAACAACTTAACATGGAAAACATGAAATGCATTATAATATCCTCTAATAGCATTTCCTTTACAATTGTACACATGCATCTATCTAACAATGATTCTCCTATAATTATAGTGACAATATTTCTAAGAAAATGTCAAAAATAACCATTTAAGTTGTGTGTGGGTGTCCATACTCAACACACTTCATACAATGATGAACATACTAGTCTACTTTAGGTTAAAAACATGAAGTCCTAGCATAAATAAGGATTCAAAAATTTCATTAACACAATAACATTATGCATGAAATCTCTCTCTCTCTCTCTCTCACACACACACACACACACACACACACACACACACACACACACACACACACACATAGAGAGAGAGAGAGAGAGAGAGAGAGAGAGAGCATAATCTATTTGTCAAGAAACTTGGTGATTACATTCAAACAAACACCAATCCCACATTGTTAAATTTAGAGGTTCAATAACAACAACTATTCACCCATTATTACATGGAATATCTGAGATCACATCACTTATCTAGCAATATTAGATACAGAGTTTTCCATCTCCAACAATGTCTTAAATACAAAGTTTATTTTTAGATAACTCATAGATCTTTACTAAGTCATTATAGTTCAAACTTGTTTCAATTGAAATCTTAATGTATCTATAAGAATACATTCCAAAATGTCAATTTGTCACTAGCAAATCATTTTGACCAATAGTGAACACTCATCTTAGTTTTCACATCTTCACCTAATAACATCTCAATTTTAATTGGACATTCTAGTTCCAAATATGTTACTTAGTGAGTGTGCATTTAGAGCATTATAAAATTCAGATTTTCAAGAACATGGTTTCACAATATATCTCAATTGAATCTTTCTCTTTCTTTTACCACATATACAAGTAAATTTTCATGCAACTTAACACTTTATGACCATAACAAAAGAAAAAGAAAAAGGGACTTCATTTAGTTGAAAGCTGAGATTATACAATGAATTCAATGTGAGAGGGTGGAACACAACTATCTAATTGAAAAAAATGGGGCATGAATAGTCTAATGAGGCACAACATGAGCTTAATTTCTTATCATAGTCAAACTATCAATACAATTTCTATTTCATGGGCATTCGAGTTGCTAAAAGGAGTCAATTAATGTGATTTCATATCAGTTAAGAAAATGTTCAACATAATTCTATTTTATCATGAGTTTGGGATTAACAAGGACCAATGTGCATAGCGTGGTATGTTTTACATTTTGAATGATTCCACAACAAATTTTAGTGCAAACAACAAGGAAGAATGGTGCCTTGGTCAATAGTTTAATGACATCATAGTTATATATGACTAAACTAAACTCAAGAAACCAATTCCTCAAGATGGTAGAAAATAGAGCATACAGGTTTGAGGTTTAAAATGGATTTAAAAAATAAATTCATCCTTTCACAATGCAAGCATAACACAAGATTTGGAAACAAACACTCTTTTACAATCCTCTGATAAAGGACTAAAGAACGAATTTATTCAATCTATTCTATAAACTACCTAAGATTCCTAGTAAGGAACCTAATAAAGTTTGTTGTTGTTGAAAGTCATCCTTCTTCAAAACTATGTCTTTTCATCCTGCACCCAATCGTTTTCTTTCCTTATCCTGCAGTCTCTAGCCACCACCATTAAGATGTCTTTCAAAAAGTCCCCTATCCTATATTTT
The DNA here is from genome assembly GCA_028749045.1 of Cupressus sempervirens. NCBI lineage: Eukaryota > Viridiplantae > Streptophyta > Pinopsida > Cupressales > Cupressaceae > Cupressus > Cupressus sempervirens. Next base: position 845,913,254 of record CM053789.1, on the reverse strand, counting down.
AATTCCTTAATTTCATAACTAACCTAAGTGAATGTTTTCCCTAAATTCATAATTTTTTTTTTTTAAAGAATGTTTTCCCAATTGACAACCAAACCATTAAAGTGAGATGAGGTAAGTTCTCCACAATATATTTTGTTTTCCATAAGTGGTAATCTAAAAAATATGTAATTCTAAAATGCCTCAAAGTATTTAAAAATATATTCCATCTTTTTTCCCACCCATCTTGATACTAAACCAAAAGAATCAATGCCTTTATAAGGCCTATTATAGCTTTGGATACCAACTCTACATGGTCAACTTTAAAAACATCCCAAAAATGTTATTTTGGCATTTTATTGTCTGTATTTTACTTCAAACATGTATCTAGCAACCTTTTCACCCAAATTTGATGAAAAAAAAAAGTGTTTCTTAAGAATGTTCTTATCTTTCCATAAATGTAATGACTATAAAATTATGAGTTCAATAAGTAATTATTACTTATTTTCTAACTGAGTTACGTATAAAGTGTTGATTGTCACACTGATTGAAAAACAACGATAACTTTCAAATGGTACAACATTTTTGAAATCCAAAAGATATATCACATTCTATGCTTCTTCTACTATAAGGAAAAAAAGAAAGAAAAATTATATTTGGTAGAGTTATGAATTAGTTAAGGTGGTCAGACACAAGATTTTTTTATTATGAAAATACTATAGTAGAAAATTAATAATTAATTATTTATTTAGAATTAAAGTACCCAAAAATATGAGTCACATCTGGGCATGAGTCTAATTATAATATCTAGAATTTTAATAAAAAATGTTATCATTTTTTTTATTAAGGTGGTCACACAGACATCTACTTCTTATTTTTGTTCTAAAAATTTTGTACTATTACATTAAAATTCAAATATTTGAAAAATCAATTTTTATTTTTTTTAGATAAGGCCTAGTAGTTTAGAAAATAAATTCAATTTCCTCAAGATTCTTTTGTCTCAATTTTTTAATAGAAAGTTCATAACAAATTGAAAAGTGCGTGTCGAATTGACCTAACCCTAATTTGCTAATTTTTCATTGTCACTTAAGGGCATAGTTTGGTTGACCATGATCCTACACATACCCATCAAGAGTTAATATTTTCCTTTAAACTTTCCTTTAATCACACTTTGATCAAGAGTAACAAAAGGAATCAACTATATGTACCATACACACCATCTAACATGTGGTACTTGCTAGGTGAGTATGTGTCCACATCAATAGGTCAATCTCAATAAAACATAATCAAGTAATGCAATCAATGTTACATCTAATTCAACACCATTTGATTCATCGTGAAATATAATGACATGCACATATAGCATCTTCAGTATAATCATTAACATTTAATCATGTCATTATGCATCTAAATGCTTGCAAAATTCGTCACCCAAATATATTTACACCATAATGCATCATTTAGCTCAAAACTAATGACATATATCTAACCAATATGATAAGAAAATGAATAATATAAAGGCCACACAGTCAAATATATCAGGAAACATTGACCATAAGTTCTTCATTAGTAGATAATAAAACCAAATCCCAATCAGACATATTGACCAAAGGTCTAAGTCGAATACATAATGACCATGTCTATACCAAACAACATATTAGCTATGAGTCCAAAATAGACAACTCAAGATGACCAAATTATCGACTATGGTTCATTGACCAATTTAACTAAATAAAATGAGTCAACAACTTTCTATAAAGTAGAAGTCACATACACAGTGGATCATCACATATACTATGTTGGAAACGAGAATGGAGTAACTGAGAGGGGAGGGGTGAATCAGTTACTACAAAAACTTTTCCCACAAGTCCCTTAAGATGTCAAAGGAAATACTCATTGCTGATACTCATATAATCAAACTGAAAACACACGAAACAAGAGACACCAGATTTAACGTGGAAATCCAATATGGGAAAAACCACCAATGTAACTAGTTACTATTTTTCACTCTTCTGAAGTGAGCCCTGTTAGGAGCCAACCTTGTTAAAGGTTACAAAACACACTGTTAGGTGCGACCTTGTTAGAGGATTTAGTCACCCTGCTAGGAGTGGCCTTGCTAGAGGTCTTTAGATCAATTCAATTGAATTGCCACCTTGTTAGAGGATTTTACAAAAGGCTGTTAAACCCACTCTGTTAAGAGATTTGAAAACACTGTTACAATTGTTAGAAAGTAACAATGAGTGATCTGAAATAAATACAACTTATCTTTTGCTGATACAGATCTCTGTTCTGTTCCTCTCTGATCAAATGCAACTCTGCATCTCTGATCCTTCAAAAACTTGCTCTGACCTTCCTTATAATTCGCATATTAGATATTCAATCATATCTGCTCGCTTTTTCACATTCATACTTCCATACTTGAATTCGCAACTTGATCCTTCATATATACCTTTCAGATTATCAAGTCGGCTCAAATACAAGTTACAATTATAAATAATTGTTCTATAAGTCGGCTTCATACATTACATAAAGTAATTAATTTTAATTACTTAACCTTCGAGAAATCCTTCGCTGACCGACTCAACTCGGTAAATACTGCACAGAAAATAATTCCTGTGTTAACCGACTGAGCTCGGTTAATACAGAGAATTTCGTGAAATCCTTCAGTCGCCGAGTGAACTCGGTAAACACCGATTTCTCCGACTTTCCTTTGATGACCGAGTGAGCTCGGTTAACACTGTCTGCTTCTTTTCTTCGATGACCGAGTGATCTCGGTTAACACTGTCTGCTTCTTTTCTTCGATGACCGAGTCAACTCGGTAAATACTGACAACCTATCTCCTTTGTTTACCAAGTGAGTTCGGTAAACACTGTCTTTCGACAACAAATCCTTTGATTACTGAGTGAGCTCGGTAAACACTGAACTTCCTTTGTTTACCTTGCAAGCTCGGTAAACTCTGTCAACAGTTGTACTTACTTTCTGAGCTCGGTAGACTCTGTCTGATGACTAATATGACATTTGTGTAACATCAAAGACAATCATGCAATTATCAATTGTATCCAACAATCTCCCTCTTTGGCATTGATGGCAACACAACATGTCATAGCAAAATGAAATTTGAAAACAAGTCCTTATCAGCATAATGTGTCATCAAAACAATTCTCCCTCTAAGATGATAGACTCTCCCTCTTTCAGTAATCTCCTTCTATGAAGGAATTACATAAGAACTTTCTTTTTCACACAAATTTCAGAAAGATATGACAGTAAAGTAAATCTCTCCCTCTTTGACAACAAATGCCAAAGACAATAGAACTAAAATGAATTGTAATGTACCTTTAGTACTGATTCATATGCAAAGCTTCCAGATTTGACTGCATCAACAGATAGATTTTCATTTTGGTATGCGTTGATGCATCACTAAAACTTGTTTTTAGTGAATTTCGGATAGGGGTGTAACCCCTAACTTACCTCTGAGATACAAGAATGCATCCTTAGGTAGTGGCTTTGTGAATATGTCAGCAATTTGTTCCTTTGAATTGACATATTCCAATCTGATCTCCTTGTCTTGTACTAATTCTCTGACAAAATGATATTTGATTGCAATATGCTTGGTTTTAGAGTGCATCACTGGATTCTTTGATATATTGATTGCACTAGTATTGTCACAGAACATGACAACTGGTTCTTTGATTTCCATCCTCATTCCTTGCAATAACTGCTTAAACCAAACAATATTTGAACAATTTACTGCTGTAGCAACATACTCTACCTCTGCTGTAGATTGGGATATACAATTCTGCTTTTTGCTTGTCCAAGAAACCAATCTCTTTCCAAGAAAGAATGCTCCTCCACTTGTGCTTTTCCTGTCATCAAGGTTTCCTGCCCAATCAGCATCAGTAAATACTTTCAAATCCAAATTACCTCCAAATTTATACCATAACCCATAATCTTCAGTTCCTTTCAAATATCTCATTATTCTTTTGATTGCCATTATATGAGTTTCTCTTGGTTTTGCTGAAAATCTTGCTACAATACCGACTGCAAGGGCAATATCTGGCCTAGTATGTACTACATACTACAACTTTTGAATCATAGATCTATACAGTGTTTGATCCACTTCTTTGGATTCATCTTCCTTGGTATGTTTTAATCCAGTACACATAGGGGTTCCAACTGGTTTACAATCCTCCATACCAAATTTTTTTAATATCTCCTTGATGTATTTTGACTGTGTGATGAAGATGCCATTCTTATTTTGTTGGATTTGAAGACCTACAAAGAATTTAATCTCACCAAACATAGACATCTCAAACTCCTTGTTCATTTGTTCTGAAAATTCTTTGCATAGATCATCATTGCCTGTGAAAACAGTGTCATCTACAAATATTTCTGCCAAAACAATCTTATTATCTGAACCTTCTTTTATATACAAGTTACTGTTATCATTAGTCCTTTGAAAACCAATCTGAATAAGATAGTTATGCAATCTTTCATACCATGCTCTAGGAGCTTGTTTTAGACCATACAGCGCCTTGTGTAATTTGCAGACCATGTTCTTCTTATCTGGATCAACAAAACCTTCAGGTTGTTCAATGTAAACTTCTTCATCCAGTATTCCATTGAGAAATGCTGACTTGACATCCATCTGATAAACTTTGAATCCTTTGTGACCAGCATATGCAAGTAAGGTTCTTACACCTTCCAATCTTGCAATAGGAGCAAAGGTTTCTCCATAGTCTATACCTTCTTCTTGAGCATATCCTTTGCATACTAGTCTAGCTTTGTTTCTTGATACCTTGCCATCTTCATTTAGTTTATTTCTGAATACCCATTTTGTTCCAATCACATTCTTATCTTTGGGTCTAGATACAAGAGTCCATGTTTTGTTTTTCTCTATCTGTTCTATTTCTTCATTCATAGCCTCAATCCAACTATCATTTGCCAATGCATCTTTGATATTTCTGGGTTCAAAATCAGCAAGTAAACAAGTGCCTTTTAACTTACTTCTTGTCAGAGTTCCTTCAGATTTGTCTCCAATGATCTGATCTGGAGTATGATGCCTTCTGACATATTTAGCTAACACAGGTTCTTTACTTCTTGAATGAGTTTCATTGTTGTCCCTTTGTACTTCATATTCTTGCTGTTCTGGCTCGGTAGATTCAGACTCGGTAGATACTTGTTTGGTAGAGTCTGAAAGTGACTCGGATTCTTTTAGCTCGGTAAAAACTTCCTGTGTCTCGGTTTGAACTTCCTGCAACTCGGTCATTGATGACTCAGGAGTTGAGGATTCTTGATTAACAGGAGTACTTGGTATAGTATCAGGTTCAATGTAAATAAATCTTCTGTAGTCTTCAGGAACCTTCTTGCTTTCTTCTTCTGATTTCTCTGCAAACTCATCAACTTTTACATGTGCACTTTCTATGACCTTGTGAGTAGATAGATTTAAACATCTATATGCTTTGCTTTTACAAGAGTAACCTAGAAATATTCCTTCATCTCCTTTTACATCAAATTTACCTTTTCTAGATTCTTTCAGAATATAACATTTGCTTCCAAATACTTTCAGATAACTTACATTGGGTTTGTAGCCATACCATAATTCATAGGGAGTTTTGAATGAGTCATTTTTCAGTTGTACTCGGTTCAAGGTATGAACTGCAGTGCTGATAGCTTCCTTCCAGTATTTGATAGCAATGTTCTTTTCAATCATTAGGGTCCTTGTACAATCCATAATGGATCTATTTCTTCTTTCAGCTATCCCATTTTGTTCTGGAGTTCCTAGTGCTGAAACTTGTCTTTTAATTCCTCTTTCAATGCAGAAGTTATTGAACTCATGTGAAATGAATTCACCACCTCTATCTGACCTTAAGCATTTCAATCTTTTCCCTATTTCTTTTTCTACTCTTGCCAAGTACCATTTAAATTTCTCAAAAGCTTCTGATTTATTCCTTAGATACATAACAGTCATCATTCTTGAGTAATCATCAACAAAAAGAATGAAGAACTTTTCTCCAGTATAACTTTCAATTCCAATGGGTCCACATAAATCAGTATGCACAATTTCTAATATATCTTCAGACTGATGGCTTTTACTTTTAAAACTAGTCTTTCCCATTTTTCCAATCTGACAATTCTTGCATAAACCGACCTCAGGTTTCTTTATATTAGGAATGCCTCTTACCTTTTTGAATTTGCTTATCTTCACCAGATTATCAAAATTGACATGACACAACCTCTTATGCCATAACCAACTTTCTTCAATTTGAGCAATAAAACATGAGCATTCACCAAGTTCTAGGTAGAACAAGTTACCTTTAGTTTGTGTGCCGGATCCTATCAGCTTTCCTTGCTCATTCAACAGTCTTGCCTTTCCATGCATGAATTCCACCTTAAATCCAGTATTGAGTAACTGTGTCACACTTAGCAAGTTATATTTAAGACCTTCTACCCAATAGGCATTGTTGCATATAAGTTCTTTGGTTAGAGAGATTCTTCCTCTTCCTTTTATGAAACGAGGTTCATTATTACCAAACCTTACACTCCCACCATCATAATCCTCAAACTGATCAAACTTAGTTTTATCACCAGTCATATGATGAGAGCAACCACTGTCTATAATCCATGTATCATTCATACTTATATGAGAGATAAGAGCTATTTTATCTTTCTCATCATTATCAGAATCATCTTTCACAGCAATATAAACAATTTCATCTTCGCTATTATCAGAATCCTTAGAATTTTAAGGCATAAAACATGATTTCTTACCTTTGTTCTTGAATGATTTGTAATCTTTCTTTCTATTCCATTTATGACCCTTCTTTTCATCATTGTTCTGCTTGTTTGGGCACCTAGCTGCAATATGACCAATTTCTTCACATGAAAAACAGATTAGAGGAATTTTACCTTTATATTTTCCTCTGCCTCTGGAGTATTTCTTTGCCAGTAGAGCTTCAATTACTTCAAGATCACTGTCTGAACTTTGGTCTGATTAATCATCACTTTCTGACTCTGATTTCTTTTTGCCTCTATCTTTGAGTGAAAGTTTGGCCTCAAATGCTGATTCAGTGTTTTTGGAAGCTGGAACATAGTTGTCAAAATTGTCTAGTTCAAATGCGGTTAGTCTTCCAACTATAGCCTCCAAATTGATATTGTGATTTGCTTCACACCTTCTTTCTTGAATTGCAGAAACTCTGATTGCATAAATGGGAAGCAAGGTTCTGAGAACTTTGCTTATAACCGTCTCTTCTTTGATATCACCTCCAGATGCCCTGATTGCACTGACACATGCTTTGATTCTATCAACATATTTTGCAATGTTTTCATCCTCTCTCATTCTCATTTGGTCAAATTGTCCTCTTAGACTTTCTGCTTTTGCTCTTTTCACATTGTCATCTCCTCCATAGATTTCTTTCAGCTTGTTCCACATGTCAAATGCGGTTTGGCAATCCTTGATATCAGCAAATTCTTCATAGCTTAGTGCAGATGCAATGTCTATCATCATATTGTTATGAGTCTTCTTTTCAGCAATATCATTGACAGATAATGTGCCGAAAGGTTCTTTGTATTTTTCATCAAGATATTTCAGTCCTGTATCACCAATAGTAGCCAAATGAAGTTTCATCAATCCTTGCCATGCAAAGAAGTTATTTTTTTTGAGTCTTGGAATTTCTCTCTTGTAAGACATCTTGATCTTTGGCTTAGATCCTTGAAATCTTTTCCTGCAAGCACCAATAAGCTCTGATACCAATTGTTGGAAACGAGAATGGAGAAACTAAGAGGGGAGGGGTGAATCAGTTACTACAAAAACTTTTCCCACAAGTCCCTTAAGATGTCAAAGGAAATACTCATTGCTGATACTCATATAATCAAACTGAAAACACAAGAAACAAGAGACACCAGATTTAACGTAGAAACCCAATATGGGAAAAACCACCAATGTAACTAGTTACTGTTTTTCACTCTTCTGAAGTGAGCCCTATTAGGAGCCAACCTTGTTAAAGGTTACAAAACACACTGTTAGGTGCGACCTTGTTAGAGGATTTAATCACCCTGCTAGGAGTGGCCTTGCTAGAGGTCTTTAGATCAATTCAACTGAATTTCCACCTTGTTAGAGGATTTTACAAAAGGCTGTTAAACCCACTCTGTTAAGAGATTTGAAAACACTATTACAATTGTTAGAAAGTAACAATGAGTGATCTGAAATAAATACAACTTATCTTTTGCTGATACAGATCTCTGTTCTGTTCCTCTCTGATCAAATGCAACTCTGCATCTCTGATCCTTCAAAAACTTGCTCTGACCTTCCTTATAATTCACATATTAGATATTCAATCATATCTGCTCGCTTTTTCACATTCATACTTCCATACTTGAATTCACAACTTGATCCTTCATATATACCTTTCAGATTATCAAGTCGGCTCAAATACAAGTTACAATTATAAATAATTGTGCTATAAGTCGGCTTCATACATTACATAAAGTAATTAATTTTAATTACTTAACCTTTGAGAAATCCTTTCCTGACCGACTCAACTCGGTAAATACTGCACAGAAAATAATTCCTGTGTTAACCGACTGAGCTCGATTAATACAGAGAATTTCGTGAAATCCTTCAGTCGCCGAGTGAACTCGGTAAACACCGATTTCTCCGACTTTCCTTTGATGACCGAGTGAGCTCGGTTAACATTGTCTGCTTCTTTTCTTCGATGACTGAGTGATCTCGGTTAACACTGTCTGCTTCTTTTCTTCGATGACCGAGTCAACTTGGTAAATACTGACAACCTATCTCCTTTGTTTACCGAGTGAGTTCGGTAAAAACTGTCTTTCGACAACAAATCCTTTGATTACCGAGTGAGCTTAGTAAACACTGAACTTCCTTTGTTTACCTTGCAAGCTCGGTAAACTCTGTCAATAGTTGTACTTACTTTCTGAGCTCGGTAGACTCTGTCTGATGACTGATATGACATTTGTGTAACATCAAAGACAATCATGCAATTATCAATTGTATCCAACAATACTATAAATCATTGCAATACATTTCCATAAATAAATAAAAAATGAAAAATCCATACATAGCCTTTTGCATTCTCATAGGAAGACCACATTTCCATACACTTGCCACATAGGTCAAAAGTCAAGTTAGGTCAATCAAAAGTCGATGTACATGTTAAAATGATAGGTGCAATAATAATTACATTTCATAAACTAATTATTGAACAAATTGTCAAACACAACATATCATCACATGAATATGCCATAAACAAAAATATCAGAAGAAGTTGCCCTACATGTCCAACTTCATTATATTGTATATAAGAACCATGTCCTAGTAAGAATTTTTTCATCATCAATTACAATAATACATAAATAACCAAGCAAAACCCTAGCTAAGTATCAATAACTATTTCATTCACCATGTTCACAGGTTAGAAAATAATTATACATTTAAGAAGGTAACACATGACATTATCCAGTGATTTTGACCTACATGTCATCCATCCATCCATTAAAAATGCATGATTTAATAAATATATGAATATAATCTAAAGCATCATGCCTCAATGGGAATCATAGAAAATGTTGACCTACATGTCAGACATGGAACAATAGGAACATCATACAAGTCCAATACCATATACCATATGATATTCATCATTAATTAAATCATTTAGGTATAATCACCAATTACCTACAAGGATCAGTAAATCTATTTTTTATAAATTTAGTGATCTAGGCCCTCGAGCCCATCTCATCACCATAATGTCCTTAACAAACATATAAGCACAAGTTATGATGTATGGCCTTCACACCAGTCAATCATCACATAAAACATGGTTGAGGTGCTTTCTTGCCCAACTTTGAAGCCTTACACTTCCTTGAGATCTACCTAACACATAGAGTGTCAAAACATGCAATCCCCAAATAATACAAAATAAACTTCTTTGGGATCCTACCTAACATGTAGAATTCCTAACTTTGCAATGCCCAACAGTGCAAAATATAGGAGGTATCTAATACAACCATGAAACATACCACTTCCCACATATGTCAAAGTAGCCATAATCATGGATGTGATAGGGAGATGAAACATGGGCAAGCATATCAAATCAACATATGCACATAGCTTTGGCCAAATCATTTTTTTAGTACTAGTGTTACACTGGTAGGTAGAGTGAAAAAGGAAAGCATCACTTCTACCCTTTCTTGTCTATTCACATTCAACACCCACACCAAAATAAAAATACTAAAGGAAGAATGACATTTTCTTCACAATCTACTTCCTTATACATCCTATTGATTGCTCCATCTGAAAATGATAAATGACATCACTTCAAAATAGAAGACTAGCATCATAAAATTACACACTCTAGCCACCTCAAGATCAAGAAATCTTGAAATCAAGATTCACAATTATCAAATAAAATTATAAGAAAGAAGCACAATGCCAATAAATAAAACTAAACAAGAGTTGTAGTAGATAGGTCACACAAGAAGTCGGTGACTAGGTAGTCACAAGAAAAAATTTCAAGCTAGCTCCTCAACACATCAAAGTTCATGAAAATAAACATAATCAAATGAAAACCCAAATCATATAGAGCACAATGAATGTCACTAGTCACCATTACAGAGTAGATGTTTAATGATGCTTGCATCCAAGGATCACAAAGAACATAACCAAACTTCACATCCATCACATAAAATTTATCTTGATAATCACAAATGTCTAAATGCATAATGGAACACACAATACATTTGCACATGAAATCCATATTCTTCATACTTATCATACTAGATTACTCAATGAACCACATCAATCTAGCATACAAATAAATAAAAGTTCTTACACCACATGTGCATCACATGAAATTTACACAATAAAATACAATTTTTTTCTATCACAAGCCAAGTCTTGATTTGGTAGGAACTTATAGCCTAGTGCAAAAGTCAACCATCCTTTGAGTATCTCAACACTTAAAATAGAAATTCACACCCTTCTTGAACCACACATGCAAATAAATAAATACTTCAAGTATAATAAAACGATATGTATATTATATAATCACATAATTTAAATCAAAATATAGTGATAATCATATGAGGTATACAAATTACCAATCAATCTCTAAACATTCTATTTTGATAATATTTAATATATTGCAATGTCAACCCAAAATCATGACATACATAAGGAGCATCATATCCTTCCATGTCAAAGTAATAAAAAATTGGATACACAACATGAAACCCATGTCATCAACTCACACAAATATAGATTTAGCTAGTTGACTTATAGTTGTGTGTCTAGCATAGTGAACTCAAGGCCTGAGTGTGGAACTAAGAGCTCTAATACCATATGTAAAGACTGCCCCTACAAAACTAATTCCACATTAGAACTCTCCATAAAATGAGGAAAATTCAATGAGGGTCAAGGTCCTTTTAATATTGACCAGTCAACATTAATTTGCAATTATCATTAATTTTAAGGAAATACGTTTACTAGATGCTAGATACTAGATAACAAAATACCAAGATTGTTTAGACAAGATGACCAAGCTGAAATAAGCTTCATAACCTACTTAAGAAACATAAGGGCAAAATATTGTAGAATTTCTTTACCATCCTACCACAAAGTTGTTATACCTCCCTAGAGTCTTTCATAACATGAAAGATATCCAACCAAGCATCAAGGAAGTCTAACAAGTTAATAACAAGAGAAGTAATGAAATTGTGTATAGTAAGTACATGCAAAATGTCATCTATCTTGTATAAATGAACTCATTTTATTTTGAATGGAATTCCAAGTATATCATCATATCTTGAGCTTGTCTCATAATATACCATTACACAAGGTGAATATTAAAGTAATGTAAGAAACATTCTATTAGTTGTCCAAAAATATTTTTTGAAATAATATCCTAACTTATACAAGGAATACAATACATTAACCACCATAAATCAAATGAAAGTCTTGGAGAAACATCCATCATTATTGTTTCTTTTGAGAAGACCCTACCCCAATAATAAGATCATAATGGATCATAATAGAACATAATATGTAATGTCTCAATCCTTTTAAGAATTTCCACTTAACTATTAGAGCATAAAGTGCAATAAAATGCACATCAAAACCCTAGTTGACTATTCAACCATCATGGAATTGAACACCATAATCAAAGGTTAACAGAATTTAATCGATAAATGAATGTGAGAACATGGCATTTATCCAATGACATAGACCTACATGGCATACATCATTCAATGTACATGATTCACATATAATAATACAATGTTCAAGATAAAATAGATAATTCAACTACATCTATACATTTAAGGACATCACTTCATATTGGCAATCATACAAACACCTCTATTATAAAAAATGAATAAATGAAATTTTTATAACTATTTGAGTCAATGGATGAGTTAATATGTAAACAAACTCTTCTTGCATTTAATTTTAATCAATTTCAGAATGCTCTAATACAATAAATTTTTAGAAAACATTCTTCTTACAATGTCCTAAACATAGAACTTCTATATGTATTCCCTAGTTTTATTTTATAAATCTTACACAATTACAGATAATAATCAAGCTGGAAATGCTTGACTAATAAGAGGATTTATCATTATTTATAAACAAATTGTGTATTAATTTTCCATTTAAAGTTTCTATCAAAACAACTTAACATGGAAATCATGAAATGCATTATAATATCCTGTAATAGAATTTATATTACAAGTAAACACATACATTTATCTGAAAATGAACCTATTATAATTATATTGACAATATTTCTAAGAAAACAATCAAAACAACCATTCAAGGTGTGTGTGGACCTATCCTTACTCAACACACTTCATGTAATGATGAACATACTAGTTTACTTTAGTTTAGAAACATGTAGTCCTAGCATAAATATGGATTTAACAATTTCATTAATATAGTAAGACTATGCATGAAATCCCATATATATTCAAGAGTGAGTGAAAAAGCATAATCCAGAACTATCAAGAAACTTAGTGATCACATTAAAAAAAAAACGCCAATCCCACATTGCTAAATTTAGAGGTTCAGTAAAAACAAGTATTCACCCATTAGTACATGGAATATTGAGATACCATCTCTAATCAAGCAATATTAGATACATAGTGTATTTTTATATCACACATATCTCTTTACTAAGTCTTTATAGTTCAATGTTGTTTTAATTTAGAGCTTAATATCTCTATAAGAATACATTCCAAAATACAAATTCATCACTAGTGAATCATTTTGACCACTAGTAAACACTCGTCTTAGTTTTAACATCTTAACCTATTAACTTCTGAGTTTTATTTAGACATTCTAGTTCCAAACATGTTATTTAGTTAGTGTACATTTAGAGTACTATGTAATTTAGATTTTAAAGATTAGGGTTTCACAATATGGCTCAGTTGACTCTTTCTCTTTCTTTTACCACATACACAGGTCATCTGTCATGTAACTTAATAATTTATGACCATAACGAATGAAAAAGAAAAATGGACTTAATTCTATTGAAAGATCAAATTGTACATTGAATTCACTAGTACAAAAGCAACAATATATTACTAAATAAACTACTAAAAATTGTAGATATGTGACTAATTTTGATCACGTGACCAATGGTAGTTTATTGCCAGACATTTATCTCCCAACCAAATTTTTGACTAAAACTATTTTAATCATTGATTAGGTCATTGATTTACTCATTTATTATTGTTACTTAGTAGTTCATATGGTAGTTTATTTGGTAATTTTGGTAGTTTATTTGGTAGTATATTTGGTATTTTTTGGGTAGTATATATGGTAGTTGATTTGGTAGTATATTTGGTAGTTTTTGGGTAGTAAATATGGTAGTTAATTGGTAGTATATATGGTAGCTTTTTGGGTAGTATATATGGCAGTATATTTGGTTTTTTATTTAATCATTAATTTAGTCATATTAGAGCACGATGGAACCGAACCACCATCCTCCTACTTTTAAAGCAGGTGCTCTTCCATTGAGCTAGTACCCTTTAAAGAATAATGCAAAAAATTGACAAAGCTGTCTTCCCAACATTAGATCTACCATGATCATGGTCATTGTAACATGATATATTCTTTTGAAAGAACCCAAATTATTTTAGTTATTATGAAAAATAATAATCTAAATCTTTATCAATAACAATTCAACAATTTTAAATTCTTTTGTTCAAGCATTTTAAAATTATATTTCATGTCAATTACACTTCTCTAAATTATTGTAGTGATAGACTTAAAAAATATAATTTGGAGAACTTTGGCCACACATGAGTATTATTTCTTGTGCTAACTTCTCAAAAAAACATAGAAATGATTATGCAATTTATGTCAAGAAAATAGACCTTTGCAATAAATAAAAATATCAAACCTCATTAAAAAATCACATCTATTAAAAACTACGAAACACAATAAATTGAAATAATCACTTTTTAACATATGGAGGTGCCAAAGGATCAAATATTCCTAGCATATATCTTGTTAGACGTAGTCCTAGAGCATTCAAAACCCTTCATAAATTCTAAAGATGGATAGAGAAAAGAAACATTCCAAATTCTAGGAATAAAAACAAACTCATAAAAAGAAAAGTATGAAAATGGCTACTTTGGAAGGTTACCAATAAGATGTTAGAGGGAAGAATCATTCATGGCCTTACAACCTACCAAGTTTACAACACATAAATGATGATAGTAAAACTAACATCTGATAACTATTATAGCAATGCGATATAAATTATTACCATATACATTTGAAATTAGTCTCCAGATGACTTATGTATGTACTTGTTTCTTTCATTGAAATATGAAAGTACACCAAATAAATTCATTCAACATGTACTCTACATAATAATGAAGCACCTGAATGTTAAGTCTTCTAAGATTCTCTAGATATGAATGTTCTCTTCCTAGCCCCATGGAGTTTCCTCTTTTTAATTTCAATCAATATTGTCGCTTGTAAAATAGTAGTAACTAACAAATTCCTAAATATTAATAGGTAATTTCCTCCTTCCAATATTACGAGAGCTTACATTGATACTTGTAGATACCTATTTGTGCTCATCCATGTCATGAAGTTTCTATGGTGGCCCTTCCAGCAACCTACTTGCAAGAATAGTTTCTTGAGAAACCTGTCTATCTTGAGATCTACCACAAAACTCTTGTGTTGGACTTGTTCTCATCCATCTACACTACTAGAAGACCATGCCATAAAATAGGGTTCTTTCTTCTAGTTACCACTTTGGTGAGAAAATATGTAAAGGAAGTGTAGGCAATTTTTTCACTATGATCACATTTATAGTGGCGCACACTTACAATTATTTGGAGGGTAGAAATTCTATTGAAGTGTTCACTTTTTTGTAGCTTGTCATGTTTGGCTCTAGCTATCTTTGTGCTTGCAAAAAACAATAAATAGGTTTTTAAATGTGTAATCACTTCAAAAAATTTGTAATCACATTCAAGTTAACATATGTTTTCCATTCTTCAATATATCCACCATGACTCTCCAATCAATATAACCACAACACAATCATGAAAATGAAAATTAATGGGCTTGGAGATTATAGTTGGAAATAGTGTTATATATTTACAAAATTTATTTTGGAATACTGATTAAGACAATTTAACATACAAGATGTGTTTAGGAGTCTAGAGTACACCATAGGAGTGGAAGTCTGTGGTCGGATCAAACCAGAGATAAATTCTTTTCTCTCTGTCACCTTTACCACTTGCAAATACATTTGTCTGAAGAACATAAGGCTCTCCTAATTTGTTTCTAAGAAACTCAAAATCTATCTCATCATGGTTGGCTCCCTCTAATGACAACTATAATAAGATTATTAGAAGTAAAAATATGACCCCCTTCAAAATCTTAGCATGTGCTCTGTTACACTTTGAAGAAAAAAATGTTATACTAACATTTTTTTCCCTCTTTCTTTCTCTCTTTCATTTTGATGATCGATCATAGAGGTTGATCTCAAAAAAAATACTTCTAAAAAGGTAAACATTATAGAAGAGACACTATGCATACATAATAAGTAGTTACAGTGCTTGCTGAGTCTCCTAGAACTAGTTTTATTTGCATGGAGATGTTCCCAAATAGGTACTTCTTCTTGGAAGTAAATCCTGAGCCTACAAACATTGAATTAGTAGACAAACGTCACTAAATAATACATATTTCTTAGCTAGAATTCAGCAATAAAATGGTCAAATTTGTACCAGTGTTTTGATCAAGCTTAAGTTATAGCCCATGGTAGCCCATCGGTAGCCCATGATCACCTTTGAGAAAATTGACATGATTAGCAGGCCATGGCCACCTCTGAGGAAATTGACATGATCAACCCACGATACTTAGCAACAATATTTTGTTTGCAATAGGCTTTTGTAAGCTGCATAAGCATGATATGAAATAGCATATACATTTGAAGAAATATAGCTTATAAGAATATTAAGCTATATTGCCAATTTAAAATAAAATTATTGTTAAGATAGAAATTAGGCCACCAAAATAAGAGAGGGTATTACCATATGTTTCATTCCCAACATCCAGTCCTCTTGTATTTATGGACTCCTACAAATGGACTGTCTCCCCTTTGAGGATTGTCTCTAAGAGCCTTATACATATTCTCCCTACTAGGACCCATCCTCTTCATATCTTTCATCTCAATGGGGCCAGAATCAAGGGAAATTTCAGTATGTCCAATATCTTCTTTCACAACATTTAGTATGTCCAATATCTTTGTTCTCAACTGTAGCCTCCAAAAAAGATCATCCATGAAAAACCTTTGTATTGGGGTTTAGTATAATTATTTTCCCCTTTTATCTAATTTTTATAGATTACATATTTATTATTATTTACTATTACAAAGGGAAGAACAATTATTTTTATGAATTCTAAAACTTCTAAAAAAATTCCAAAAACTAAAAATAGTTAGTAACGTTATAAAAAATGAAAATACATCAAACATATTTCAAATAGTTCACTTAAACATTATGGGGTTCCCTTCACCCTTCAACCTTCACCCTTCACCCTTCGCCCTTCACTTAAACATATCCAAAGCTTCCTGCACCATCCCAGGTTTGGCTGAAACTCCCATTGAAATCCAAAGTGGCCTAAGAAACATGAATTCCTGCATATGAGGTACTCATCCATATATTGATCGAACCACCATGATAAATAATCTGAGATGAAATATGAGGATAGAGTAGCCATGGATTTAACCTACAATAGTTTTCCTATTAGAATAATCTTTAGGCTCATTTTTGCATGTGCTATGGTCATCATCAAGATATGAAGCCAACTAGCAATATCACTGTGAAAAAATCCACAAGAAATAATGTCCCAGAATCTAAAAACACTCTGTCTCTATTGATTGGCTTGGACAAGACACAAGAAACCTTAAGGTTGCTACCAAAACTATTATTGTAGACTAAAATTCTATGGTTAGAAATTTGCAACAGGTATGCCACCATGGTGGAAGATTTTACAATATGATTTTCAATAAATCCAAAATACAATGGATACTAGCATTGGAATGATTATATGATACATTCAAAGATATAGCCTATGCTCAAATATACAGGCTTGATAATCCATTTGCATCTAAAGCTTCATTCCTCCATTTTTTAGACAGCATCTAGCATCCATATGTAGGAAGCCCATAGAAACAATGGACATAGAATTGTAATGCAAAAGTCTCATGTTTAAAATGGCACAACTCTAATGTGTTGCAATGCAAAATGGTATTACATAATCATGTAAATCTGTATAGGAGATGTAACACTTCTATGAGTGTATAATGTACTATATGAACATATAGATTTGTACTAAAGCATACACTTTAATTAAAACCTCTGTAATGACTCTTACTAGTTTCTACCAAAAAAATCACTTTAGAAGCCACCTTTGACCCTACTAATCACATTTTCTCCAAGGGATATTAAGTTGTTTCAACAAATCTATTTTCTGCATTTTACACCATAGATTACATTTTCTCTAAAACATCTTATACTATTTTGGAAAATCTATTTTATACATGGAGTGCTCCATGAGCTTCCATCTCTATCTGAGGTATGCACATCCACAGATACAAGGACATGGTTATGAGGCATATTACTCTAAAGGATCTTAAACTATTTCAGTAGATCTATATTCTACATGGAGCACTCCATGAGATTTCATCTCTATCTAAGATATTGCAACAAACAACTCTAGTTGGGAGCCTTGATATAGAGGACTTTTGAGTTAACCACAACTCATCGAGTGCTAGGTCCAGTATTTTCAAAAGGTTGGAATACCCCTCCATTGACTCACCTCCTCAAAGCCAATTTTTGCTGAAAATTCCTACAAACAGCTGAATTAGCGTTTATTACAACTCATTTGATATCGCTTTTAGACTACTACTCTAAGAGTTTGAGCCATTTTTTATTTGATAACTATTTCAGAGATTCAACCTTGTTTCTAAGGTAGGTTCATTTGATTGGTTTTTCTTATATGCTTGGTTTTCTTGTGGTCTTCTTATTTTCTTGGGTTGTCATTGACTTTGGCATCATGGTATAGATGTACTTGGATTGGATTACCTTTCACTCAGATTATTATAAGATCAGTTTCTAGGTTAAGACACTTTTGTCCTGTTATAATTCTCTATCATATACTGATGTACTCTCAACTTTCATTGATCACCATTGATGTACATGTAATTGATTGATTAAACATGTGTTTCTCTTTCTATTATCTATTTTGAATTCATAATGTTGAGTATCATTAATGAACATCTTAAATACATATTTTTGCTCATAAATATCAAAAAGATTCTTTAAAACTTATATCATATATAACTTCATAATTATTAAATTAGTAAGTTGTTCCCTAAACCAGTTTTTGCAAGTCAAGGTGATGTGGACAAAATATACTCTCTTAATGTGTTTTCATTAAGCTAAAATTGCATGAACTTCTGTCAAACTTGGAAAGTAGGATAATCCATTTGGTCCAAGCTTAAGCAATAATAAGGTAGATATTGCCTGCAATTTGAGAATGAACAAAAAACAATATGTACATCAGGCACAATATTCTCTTCTTGGTTGTTCTCATGAGCTGAAGGAAACCTTTTGAGGAATGAAAGACAACAAATAAGAAGGGAAAATGAAGTGCAAGACTTTGATGATGACTATGAAATTCCAGTGAAGAGGAGTAGCAATTAGAATGCTAAACATAATGAAAATAAAGTAACTAAAAATCTACAAGTGGGAACAAAGGCTTATATGATTAAAAATTTTAGATCTATTTACAAAAATAAAAATATAGACCTATAATTAATATCGGCTAGAATCTTGCACTACTTGGTGCAAGTGCTAGCTATAAATTCATGCAACTCTATACCCTACCCAAAAGAAGCCAAGTGGGCTCAAGCTAGAAGAATGCTATTAATCATGAAATGATTGGGCTGCAAACCTAATTGTTGTAATTCACAAAATAAACTCATGGCTTTTTGGGTAAGACCATGCTTGGAGTACGAAGAGACCATAGCAGTCCATGAATGTATATCTCGCTTAGACATTTTATCAAACACTTAGTGTGAAAACTCCATCCTCCCACATTTAACATACATATCTACGAGCCCACTTTTCTCAAAGCCCTCATCCCAAGAACCACATCTAATTACATATCAATATATTTTCATACCCTAGTTTAGATCTTAAGAGACATCACAAGCTAGGATAATGCTTGCAAAGATAAAATCATTGTGTTGGATACCTACTATTTGCATTTGGAAGAACATTTGAAATGTCTCCTGCATAAGCCCATGTTTGTAATAATTTGTGATCATTACAGTCCATGAGTAGGCATGTCTTTTGGGTATTTTGTCAAACACTTGGGGAGCATTATCCAAACTCAGACACCTTCTATATATATTGACAATAGTATTTCTTAAAAACATGTTAGGTTTAAATCTCGTCTGATACATATGATTATAGACTAATTTCTTCCTTTCCAAGGAGTTTTTTCAATGTAGAGGCATGATAGGTATGCATACATTGAAGGGTTTAAGTAATTATGGGTGCCATGAAAAATTTACAAACCCTGCATCTGTAAGAATTGCCCCTACAAAACCAATGCCACATTACCAATTCTTGAAAAAGGTAGAAAATTCAACGAGATTTAAAGTCTTTTGAATATTAACTAGTTAACATGAGTTGATTAACTATCATTAACTTTAATTAATTGATACATATACTTATATGCTTGAATTAAAAAAAACTATAAATTCGTTACCATATTACCCAATACCAGATACCAGATACCAGGTGGTATAACCATGATGACCAAGTTGAAAAGAGCTCAGAACCTCTCTCAGAACACAAGGGTGAGAATATTGTAGGAGTTCTTTTCCACCCTATCACGAAGCTGTTAAACTTCCCCAGAATCTTTCTTGACATGAAAGATACCCAGCCCGAAAACGAGATAGTCTAATCAGGTAAAACCAAGAGATGTAATGGAATTGTGGTACACAATAGCGTCAAGAATAGTATCAATCAACACAATAACCAAATAAAATTTTCATAGTTGTCATTTCAAAACCCATTATTTATGATAAGTAGAACATAACAAGGTTTATTCATCTTTGAGTGCCATACCCCCATTCACAAACAAGTATAAAATCATAAATTTCTTTAACCAAGGATCAATTAATTGCAGCATTTTAATGCATATTTAGCAAGATATTTTAATCCAACTTCCAAGTATTTCCATCAATTGTCTTTTTATGCATGTGATACATACACATAGGTTAAGCTAATCATATAGTCTACTAATAAAACCATTTCCCCCTCAATTAGCAATCATAGTATGTTATCCTATCTTAAATTTCCTCTCATAAAACATAATTACACAAGCGACATGACACCATTACTTTCAACTACACACTATCAACATATAAGCATGCAAGTAAAACAACATTGCTAAGAAGTGCATACCCTTGATGGTCACATTCAGTCTATGACATTATGAATGACGTTCTTATCATGATTAGGTCAACTAGGTTCATATTGTGCTAATTTCCAATTTGAACAAGATCTCTTATGCATTACAACAAAACTTCTTTATGCCCATTAGTTCAAATGAACTATGATGAATCATGTGTTCAATGTTTTTGATATAGAGAAGTAAAACCAACAAAATAAAATATACTAATATACCTCAGAATTTCTTGAATTTATACACATACCATTCAGATGTATTGCTATGTTCTTTGAAATGAAAATGTCAACATAAGTTTTCAATCAAATGGACGAATGACATCATATCATATGTTAATGGTATATCAAGAGAATACTTCACCAGTTACCCAGATTCATAAGCTCTTGCATACTTCATGTGATTTTCATGAATAAGAAGTCATGTATCAATCTTTTCTAAATGTATACTTCTAGTTTTTCTTTTTAAACGAAAGAACTTCCATACACTATGCACATCATCATTCTAAAGTAGAAGAAAATGTATGCAGAAGGGTTTGTTCCTAAATGAGTATTGAGCATCTATTTATTCAGAGTATGGACACTTCCTTTGTAGATACAATTAATACCAAAGATAGTCCATACTTAAGTCAAACTTAAAATAACAAGAATTGATCACTTAGGAAAGAAAGAAGGAAAGCATCATAAGATTTCTAAAGGAAAGCACTACAGAATTCAATCACATGTTGGCTCATGAGAAACTTGCTAGTTCTTCTAATAGAGATAAAAATCTAGCATCAATTTTACCTATCAATATGTGCCTATATTGCATCTATGCAAGGATTGGTAAATGCCTTCAGAAGTCGAGAGTCAAACCTAGAACTTCATCACTAAATCAGATATAAGAGGTTCAGAAAAGGAATGAAAGGCTCAATATTAGAACACCTCAACAACACCTTAGGCTATTTTCTGTTGGGAGGTCTGTCACTTATTCACCTTCCCTCTTTATCACTATCTTTGATTCAGGCATTACTCATTTAATTTTAAGAGCTGAAATAAATCCTTTTGTTTCCAACCCTATTTATATGAAACTTAAATATTATAGGCCTTTCAATTCACACAAGCCTATTTCCCATCGGATGAGTTAGAGCTATTGAATGTACCAAAAATGGATGAATAGTATCTAAAATGCTTGCCCAGTAGTAAGAAAGAGTTTTGGATTGGATAGGTTTGGTTTCTAACAAACATATACCACAATCAAATTTCTTGCATGAATTATTTGTGGAATTAACACAAATCCCAAGTTTTCTTAACAATTGAAGTTGAGGCACAATAGATAATAAATGGGAACAGAATCTCCAAAACAGGAAATGACTAAGTGGAAATAGGCATTCATGGATTCCAGCTAAATATAGGAGGAAAGAGTACCTTATTGAATAAAGTAACTGGAAAGAAAGATGGATGAAGAGAAAAAGGAGGAAGCCAAAGATCAAAGCACTGTTCTCGTCGCCAGTTAATAAGTTTCCTTCGAGGCCAAACTAATGGTTTTGAGCGAAGCCTGCGACCTGGATGCTCTTGTTGGTAAAGTATGACTGGGTTGCCCTACATGTTGGGCAGCTCTAGTTCTTGGTAGCTTGGAGAAGTCTAACGTGGCTACTATCTGATACACCGAGATTATTAGTAGAAGATATAAAAACCCATCTCAGGGAATGAAGGTGATTCTATTTTTGCAGAAAGAAGAAGAAATGAGTTAAACAAGTCATGGCCATTTTCATTGGCTCATGAAAAATCAAAAGAATAGAGGTGATGTAGCAGAGAATCCTGAGAAAGGAAGTGGATTACGGATAAAAAGAAAAACTACCAAAGATTAATTACAATTTGACGGGTGCATAACTATCCTAACTAATTTGGTACATATATCCAAACAACTTGGCATTTCTTTCCTAATTAAAGACTTTTCCATTATTGAAATTTCTAATAAAATTTCCACAAAAACCATGTGGCATGTTGTTTTTATTTTTTGTGGTTTGTAAATTAATGGGTTGTGACATCCTACTCCACTTAGAGAATGCATCGTTCCGATGCTAGGTCAATATGTACAGATTCAATCAATAAGCAAGCAAGTAAATAATTGAATTTAGTCAAACTTCCTTTGTTCAATGTTCCAAACATTATATGCACTCTTATTCAAATTATATCATAAGCAACAAGATTGTCCAACACTTCATATTAATGCATTCTAATATTATCAACACACACAGACACTCATAAAACACTATTTTTCAACCCAAATTTAAACACATATTTGAACCAATTAATTCTAGATAAAATAATACACATTTGATTTAAGCGCATGTATAATAATCATTTCAAGAACCTTTTTCTATGTGAGTGTGTGAATTCCATTACCATTCTATAGTTTTACAAGGTTAGACTACCTCTCTCTGACAATATTCCCCTTTTCTAATGATGTGTCGTTCCCTCTATTTCATTATAGAAATAACACCCAATGTTAGTCCATCATATATTATGAATCAAATTGACTTTCCAATGAAATATAAAATCATATACTTCCTTATCTCAAGAAGTCTCAAAATTTGTTACATATTGACTTAAACTCGCATGATATCACACACATACCTATGCACTTACCATACCCTGGCATCACCTGTGGATTTTTTTTTTTGCTAGTAGGTACTTCTTATCCGCATCCTGCCATACTAATTAGTGCCTCAAGGAGATCAACTCAAATATTAGTAGTCAAAAATTTTGTTCAACTTTATGACTTCTTAACTCATCTTATAATCACAAGCCATATGTACCATACATACCATCTAACATGTGCTTTGTAAGTGAGTAATTGTCCACATCAATAGACCAGTGTCCACAAAACATCATCAAGTAATGCAATCTCATTACATCTAAGTTATCCTCATTAGATCATTAGGAAAATTAATGACATGCATATATAAAATCATTAATGTAATCATTAACCATTAATCATCACTATGCATCATATAGCTCCAAATTAACAACATACCTTTACCAGTATTATAGATAGATCAAAGATAGAGCATCTTACAATCAAATGTGTCAAGTAACATTTATTCAAGTTCTACACCAATAGATAATTCAACCAAATGCCAAGCATAAAAGTTACCCAAAGGATCTAAGTCTATGTTGAACACCATATCTACTAGGAGTCAAACAGATAACTCAAGATGGCTACATTGTTGATCATTATTCATTGACCAAATTTACTAAATAAAAGGTGTTAATTAACAACTTTTTATAAAGTAAAAGTCACATGGATGTTGGATCATCACATATACATAACACCAATGCAAATTTTTTTATAAAAAATAGATAAAAGAGGGATCTATACATACCCTTTTGCATCCTCATAGGAAGACCATAATTTCATACACTTGCCACATAGGCCAAAAAGTCAAATCAGGTTAGTCAAAAGTCATCTAAAATTAGTTGAGTCTACAAGTAGATACAATGTCTTCCAATTAAGTTTGCAACTTCATTCTATTTTCCAACATACATGCCAAAATGATAGGTGCAAATAAAGTTACGTTTCATAACCAATTATCGACCAAATTGTTGAACACAACATATCATCACATTACTATGCCATAAATGAAAATATCAGAAGAAGTTGACCTACATATCCAACTTTATTCTATCATATGTAAAATCATGTCCAGTTAAGTATTTGCCACATTATTATTTGCAAGAATCACATAAATAAGAAAACTATAGCTTGATTAGTTAATATATTTTTTCTGCCATAATTAAGGATTAACAATAATTATCCATTTACAAATGTAACACATGACATTATCCAAGGAATCCATCCATTAGATGCATGATTTACTAAATATACAAAGTATAATGTAAAGCATCATACCTTAATGGGCATCATAGAAAATGTCGACCTACATGTCGAACCTAGAACAGTAAGCACATCATGAAGGCATAGTGTCATCTATCATATATTTAGCACCATTAAGTATATCATATAGGTATGCTCACCAATCACCTGCAAGGATTAGTAATCCAATTTTTATCAAGTGAGTGACCTTAGGCCTTCACACCCATTTTGTCACCATAGTGTGCTTGACCAACATATAAGCACATGTTGTGATGTATGGCCTTTATGCCATTAAATCATCAAATAATGATGTAATTAAGTACATCTCAAATGACGAGAAAAACAATCAAACTAAGATGACATTTTCATTGTGTTCTTCAATGAATCCAGTCTCCAAAGCTGTAGGACGTCTCCTACCTACTTCCTGAGATAGAAGTGTGGCCCAGGTGCTTTAACCTCACCAACCACAGAGTGACACTTTCCTCAAAATTCTTCCTAACATGAAGAATTCCTCGACCCTGGCATGAGAAGCCTAGCTTCCTATAACAAGATGGATCAAATGGATCTAGTGAGACCATGAAATATTTCTACATTGCAACCATGTGCTTAGTAGTCTAAACATGAAATGTAGCTAGGAAATTAAATAAACCATGTAACATTTCTACATTATAACCATGTGCCTAATAGTCTAAACATGAAATGTAGTAGTAAAACCAAATAAGCATAACCATGTACACATATGCAATATTTGGATAACAAAATGGCTTGGCCAAGAACTTTCAAAATCCAGAATTACCTGTAGAAGAAACAAGAACAGACATGTATCCATTCTTCATAACTAGCAGATAGGGAAACTAAAGATGAAGATACCCACCTATCTGTCCCATAATTGCTACATTACACCCTTCTATGAAGGAAAGTACATAGCATCTAACCTTCCTTGTTTGTCCACATTCAGCACCCATAGTGGAAGGTAAGCTTTCCAAAATAATAAAAATAGCATAAGATAAATGCAAAAGGAAGAATGGAATTTTCTTCACAATCTACTCCCTTTACATCCTATCAATGCTCCACAATGAACATCATATATGAAATCACTTCCAAATCACAGGACTAGCAACATCAAAAATATGCACACACACCCAAGCCACCTCAAGATCAAAGAAATCTTAAACAAGATTCATAATTCTTAAGTAAAAGTCCAAAAAGGAGATACAAACCAAAATAAAAGTGAACAAGAGTCAAGTAAATAGCTCACATAAGAAATTGGTGGCTTGGTGGTCACAAAGAACATAAAACCTCAAACTAGTCCTTCATCACATCCAAGTTCATAAAACCGAACATAATAAAATGAAACCCAATTCACTTAAAGCACAATGACTCTCACTAGTCACCAAGAGGGAGTAGATGTTTAACAAAATCTTGTGTCCAAGGATCGCTAAGAACATAACCAGACTTCTCGTGCATCACATGCAATTTATCTTGATAATCACACATTTCTAAATGCATAATGGAACATACAATACTTTTGCAAATGAAATCCATCTTCTTCCTACTTAGCATTTAAGTTACTCAATGAACCTCATGAACCTGGCATAAAATAGAAATAAATTCTTGCACTGCATGTGCATCACATGTCACTTACATAATAAAAATATATTTTGCATTGCTATCACAAGCTGAATCTTTGTTTGGTAGGCTCTCATAGCCTAGTGCAAAAGTCAACCATCCTTTGATTATCTCAATAGTTCAATTCCAATACGCTCATTATATCATCACATGGTTTAAAATACATATAGTCATAAAGATATGAGGTATGCAATTTACCAGTCATTCCATAAATTTTCCATTTTGACAATCTTTTAAAGAATGATTTTTTTAACTCACAATCATGACATGCATAAGGAACATCAAATCCTTCTATGTCTAATGTAATCATAGCTAAGAGACACCTTATGTAATCCATGTCATCAACTCATACTATATAAAGTAAAAAAGTTGACTTATAGTTGTATGTCTAGCATAGTGAACTCAAGGCCCAAGTGTCGAACCAAGAGCTCTGATACCATATGTAGGAACTGCCCATGCAAAACCAATGCCACATCAGCAATTCTCGAAAAAGGAAAAAAATTCAACGAGAGTCAAAGTCTTATGAATATTGACTAGTTAACATGAGTTGATTAACTATCATTAGCTTTAATTAATTGATACATATACTTATATGCTCAAATTAAAAGAAACTATAAATTTGTTACCATATTACCCAATACCAGATACTAGATACTAGGTGGTATAACCATGATAACCAAGTTGAAAAGAGCTCCAGAACCTGTCTAAGAACACAAGTGTGAGAATATTGTAGGAGTCCTTTACCACCCTACCACGAAGTTTTTAAGCTCCCCTAGAATCTTTCCTAACATGAAAGATACCCAGCCTGGCAACGAGATAGTCTAATCAAGTAAAACCAAGAGAAGTAATGGATTTTGTGGTACACAATAGTGTCAAGAATAGTATTGGTCAACATGATAACCAAAAAACAAGATAACCAAATAACATTTTTGTAGTTGTCATTTCAAAACCCATTATTTATGATAAATCGAACATAACAAGGTTTATTCATCTTTGAATGCCATTCTCCCATTCACATACAAGTATAAAATCATAAATTTCTTTAACCAAGGATCAATTAATTGCAGCATTTTAATGCATCTTTAGCAAGAAATTTTAATCCAACTTCCAAGTATTACCATCAATTCTCTTTTTACGCATGTGATACATACACATAGGTTAAGCCAATCATATAGTCTACTAATAAAACCATTTTCCCCTCAATTAGCAATCATAGTATGTTATCCTATCTTAAATTTCCTCTAATAAAACATAATTGCACAAGAAGCATGACACCATTAATTTCTAATACACACTATCAACATATAAGCATACAAGTAAAACAACATTGCTAAGAAGTACATACCCTTTATGGTCACATTTCGTCTATGACATTATGAATGACATTCTTATCATGATTAGGTCAACCAAGTTAATATCATGCTAATTTCCAATTTGAACAAGATCTCTTATGCATTACAACAAAACTTCTTTATGCCCATTAGTTCAAATGAACTATGATGAATCATGTGTTCAATGTTATTAATATAGAGAAGTAAACCTAACAAAATACAATATACTACTATATCTCAGAATTTCTTGAATTTATAAACATACCATTTACATGTATTGCTATGTTGTTTGAAATGAAAATGTCAACACAATTTTTGAATCACATGAATGAATGAAATCATATCTTATGTTAATGGTATATCAAGAGAATACTTCACCAGTTACCCACATTCTTAAGCTCTTGCATACTTCAGGTGATTTTCATGAATAAGAAGTCATGTATCAATCTTTTCTAAATGCATACTTCTAGTTTTGTTTTTAAACAAAAGAACTTCCATCCACTATGAACATTATCATTCTAAAGTAAAACAAAATGTATGCAGAAGGGTTTGTTCCTAAACAAGTATTGAGCATCTATTTATTCAGAATATGGACACTTCCTTTGTAAATGTAATTAATACCGAAGATAGTTTGTACTTAAGTCAAACTTAAAATAAAAATAATTGATCACTTAAGAAAGAAAGAAGGAAAGCATCATAAGATTTCTAAAGGAAAGCTCTACAAAATTCAATCACATGTTGGCTCATGAGAAATTTGCTAGTTCTTCTAATAGAGATAAAAATCTAGCATCAATTTTACCTATCAATATGTGCCTATATTGCAGCTATACAAGGATTGGTAAATGCCTTCAGAAGTCGAGAGTCAAACCTAGAACTTCATCACTAAATCAGATATAAAAGGTTCAGAAAAGGAATGAAAGGCTCAATAGCAAAACACCTCAACAATACCTAGGGTTGTTTTCTTTTGGGAGGTTTTTCGCTTATTCACCTTCCCTCTTTATCACTATCCTTGATTCAAATATTACTCATTTAATTTTAAGAGCTAAAATAAATCCGTTTGTTTCCACAACCATTTATATGAAACTTAAATATTATAGACCTTTCAATTAACACAAACCTATTTCCCATCATATGAGTTAGAGCTTTTGAATGTATTAAAAATGGATGAATAGTATCTAAAATGCTTGCCTAGTAGTACGAAAGAGTTTTGGATTGTATAGGTTTGGTTTCTAACAAACATATACCACAATCAAATTTCTTGCAAGAAGTATTTGTGACATTAACACAAATCCCAAGTGTTCTTAACAATTGAAGTTGAGGCACAATAGATAATAAATGGGAACAAAATCTCCAAAATAGGAAATGACTAAGTGGAAATAGGCATTGATGGATTCCAGCTAAATATAGGAGGACAGAGTACCTTATTGAAGAAAGTAACCAGAAAGAAAGATGGATGAAGAGAAAGAGGAGGAAGCCAAAGGTCAAAGCACTTTTCTCACCACCAAGTTAATAAGTTTCCTCTAAGGCCAAACTTTTGGTTTTGAGTGAAGCCTATGACCTTGATGCTCTTGCTGGTAAAGTATGACTGGGACGGCCCACATGTTGGGTAGCTCCAGTCCTCGACAGCTTGGAGAAGTCTAACCCTGCTACTATCCGATACACTAGGATTTGTTAGTAGAAGATATAGAAACCCATCTCAATGAATGGAGGTGATTCAATTTTTGCAGAAAGAAGAAGAAATGAGTTAAATAGGTCATGGCCATTTTCATCAGCCCATGGGAAATCAAAAGAATAGAGGCGATGCAACAGAGAATCCTGAGAAAGGAAGCGGATTAGGGATAAAAAAGAAAAACTACCCAAGATTAATTGCAATTTGACGGGTGCATAACTTTCCTAACTAATTCTGTACATATATCAAAACAAGTTGACATTTCTTTCCTAATTAAAGACTTTTCCATTATTTAAATTTCTAATAAAATTTTCACAAAAACCATGTGGCATGTTGATTTTATTTTTTATGGTTTGTAAATTAATGGGTTGTGACACCATCAATCTGCTCTATTTGAATATCGTACCCATATCCATTGGAAATTTGTTGGGGTTACTATTTCCACCAATGAAATTTTGAGCAACTCTTCTTCCCACAAATTTGTGTCCAATCCTTATACAAATATGTTTAGAAAATTTCATTATAACACAGCCCAAGAATAACTAGATATTATTGTTGCTCGGAAGCTATAGAAGTTTCATTTCCTTCCTACCATGGAGACAAACATCCATCCCTTCCCTACAATTCCACACACAGTCCAACATTATAACAGTTTTATATTTCTTGGGGTAAGTTGATATTTTGAAAAAGAACTGCTAATGACAATTTAACATGGATTATGCATGTGCTTTTGTTAAGCAAGATTTGAGGTCTCTAAATAGGGGTTTGTTTTTGTAGATTTGAGATGTATAGATGAGGAGAGTCATTATATCTTTTATTTTAATTTTTCATTGTAAATTTCAATGATTTTGGTTGGGACACTTCAAAGATTCTTATTTAGATTGATTATGTATCTATGTTATATATATAATTAAATTTAATAAGAGGGAGGAAAAATAGTTCACAATATGGATATATTGTATTATTGGAATAAATAAAGGTATAGTGAGAGATGGACTCAACTAAAAAACTAAAACATATCAAAATATAGGAAGATATATATATTGAGAGAGAGGGGAAAGAAGAGAGATATATGTCATTTAAATCTTGTAAATATATGAGTGTATTCATATAGAGATGTGGACTAATTTATAATTGACATAATAACTAAATGTTTACATAGATTGACACTATTATGGTGGTTATACTATTCATTATTTTTCCTAGCAATATGAAAGTTTTAAAATATCAATTAAGTTAATTTTAATTGAAATGCACAACCTCATTTTTTTTTTTGTTATGTGTATTATTTTAATCATCTTGTCCCCTTATACATGTCAAGATAGAAAATAATTTGTGTACTAACTTTTTATGTTATAACTAAGTTTGAATCAATTAATATTAGTTGTATTTTTCTATCAAAAATCTTATAAGGTATAATTTAATCAAAAAATTTCAATTGTTATTGTGCTATATATAAAATAAGTTATTAATTAAAATAAATATTTTTATTTAATTTAATTATAAAAATATTATTCTATAATTTAATATAATATTCAATTAAAATAAAAAATTTAATAATTTAATATAATATTTGTCATGTAATATTGAATTAAATATTTATTAAAAATTAACCTACCATGTAACTATATAAAGATTTATTTTATAGTTATTAATTAATTTAAATTTATAATTTAATAACATATTATATAAGATTAAATAAAAAATCAATTAGTATAATAATATATAATTATAATATTTTAAAGTTAATGATGGATATGTGTCAAAAGATGGAACATCTTCTCACAATTCAAAAAATTGAAAGATTCACAAGGCAAGTTAAAAAATTGAATCCAATGTGATTATATTTTAGAGATCAATAAATGACTCAAAATTTTATAAATTGAATTTCTTGAAAGAAAAGAATAGACATTCTTAAGTGTTGACACATGAATAGAGTGTGATTTTAGTAATAGAGTTACTATGTTTTATTCCAATGTGATATAGTTCTAACTTGCCTCAAGCTTTAGAAAACTATGAAGAAAGTTGTATGTAAATCATCCTATCACATATTGAAATGGGTTGAGAAATGATAACTATTTTTTATTAAATATGTTATGTTATTGATTATCTTTCTCTTTCTCTCTCTCTAAACCTTCTTTCTATCTTTGTATCGCTCTTTGTGCATCTTCATCTCTTTCTTGCTTCCCCCTCCACATTTCCTTATTCGTCAAAACAATATATTTAGTTATTATTTTACTTTAGTATCAAATTAAGAATTTATTTATTTATACTTATGATTTGGTTGTTTAGCAACATATACATTTTATATTCTATAATTATAAAATATTAGTGTAAAAAAAATTAAAAAATCATTCATTAAGTATTCTTTATTTGGGTGACTAGCTATTTAGTCATTTATTTGCTCATGTATTTAGTCATTCCAATTTATTTAAGAATTTTATTTTATTTGATGACTATATTAGTCATTTATTTAGTTGTTTATACTATGCCAAATTTATTGACTACTATATTTAACCAAAAGTACACCGCATTACTGATTTCTCTATAAACTTGACATATATAGCGAGGAGATCTATTAGAGTTCCATAGTCCATGTTAATGCTTTCAAATTTCTTGATATTTAGCAAGACTCAAAGGAATTTATAATATGTCTAGGTTTATTAATAATATGAAAAATGATAGAGTGTCTAGGTCCTTAGCACAGCTTGAATATTATTGAAATCATATTCTAGCCACACCATAGTAGGTCTCATTTTCTTATTGACCATGAGAGAATGAAGAGCCACCATAACTTCTTTATATTTTTTAGACTAAGGTTATAATATGATTTCACCTTCTATGGTAATGTTTGTAAGTTCTTAAAATTAAAACATAATCTTGTTTGTCTCTCTTTGACAATAGAGATTAAGTGTAGTACTATCCTTGGAATGTCACCACAAACATTGGTCGCAAGAGGACTATGAATAAAATCTTAAATATTCTATAAGTCAAACGTGACATAATGAGAATTATTATATGTTTGATGGTCCTACATCTTGATCTAGATAATAAAAATTATCATTAAGGATTGCATGAAATTATTAAATATTTTTAATGCTCATTTAATTTCCCATACTCCTACTATAGGAGAAATTGACTTGTTGAAAATATGGAAAATTTGGGTGTTGATTATCATCATATCATTTGATACAATATAAATAATAATACCTTTCTAGATATATAGATCCTTCTTACATATTATGTTTTATAGCATTTATTATCACAATACCATCCAAATGACTACCCTATATTTCAAAGTGAGTATCCATAAGGAACCCCTATTTACTTCCAAAACTAGAATGGTCACTAAGTTTCTATTTGGGTTTTCTGTATCACCTACAATAGTATTGTAGGTTTTTTGTATGATTTCATAATGATTGGTGACCCTAATACATTGGAGACAAGGGTGTATGATAAATTGAAAAAATGGTTAATTTTTTGGTATGTAATATCTACAAGATCCTCCCATCCATCTTAAGAAGGGGCACTTGTCCATCTTAAAAGGGTTATCCTTTTAATCCTCTATGGGTTCAATACCTAGGTGATGAATTATTTGTTTCTAATTGGAAGAATTACACCCTATGTACTTGTTGGTTGTTATTGGACATTTAAATGAGCTATCTTTTGTCATAGTCTTTAAAACTACCATCAATGAAAGTTAATTTTATAGGGACAAAAATAATGCCAACAAAGAAATATGTGTATTATGGCATGGATGGGGAAGAAGGCTAAGAAAGTTACTGACAATAGGTATAGAATATTAACTCTGAAGAAGCCATGGTTCTATGTTATTTAGGTGATGAATTATATTGTCCTAAATGGTAAATATACTACTATTTTTTCTATCATTCTATGATCTATTAAATTATTTTAGGAAGAATAAATATATTTCTAATTTTCATTTTATCCTTGCAACAATTTTTTGTATTGATTTTGGAGATCTCAAGTTTTATGGGAACTTTTCTTTTTGTTCATTTATCTTGGCCCTACTCTAAGTAAAGAAAGATTCAAATGGAGAATCCTAGGAGTTGAGGAAAGTTGTAAAAACATTACTATGGTGGGGAGCTCTGAAAAGGCAGTACCTAGGGAACTCTAATTTTTTAAAGAAAGAACTAGAAGCATAGGAAAATCTAGATAAGGATAGTTTACTATCTTAAATGAATAAAACAAGAGATGCCAAACTAGATATCACTAAGGAATTTATTAATGGATAGCAAGTGAATATGGTTACCTTGCTAAGAAGATACCTCAAGTTGGACATCAATATTCAGGCACTAATATGTAATGTCCCCACTAACTAAGACATTAATACCTACAAAACCAAAGTTAGAATTTAAATTAAAAAATATACTTTACCATTCTACCCTCTATCTTAACCTGACCTTAAAGATGACTCTAGATTAGGTTTCCTAACCCGTAGTTATTCAACCATCATTTCTAGAGTGCACCCTTTAAGGTTCACATATGCATATGTTGACATCATCAAAATATTCTAACCATTTCTCATCCAGCCATTCATACAAGGTTACTCATCTCTTGCACTGGTATGATAGCCATTCATACGAGGATTTCACTTCCTGCACTAGCACTATGAGGTTTCACTTATTATTATCAAGACATATATATAGATTTATATCAATCTCTCATACTAGCATTGTAGCCATTCATACGAAGATTATATTAACCTCTTCAACTCCATGATCTCAAATTCTACACTGGCATGTAGCCATTCATATAGAAATCATCTTCATTAGCACTATTAAATGATAATTAATTAGATGTACAAGAATTTATATTGTTATCTTAATATCCTTATATTATCTCTTATGATTTAGATCATAAAATATCATTGTTCTATATTTTTATCCTTATATGTATGGTTATATATTTAGTAATAATAGTATAAAAGTCACAAATAACACATTGCATAATAAATTATCGATTACCTTCTAGTTTGGTATCTTAAATCCTTGATTCCTATAATCACCTTTTTGTTAGGTAATTTTTAGTAATGGAACCCTTGGACATGTGGTTTATCTATTCAGCTTGGGGTCCACGATGTGCTCATACATTCCTATCTATATGACAGTCAATGTCCCGGTCATGTGGTAGTTTGTACGCTCTAGTGCTTGGATGGAAATTGGGTACCCATGTCCTTTAAGGGGAGTCCCTTCCCAAAGTCTCTAACCATCTGAATGTAACTTGGACTATTGTCAAAACCTTCTTTGTAGTCAATGACTAACGTGTGCCTTATGTTTCAATTTGATGTTATGTCCCTCCAACACAATATCCAACTTGGTGACATGCCACTCTACCCCTTCCAATCACCTTGCTAGAATTATGTGATGCAATCAAAAGTACATTCCTATACCTGATTTCCTTTCTCTCTACTATCCACTACCCCTTCTCATTATGTGCATCCACATATAAATAATCGTAGGTGCCAAGTGAGGTATCTTTTCATGGGCGATTTTTTAAATTTAATGAATTTATATATTTATTTATTTTGTGACTTATGGAAAATTTTCTTAGATAGTTTCTATTACTATTAATGATGTATTTCATTTCTTTATTCATATTGATTATCATTAATCAATAATTGATTCACAATTATATATTTATATTATTGAATAATTATATTAGAGACCTACATTTTGGGATAAATAATTAAATAATTAAATATATATGTTTGAATCATATTTTCTATAATTTATATGTAAACTTGGGCTCATAACACTATAATGCCCCCACTAACTAGGACATTAATGCTTACAAAACCAAAGTTAGAATTTAAATTAAAAAAATACTTTTCCATTCTACCCTCTATCCTAATGTGACCTTAAAGATGATTGTAGTTCAAGTTTCCTAACCCTTAGTTATTCAACCATCCTTTTCTAGACTACACCCTTTAAGGTTCACATATGCATATGTTGACACCATCAAAATATTCTAGAACTATTTCTCATCTATTGTTCAAATATGCATATGTTGACATCATCAAAATATTCTAACCATTAATTTCCTAGTTGTAGACACCTAAAAACCTTTAGAAAATAAAGTATTTTTATTTTCTGAAAAATTCCTGATGACATCGCCATTTATTAATTAATTAATTATTTAATTTATTTATTTATTTTCATGCCATTAAATCCCTTTATCTTAATTAAAAATATTTAATTAAGGAATCCCTCACAAAAATGTTTAAATCTTAATTAAACATTATTTCCTTATTTATTAATTATTTAATTAATAAATCGACCAAAAACCCCAAAATAAATAAAAAATTTATTTTTTGCCCAAAACTTGGCCAATTTCCTTATGACCACTAACCTCTTCCAAAATCTTCTAATCCTTCTTTAATTTTGATTAAAGGCTAATCCCATCATTTCCTACCCGTAATCCCAACTCAAAATATTTAATTAAGATTAAATATTAATCCTCATGTTTATTAAAAAAGTTTTAATAAATATCTCCTCAACCCAAACCCTTGAAATAAATAAAATTGTATTTATTTCCTAAGAATCTAATTTATCCTCATCCTAAGAAGTTCTAGACTCTTCTAGAAAGTCTTCATCCTCATCCTAGAAAATTCTAGACTATTCTAGAAAGTCATTATCCTCATCCAAAGTCTAGACTCTTCTAGAAGGTGTCTTTAAACCTAATCCTAATCCCCTCCTAACCTTGTCACATTCCCTAAACATGGGTTAAAACTTACTAACCCAAGCCAAAGTTAACAAATATCTTCTCCTTCACCCACCCTCATTAAATGCCATCCACTTGCCTATCCCTAAGCTAATCCTAAAAAATCCTAATCCATCCTCTAATCATTTGCACAATCCTAAGCAAGTTTAAAACCCTCCTAATCAAGCCCAAGTTGAAATTTCTCTCATCTCCCTCAAAATATCCCAACCATAAAACTTGATGAAGCCCACTAGGCCATAAATGACTCTTCCAAGCCCTTTTATTGCTCTTACAAGCCATTATGAGGGTCTTTATGAAGATTTTATCCCTAGAGCCTCCTTTGTTGACTCATCCTTCGCCTTTCCTCCATCCTCTCACCCTGTGACATGTGTCACTCCCTGATTGGTTGTAAGAAAGCACAATCCATGTGCTCTCCTCTCATGCAATCTAAGCCCTCCATGAGCTTTTTCCCATCCTTCCATCTTAGCCCTCAATCCCTCAAGCCTCTTGCCTATAAATTGGATCCTTCCCCTTTGCAAAATAACACAATCCATGAAGTAAAGTCATAATGCCATTTTAAGAAGCCATTTTACATCAAAACCATACACTCACACCCAAATTCCAACTCCATTTGAAGCCCTTTTTGAAGCATAAGCTTGAGCATACATCCTATCTATTTAGAAAAAGCCACTCAACAAGAGAGCTTCTCATTGAGAGAGTCCATTAATGGCTCATATTCTCAATTGAGAGTTCATCTTAGTCTATCTTGAAGTTTATGAATTTTGTTTAGTTTGTAGAAGCTTTATTTAAATTTGGTTTCTATTAGCATACTAACATTGCTCATATACACTAGTTAGTGGACACATTATAGGCTTTGATACCACTGTAATGTCCCCACTAACTAGGACATTAATACCTACAAAACTAAAGTTATAATTTGAATAAGAAAATATAATTTACCATTCTACCCTCTATCCTAAAACGACCTTAAAGATGACTCTAGATCGGGTTTCCTAACCTTTAGTTATTCAACCATGTTTTCTAGAGTACACTCCTTAAGGTTCACATATACATATATTGACATCATCAAAATATTCTAACCATTTCTCATCTATCCATTTATATAGGGTTACACATCCCTTACACTCACATGATAGCCAATCATATGAAGATTTCACTTGCTACACTACCACTATGAAGTTTGAATTATTATTATCAAGAAATCTATATAGGGTTATATAGATAGTTTCTATTACTATTAATGATGTATTTCATTTCTCTATTCAATATTGATTATCATTAATGAATAACTAATTCACAATTATATATTTATATTATTTAATAATTATATTAAAGACCTATATTTTGGGATATGTGTGTGTGTGTGTGTGTGTGTATGAATTATATTTTATATCATTTATAAGTAAACTCGGGCTCATAAAATAATAACGAGGCTGAAAGAAAAAAGTTTTTTTTTTTTTATTACTAAAATAATGATATATCTAAGGAGATGATAAATATTTTTCCCAAAGGTTGAGGATGGAGCTTTGGGTAGAGAAATGGGAAGGGATTTTGTGTCTTCTTTTATTAAAGAATTGTAGAAATCGGTCCTAAAAGAGGTTATCCAATATATTACTTTGGATGGAAGGTATGATAGGGAATGAAATTAACATTTTGTTTTGTTAAATAATTCTAGGCACAAAATTAGGGTTTTCTTTCCATTTTATTTTCTTTCATATCTTGTGAATAACATAAATGAATTCCAAGAGAAGATGAACAAACCCCTTCTCCACGAAGGGTTGGTGAGACTAGTTTTTGAGCTTTATGGTGGATCATGTTAAGGAGACTCTCCCTTTGTCTATCAGTGTTAAAAGTGAAAAAATGCCTAAATATCCTCATAGTAGTAAAGTAGAGGCAAGTGGATGATGAGAGAGTTGGGAGGAACAAAACTGAAGTCTATGAAAAGGAGGAAGAAGAGTGTGAGTTATAAAGAAATATTGACTAATTCTAAAATTCCTTGTGAGGAAAAGATCAACAGTTTGGAAATATAGGAGGACGTTGAGAGTAATATTTCTGGTGGGTCCGTTGAAGAATTATTTAGATTTCCTAGTATGTACCCCTTCCCTATTTATGCTCATTCGAATAAAGTGAAGGAAAGTTTGCAGAAAGAGGATGTGGGTGCAAAAAATGCTCATATTGGGTGAGGAAGAAGAGGATTTTGATAAAGAAACCCATGCTTGAAACTCTTCAAGGAAAATGTTACCTATAATGTGTTTATTAAACTAGAAAAATTTCCTCTTGAAGCATCCCCTAAATAAATTGAAGAAAAGAATGAGGATAATAGAGAAAGAATTTTCTCAGTAGCCAATCTTGTCAATTTGGAGAAGGTCAATATGAAACTCCTAGAGGATTATCTCAAGGGGTTGATATTCAACCTCCTCTAGGTGTTCTCTAGCTTGTGAAGGCTATCTTTGTGTATACATTCAAAAAGGAGCAATGGATTCTTTATTCCATAAAAGGATCAATATCTCTAAACACAAAAACATAAAAAGTTGCAAATAAGCTGAATGAGGATCCAATGAATGGTGCCACTGGGAACAGTACTGTGAAGAACAATTTGTTCCAAAGTTTCATTAATAGAATTGTGAACCTCAAAAGAATTACTACTACCATGGTCAATAATTACCATATAATTTTAGATGCCTTGGTGGAGAGTATGAATAAATTAGCAGGTAATGTTGATTTTGAACAAAATAATGGTTATGTACCTAGATAAATATAAATGCGTAAAAGACTCTCCTAGGAAGAAAATAACTAGATCTTCTATAAGGAATTTAAAGGCCAAGAATTATGATTTTGAACAAAATAATGGTTGTGTACCTAGATAAATATAAATGCATAAAAGACTCTCCTAGTAAGAAAATAACTAGATCTTCTATAAGGAATTTAAAGGCCAAGAATTATGAGTTGATCAAAAAGGATGTCAAAGAGGTCAAGCAAAAGTTTAAGAAAAATGTAGGAGTTGGCTTTGGAGCCAGCCTAATGCTTGTTTAGTTGTTTTATTTTATGTTCTTTTTGACTTTTTTAGTCATTACCTATGGTTTGTGATTTGTTTTTGTTGTTTTTCTTACTCATTGTTTGGTGTTGGTTTTATTGTGGGTTACTAGTTGTTTGGGGGTGTTTGTTTTCTTTTCCATCATAGTTTAAATTGATGACTTTTTATAATATTTGATAATGATCTTTGGGTTTTTGGTCTCATATCAAATACCTATTTTAACCCTTAATCAAATATATACATGCAAGTTACATAGATTAAATATTAATTTGTAAATATAAATATTTAGCATATCTAACTTTTGTATCCAAAATAGGGTTAATACTTCAATACAAATTAATTATTTATTGAAATAAAAATAACATTATTATATAAAATATAACTTATATCCATGTCTATTTTTTTGTTTAAGATTTTTTATAATACTAAATGTTGATATGAATTAATTGAGCATGTATACACTTCTAACATAATAGCTATACACACAAGAATAGTATTTGTACACTAGGATATCAATACTTTTTAAAGTGACAATCTTATTTTATTACTTGTAAGCTATTATATTTTAAGTGAGACACGTAGAATGGATAATTATGGCACTTTATTTGAGATAAAAAGTTATTTGTTTCACTCATTATTATTAAATTTATTTATGTATTTTTTAATATAAATTTATGCATTTTCATGTATTTAAGTCCTAGGCAATATATATCAATATTTAAATTGTTTTGTTTAAAAATAAATTATTAGGTTATAATATATAGTAAAATTTGTAATAAGATTTCAAGCAATATATTTATAAATAGGTTTACAAAATATTAACTTCTTCAAATACACTTAGAAAAGTACCATTACCCTTGTAATGATTAAAAAATAGTTAAATTGCCTTAGATTTAGAAACAATTGATTTGATGATTTGGCAAGTACTCAAACTAACTTTCAAATTAACTTTTCATGTGAAACATGTTCATCTATATTTTAAGAGTAGTTTTTGTCAGTCCCCATGTGACAAATCTAACAGTTTAAATGGTAGTTATGTGGAATAAGATACTTCTTTCAAAACTTACATTCTCAACTAAGTGTATATGGTAGTGACGTGTATAATGAAGGTGATATATAGAACATGTGGCAATGTAAATCAGTTTTGAATTTTTAATATAAGTGATTTCTTTGCCCAAAGTATACACGAATACGTTAGAGACCTAATGTGTATTGATCAATTCATTACTCTTTATTCGTGAAGGAGAAAGAACTTTTCTTGAACTTCGTATTTGTTATAGAAATTCTATCTTTAATTTTGATTTCTTTGCATATACAATTGGTAATATTATAAAAATATAAACAATACACATTGGTAAAAGTTTCCTTGTATGATATGCACATTACCCTTATCATTGCATCTGCTTTGCAAATTGCCGTACTGTCCATGGAACTAGAAGTAACTAAGTCATGGAGCAATTTCATTGTTCGACGAAAAATATTTGGGGAACAAGGAAAATAAATGTCTTTTAAATTTATATTTTTTCAAAAAGCAAGATCATACGGGATGATTTATTTTTAATAGCACATAAAAAGGTAAAGAAATGGCAGAATCCTGAAATTCGGATCACCGTGGAGGACAGAATGTAACTGTGTAATCAGTGGTATTTGGGCAATCTACTCGTCCTCCGAAAGGAACAACATTTGGGCAGGTTTTCTTGAAAGCGGATTCGAACTCGGGCGGACTGCATGTCAAGAGATACACATTGCACATCCCTTTGCACGCAACAACCTCGTCCTTCACCTTCACTTGTAAATCTTTAGGGCAAACGTCAGTAACAAATGGTGTGCAGTCCTGATGTCCAGAGCTCTTGATTGACACTGGGAGGTTATAACCCTCCGCAAGAACAACAAAACTGGACTTGACAAAGACACCACGAGACATTTGAGTAGTTATCACCACCTTTGTAAGTGGCGTTGATGGAGGTGGAGCGTTCTCACAACGCAGATATCCTCCACAGTTACCCGAAAGACAAGAACCTCGCTCTGATCCATCGAAAGAACATCCATACCTTGGTATAATTTAAGTTTGAAAAGTACGTCGATTTCACTATTTAATACTTTTAGTTTAAAATCAAGCTTCAATGTGTGACCTTTAAACCATCAGTCATACCTTCCCCATATATCACCATTCCATCTCTACATCTATTTAACATTTTCAATCTAAAAAACAAGCTTCAATGTGTGATATTTAAACCATCCGCCATACCTTCCCCAGATATCACCATTCCATCTCTCTGGCAAGGCCATGGAGTATGACTCCCTTGCATTTAGCAGCGGTTTAAATCCATCAGGTATGTCGTTTGCACTTGTGTTCCATGAACTTATTCCCGGCCGCAGAGAATGCGCATTTGTTCTCAAGGGTTAGGGTTTCTTTTCACGGAGCAGAAAACAAAATGATTAGATTCTCATTGAAGTTGAACAAGAAAGATTATTAACATTAATCACAAACCTGATTCACATGGTTTCATTTACCTTTGGCTTGGATAGATGTTAAGGTTAGGGAGACGCAGAGGCACAGACACAGAAACAATCTCTTTGGCTTGTCCATTTCTTTTAAGCTGCTAAGTTACAATCTAAAGAAATGTTTTCGAGTACAATGTGAAGATAGTATGATCTGTCATAAGTATATAGGGGTTCTAGTACGCCGTTATGTGAACGGAAGGGAGAGTAGTACGAGTTCATATCCTAATCGATTGATTGATGCTGAACTAATTTGCTAATTGTAGATCGTATTCTCGATCTTATCCTTTGACTATATTTGTTGTGCAGATTTTCATTATACGCATGGTTTTCGGAGACGGAATGTAACGTCCACAAGCATTTAGTAATAATATATATATATATATATATATTTTCATTATACGCATGGTTTTCGGAGACGGAATGTAACGTCCACAAGCATTTAGTAATAAAAAATATATATATATATTGCTAAAACTGTGGTGTTTTGTTCAGTTGTCTAGAGCAAATTGTTTCACTGGCAGTGATTAATCGACAGATAACTTACTTTGTTATACGTGAGGAGTGTTATAATTAGCAATTGCATCTTAGGATTATGATTCAATGAGTAGGTGACTTAGATTTTGCTTATATTTATATAATTAAGGATGGAAATTAGAAAACTATTTAGTCAATGATATTTTGGTAAGATAGCTCTCAAAGTGATAGCTAGTTTTAAATTAGGAAGATAATCTATAATACTAATCATAATCTTATTCTAGAACACAATAGTAACCCTAAATGTGACATAAACATGAACCATTATCTTAACCCTCAACCTACTAAAATTCCAAACTTTAACTCTAAAACCAGCCACATTCTTAAATCTAACCTTAGGTCTATCCTCAACCCTAAATTTAGTTAATATTATCACCCTAACCATAATATTTGATGCAGTGCAAGGTAGGAGAATCCCCAAAAGAGATGTCCTAGCCCCCAACAAATAACCTCATAGTGGAAGATAAATAGCAATGCAAGATTTGAAGTTAAGTCACAATAATTTATTCATAGATATAATTGTTTGCATGCAATGTGTTGGGCTATAAGGCCTTCCTAGTTATGGCCAAGTACAAAGCAAGTAATAGTTCTACAAGATCCCTCAAGATCCAATCCAAACCCTAGCTAGTCCAGATCCACACTCTAGTAGAAACCTCAAGGAAGATCCAATTGGTATTCACAAACCCACCAGGCAATCTCCTTGTTTTCCAAGCCTCAACTACTAGCCTTTCTCAAAATTTGCTCCATTACCAACTCCTCTTCTCCAAGATGGATGAATAATGACTAAAGACCCCACCACAACCCCTACTTATACCAATCTAAGCCACAAGTCGGCCTAGAATGCTAAAAAAAAAATAAACCTAACATTAAATACTTGAAGAGCCACAAAACAGCCTCCAACATAAATTAAATGTCAAATGCCTTTAAAGGCTTAGAATACTTTTAAATAAATTAGAATTAACTACCCAAGACCCAAATAGGTCCAGTCAACCCCCAAGATACTCCTACATTAGACTCCCCAGGTGCAAAAAGATGTTCTTAATAGTTGGAAGAACATCTTTCAAGATTCAACACATAAATCCCAAACTAGTTCTTCACATTCATGTCCTCAAAGTCTTCAACTTTTACACTCTTTCCCTTTCTCTTCTTGTATTTCTTCACCTCCATCCTTAGTGTCCCACAAGTTTTATGTCCACATTGATTGCTAACCCTTTCAAAATCTG
Organism: Cupressus sempervirens; assembly: GCA_028749045.1. Lineage (NCBI taxonomy): Eukaryota > Viridiplantae > Streptophyta > Pinopsida > Cupressales > Cupressaceae > Cupressus > Cupressus sempervirens. Next base: position 845,869,735 of record CM053789.1, on the reverse strand, counting down.
TCAACTCAACTCAGCTACCAATACTCAAGTTCCTTCTACCAACCTCTTCATTTTGCAAAGGAATCAGGGAATGCTTCCTTCCACCTTTCTCAATTGTAAACACATTCTTAACACAATCATGCACAACCTTGTAATCATACTACCAAGGTCTACCAAGAAACACACGACAACTATTCGTGTCCATAATATCACAAAATACTTGATTCTTATACTACCCACTAGAAATTGACAAGGCACTGCTCCTTCACTTCCAAAGCATGCTCACATCACAACCAACTAATCCTATAAGGATAAGGATGTCTCACTCTCTTCAAATCAAGTTTTTGAACAATCTCCTCAGTAACAAGGTTATTAGTACTACCATCATCTACAATGACATTGCAGACTTTATCACTAGGCTTACAATGAGTCCTAAAAAAACTAGTTCTCTGACAAGAATCTAGTGTCTTCTAACCAACTAGTACTCACCGAGCCAATAAACTCTCCCCTTGCTTAGGTTCATCATCTTCAACCTCATTCACAACAATAGCTCTTCTATCACCAGCCTTCTACGAACATTCATAAGATCTATGTCCTTCTTCATGACATCTAAAACAAGTACCCTTAAACTCACCTCTACCTACCCTTCTCTTTTGATCAACACATTTTGGTTCATCTATTGTACTTAGTTTACCCTTTGCTGAGTAGTCCCACTTCTCTTTCCCTTGATATCTACCTCGATTCTTCCTCTTTAGCTTCTCCCCTACTCTCAAAGCATAGTAATAAGCATCCTCAACTGATGAAATACTTAGCATACGAACCTCATCCTGAATACTAAATCTCAAACCATTACTGTACTATTCTATCTTCTCCTTTGACAATTCTCTATGCCTAGACCAAATAGTCAACTTGTAGAACTCCTCAGTATAATCTTTCACAATCATATCCTTTTGCTTTAGATTCTACAACCTCTTAAACAACTCAAGTTCATAATCAAGAGGAATGAATTTAGCCTTCAACATAGTCACCAGCAATCTCCATCTAGTGATCTTCAATTCACCTTCTTCTTACCTATCTCTTAGTAGTTTTTTCCACCAAAGAGCAACATGTCCCTTTAGCTTAGTTTGTGCCAACCTTACTCTGAGTGGATCCTCAATATTCTCAAGCACAAAGTAGTCTTCCAATTCACCAATCTTATCAATCAATTCTCTAGGATTCAAAGTACCTAAGAAATTATAAACCTTCATCTTATGCTTCAATTTCATTTGAGATCTAGGTCTAGCAAACTAACCAACCCTACTTCCTATAAGTGTCTCCACATGATCAGTTCTGGCCTCACCACTTAATCTAACAAATTCAAAGTCTTTATCAACTTCCTCATAACCATCTTTAGTACCCATATGCCAAGGTACACCACCTATAGCATTTATGATCTCAACGATCATATCACTCTTCTTCAATACCATATTATATTTGAAAGTTGTTTTAACCTCCTCTATTTCAAATCCAAAATCTCCTTTAACCCTCTCTAAGATCCTTTCTTCCATAGCATCACTAAGATCATCAATCACCCTAGGGTCCAATCTTCTCGGAGGCATCTTCCAAGATTTTCAAAAACCCTAATAAATCCACTTCACAAAACTCTGATGCAAACTACCTCAACTTTGGCGCTGGGTCTACACACTTAGGAACAACTAGGCTTTCATACCACTTGATGTAGTGCAAGGTAGGAGAATCCCCAAAGGAGATGTCCCAGCCCCCAGTAAATAACCACACAATGGAAGATAAACACCAATGCAAGATTTCAAGCCAAGTCATAATAATTTATTGATAGATATAATTGATTACATGCAATGTGTTAAGATGTAAGTCCTTCCTAGTTATAGACAAATACAAAGAAAGTAATAGTTTTGCAATATCCCTCAAGATCCAATCCAAACCCTAACTAGTCTAGATCTACACTCTAGTAGAAACCTCAAGGAAGATCCAACTGGTACTTGCAAACTCACCAAGGAATCTCCTTGTTTTTCAAGCCTCAACTACTAGCCTTTCTCAAAATATTCTCCTCTACCACCTTATCTTCTCCAAGATGGATGAATAATGACTAAAGACTCCACCAAAACCCCTAATTATACCAATCTAAGCCACAAGTCAGCCTAGAATGCTAAAAACTAAATAAACCTAACATTAAATACTTGAAGAGCCACAAGTTGGCCTCAACAATAGAAATTAAATCTCAAATGCCTTTAAAGACTTACAATACTTATTAGATACATCAAAATTAACTACACAAGACCCAAATGAGTCCACTCAACCCCACCAAAATCCTTTAATCATGCAAGATAGCCAACTACTTGCATCAATATTGATCTTGATCTAATCCCTTAGCCTAACCATAATTGTAACCCTAAAACTTATGGACAACCCTAACCCCAATCCTATATATAGCCCTAACCCCACAAACATTAAACACTAATTCTAAGAAATATCATAACCAAAACTAAAACTCAAATATATATCTAACCATGGCATGAACCTAAACTATTACCCTAACCAATGTATCTTTAAATTTTAAGCCTAATCAAAGTCCCAACCCTCATAAAACTACAACAATGCTATAAACCTAAAACTTATCCATAATAGTAGTAATTGATCCCAAACTCAATCATCATAATAGTGATGATTTACTAACTATAATCTTAATTATAAATGTAATCCTAAGCTTTCAAATGTATTCCTAACTATAATCTTAATTATAATTGTAATCCTAAAGCATGAATTCTAACCCAAATCAAAAACTTAAATTTAACCATCAAACTAAGCATTGGGTAAACCCTAATTAATACATTTTGTTTATGATTTCATAAATTTAGTCAAATATATAAATCTACTCTTAGGAAACCTACCACAATTAAAATAAAAATATAATAAGCTTACTAAATAAAATATCATCTAAATTAATTTAAAATATAATAATATTGCTAAATAATATTTATCTTAAAAATAAATTTACATTGAAAATAATTAATAAATAAATCATTATAATAATAATAAATTTCATTACTAATTATATTGAAATATAATTCCTATTATAGAATATATGAAATGAGTATCATTTATGTAAGTATAATATAAAATGTGCAGTTATTATTTAATTATTTTATTGTAATAAATGTAAAATTTAATTATCTTAAAATATAATTTATATTGTAGAATATTTGAAATGAGTTTCAATTAGGTAACTACAATTGAAACTTTAAAGTAAAAATAATAATAAATTATTTTCACCATTATCTATTAGAAGCATAAAATTTCATAATTAGTTAAATCAAGAAATTAATATTATATATCTTCAATTCTTATAAAAGAAATCATAATTCGATTAAGTAATCATTTTTTTGGGAATCCCAAAGGAAAAAGCCTAAAATAATAGAAGTATACAACTAGTCTGATAAAAGATGGTTCTATAAACTAGATTATTTGCAATAAAGCACAAATAACAAAATGATCTTTCAATAGCACCAACTAGTTTACTAGATCTACACCAACTCAACTACAACTTTACAAAACAAATTGCACAAACATGAGCAAAAAAACTTCTTTAACTTGCTGATGGGAACAATAGTAGGTACAGATGTTCCAATAGCAACAACAAATTCATCGCATTGAATTAACTAAGTCAAGTTGGACAATGTTAAATAGACTTTGATCCAATTTCCATTGATGAGATTCCCATTCAAATTCATGTCTATCCTCACTTTTTCTTTCCAAGTAATCTACTATGTCATTATCCTCTCTAAATGTACGTGTAATTTTGAATTCCACTAACGTGTCAAGAAAATCCCAAACTTTCTAGAAGTGATATTTAAGGTGTCAATCACAAAATGTTTATTTTGAGCCACTTGAGAAATAATCATTGAATCCCCTTCAACATGAATATGATCTAAGTAAAAATTCTTCCTTATTTGAAGTCCCCTTAATATAACCATTGGTTTGACCTCATTATCTAAAACTTTTCCCAAATATGTAGATTTCACACCATTCACATTTCTTGAATGGTTCCTAATACTAACTCAAACACTTAAAAATACTCAAATTCCCATAAGAAACCCCATCCAAATTTATTTTAACATATGGGGGATCCAAAATCTTTCACTTATAGCTTCTCATATCTAGTTTTTGTTAATTACTAACTATAACTGATCCCATTAGTGGTATTTTTACTAAAGGTCATATCTTATTGAAAAAAATAATGCCATGAAAAATAGACTCTATTTTGAATTAAATTAGTATAAAAAAATGTTTTCACACATCCACATAAGATATATCTTGGTTAAAAATTATTTTGTTGTATTCCCACTAGAAACCCCAAATTACCAATGTAGGGGTGATAATTTAGGCATTTGAGAGAACATAAAACTTAAATAGAATCAACCAGGATTGATACATATTCTAGAACGTTGGTGCAAGTGGCATCTGAGAACTTAATTTACTTAGAAAAAAGTGTCTACATTCTTGAGAAAATTCATAATCAATGATTCAACCAATCTTGAATTTATTTTTACTTATATTATTTTAAAAAGTATTATTTTTTAGTAAGGATAAAACAAATTTTTAACATGGGAACTTGAAACCCCAACAATATTACACAAGAATTTAAATTCAAAAGTCCCAAAATGAATGTGTTCTAACCAATAGACAATCCCATAGCCACATCCAACAAACCTTGCCTACAACCAACACTTAAACCTGCATGAATAGAGAACAAATAGTCTAACGAGAGAGAAAAGAAAGAAAGAAAGTGGCAACATTAAAGTAAAAGAAGATGGACTAATTCTTCCAACTTATCTTTCAACTCCAAATGAATAATTTTGATATTCTCTATGACATATTTGATGTTTTTTTGGCTATCTAGGTCTCTTTCTTATGCTTTTCTTCATATTAGATCTAGTATGTTTTCCATGTCCAGCTTCCACATCGTCCTTGTCTGATTCCTCCAAGACGAGAACTAGATTCACCTCCTTACCCTACTCTGAGATATCCAACACCTTATTTATACACTTTATGGTGGATTCAAGCAAACCCTGATATCTAGTGAATGTATCCCTTGTCACATTTTCCATTTTGTCAATTTTACTCTTCATTTATTTGATCATCTTCTAATTCCTTCTTCTCCACGTCCTTTTCTTTATGCCTATTCTCTTCCTCTTTATGATGTATCTCCTCAAATTTCCCTTTAAGTGATCTGCATTTTAGATTCAACACTTTGAGGGAATGAATTCCCATTTATCCTATCTAAGCGAGTAGACGGAAAATGCTTTTACAATTTATAAAACACCATAAGGATTGTTGATAGACATAATTTATATTTTCCTCCATAAGCTTTAAATTGAACTCTTTCTCATAAACCACTTGCAACTTTGGAATCCTAGCCTTTCTCTTCTCTTTTTCCTCTAAGAAATACTTGTCCCTTTTCTTATTTAATTTTAGGCCATGAGACATGCCTTCAATCTCTTTATCTTCTACATCTTTCATAGAGAAGAATAATTCATGCTCAAATGAATCTTTAGAGTCAAAAATTCATATGGCTTCTCTTGGCTACTCATCATCAACATTCTTTTAGGGGATGCAAATTTCATTTTCTTTGATCATCATAGGAGAACTTGTCTCATTCTAATCAACCTAATTTTATTTTTATTTTAATTCCATATGAGAAATCATCTCATTTTGTCACAAGCATGGAGAGGGAATATAAACTAAAATATTACCACCTCCAAAAAATACTTCCACTAATTCATAATTTTCATCTTTCTCTAAATTCACCATGTCCATCTCCCCTTTACCATTCCCCTAATCCCATTTTTTTATCACTATGTTGTGCAATCTTCCTAGGAATAGGATTAGGATAATTTTCTTTAAATAAATTGTTATCATCCTCATCAAATCCACATGGAAGATGGTTTGGTTGGGATTGGACCTTAAAGAATTAAATCTATGAGACAATGAAGACAATAGATAGAAGGGAAAACACACCCTATTTTTATATAGATAAAGTTATTAAGAAGCACCAAGTCATACATATGAGCCCTAGATAATATATCCTATCAATAAAAATATGTTCTAGTACAACATTAAGAACATACCTCCAAAGTAACATAATAGATAACACAACATAAGTTCCACCCTCTCCTTTAATCAGTTTACAATCCACTTCTTTGGGAAAGTTCATAACTGCCAGTTTAGAATAGTTAAGGTGATAGAAAAAATCTAGAAAATAAATGATAACACTAGCATGTATGCAAATGATAATCTATCAACCACACAAGGTGGAATCACATATGTAACAATGATGGAGCACCCTCCATTGTAAAATGAATTATTTGTATACATTTGTAATAATGATAATATGATAAAATGATATGAGTAATAAAGGTGGAACTGACACATAATGTGGTATAAGATAACAACTAGTTCAACTGAAAGTGAAATCATCCTACATATATGCTAAAACAAAATGTAAAATTGAGTGGGTATCTAAAATTCAAAAACTATCCAATTCATTATCCCAATAAATCTTAAGTTAAGTGTAGTTAAGAATATTTAATTATAGTACTACATACAAATGTATGATATTTGTAACTATTTTTCGTCTTTTATGTCTAATAGTAATTTATACAAGGGATATAATCTCACCATATTAAATTGAATAAACTCAATTATCACATATTACAAGGAAAATTAAATATAAAATATAAAAATTAGTACATCTCAAACATGAGTATACATAGTGAAATATTTATGTGTCAAAAGTGAGACATCTTATTCAATGTTTCATTATCTTCCATTAGTTTTTATCAAGGAAAACTAAGCTTTTTTTAGGAACTAGAAACCCAAGATAACAACATCAAGAATAAATAGTATAAATAAAACTAAACAAATAGATATCCCTACATCTAGAAACAATATCAAAAAATTATAATATATGATGAAAACCTAAAAATTCTTACCTAAGGCAATATTCTTCTTCATAAAATAAATGCTTATACTCCTAAAATTTCTAACAAAATTGTCAATAGAAGTAACCTCCTTGTCCTTATTGCATAAACTTGTAGAGGAAATAGACATATCCTAAGTTTTAGCCTCTTCCATATTAGAAAATTCACATTTATTTGAACCAATCTCCTAGAAGTGTGCCTTCTTGATTGATTTTACACTAGAAAAGGAAAAAGAATTCATTTCCTTAGATATGCCATTAAATATTGTATTTTTACTATTCAAATTATTTAAACACTAAATTAATTAATCCATGTCCATCTTACTAGTATTGGTAATAACTTTGATCTTATCTTACATTTTGGAAAGTTGACCTCATAGGGTTTTTATTCTTCTATCATGGTCTACCTTGAACACATTTATCCCTCTCACTAGAAAATTCATACTCTTCATGATAGTATCAAGCCTTTTTTGTGAGGAGAGGATACTTCCCTTAATTTATAGTTTATCTCTACAACCATCCAAATGAAAACCACATGTTCACTATCCAACATCTTCCGTTATTTCCAATTTCATAATATATGAATATATAATGATGAATGCTAAAAATGCTTGATATTAATGAAGAATTATCTCCCAATTCAAGGTATTAGCATCAAAAAGTCTATAGTAAAAAAAAAAACATCATAATCATAACATACTAGTAAATTGTATATGTATTATATAGATATGATACTAATGTTTCCCACTCTACGCCAAGTATATATGTTTTATTAAAGGTCGTGCTTTTGTTAGTTAAAGTTCCTCATAGCTACAATATTACTATTAAAATATTTATAAAGACTACCTAATTGAGTTTTTAATGTAAGTAGCACTATTTGTTAAAATTGTATATTAATTCACTCAAGATATCATTATTGACCATGTATCTCATTGATTAGGAGGAAAACCCATTTTATAGAGTAAATTATCTTAGCTAGAATGGTTGTTAAAAATGTTACTGACTATCTCACTAGGAAAAAAAGGTGGAACAATAAACTGGAGGTAGTCCTAAACAATTTATGATCCTTAGCTAGTGAGCTTAAGGAAAGGTTGAACACTTATAGGATTATTTTGTTCTATAAACCTCTAGTAGCTCATTCTTTATCAAGTATTCATATTGCATCTTATATGATAAGGATATTACATCCTCTCCATATTAGAGAAGGGTTTGGAATAGTTACAGGTAATCCCTAAAGTCAATTTCTCTAGTTGATTGCTCTCCATGGAAAAAATATTACCATTGATAATCTCAAAAAAAGAGGATTACAAATTTCTAATAGATGTTACTTGTTCGAAGCAAATGAAGAAAGTATCCATCATATTTTCATTCACTACCCATTTTCTATAAATATTTGGCAATCCATCCTACAAAAATTATAGTTTTAGTAGGTCTTTGAGATGGATTTGCAATAATTCATTTTACACTGGGACTCTCCCTTCTTGCATCCTTTGATCAAACTTATGTGGAAAATTATCCCTCCCCATATTTCCTGAGGAATTTGGAAAGAGAGAAATAACAGGATCTTAAAGGAAATCGAGAAAAAAGATGCCTCACGAGCCCTCACCTCTAAATGAATAGAAGGTTTCTATGAGGTGGAATCTCGAAGATGCTTTCTATAAGTTTCATGAAACTAAAAATATGAAAAGGCGGAATACTTAATGTAAACCCCCTATATGCACAAAGGTGAGAGTCAATTTTTACAGTGTTGCTAGATCTAGTTGTGTTATTGGTTAGGGTATTATCAAGTAATCTAATAGTAGAAAGATAACAACTTATGTGGGAAAATTGGGAAAGGCCAAAACTAATGTGGCTGAAGCGAGGGCACTCTTTTATATACTAAAATTGGTTGTTAGTCTGTAGTTAAAGCATGCCAGCATTGAAGGTGATTCCATGTTGGTGGTGGAGGTGGTTAAAGGGAACTATGGACTTGGGTGGTTAATAAGGGAAATTATAGGGGATATTTAGCACCTCTTAACTAAACTTGAGAGTTGTGATCTACAACACTCTTATTCAAAGGAAAATGCTATGGCTAGGTATGGGTTGCATGTTTAGGGTTTAAGGTGCTAGAGGTAAACAAGTCCATTACAGAAGAAATCTACACCCTTATTGAGAGGAAATAAAATTTTAGACAAGGAGTATGATGACCAATTTGAAATTTGTATATTTGTATTAGACCTTGTGGATGATATTTATATTGATGTGGGAGATGGGTTTAAATTTGATTTTAAACCAATTTTTTTGTGTTGATTTCTATTATTTAAATAATAATACTAGAGATCAGAAAAGGTATGAATTAGCAATAATGGTTTCTAGTGGATGGGATTTTGCTTTTATATTAGAGGATTATGTTAGTATAAGACCTAGAGAAAGTATTACTAAACTTTCAAATGGATTTTTAAAGCATGCTCTCTAGGGGCTTAGGTGGAAATTAAGGAAAGGAAGGTAGTACACATGTGTTCATTTTTTAACCATTTTACCAATTTATTTATTTTTAAAGGTAATAAATTTATCTCTAAGTTAGAAGAGAATAAGGGTATTTCCAAATTTAACAATATGTAGTTTACAAGGAATTCTATGTAGGGCTCAGATATGAGGGTGGCATGGTACACATTGAGCCTTCAAGGATCAAAGATTATGGAAGGAATCCATCCATATCAATGGTTCTAATTAAAGGTGGCCTAGTTCTATTCATGAAAGCCGTGGTGGGGTATGATGATAATATTTCATCTCAATTTGTGGATTCTTGGACTGATACGAGAGTCACAATTAATGACATTTCCTTCTATGTGAATGAGGAAATTATCACCATAGTTATTGATCTTTCTATGTACAAGAAGAAAAGAAAGAAGGTCATGAAGGTCACTGATGAGAGTAGTGTGAATAGGTTATTTAAGACGAATGAATAGTTGGTAAGATTTAAAAGATTGTTTAGTGGTGAATGTCTCTTGCCCTCATAGAATGAGGTATCTTTCACTCTCATGAAATATTTAACCTTAGATGGTAGGTTTATTGTTTGTCATTACTATTCTTGTTGAAAATTATAGTTGGAACAATTATTATGTTGACGTTGATGTCAAACCTTATTGGTAAGATAATTTTCTATTTGATTTGAGTGCCATATCTAGATGATTGATAAAAAGGATTTGAGAAGTTGGTGATTAGAATAACACCTAGAGTAAAGGTTTAATTATGAAAAAGAAACTAAAATGGACACTTGATTAGTTAGACTTTAAGAAGATAAAGTGATTGTTTAAATCATGCTACAAGTGAACAAGATAGTTGTATTGAAGCAGGCTTTTAAGAAGTGATCAAAGATTGAATAAATGCATAGGCTTTCCCAATAAAAGGAGTAGAGGATTACGAAAATTTAAGTATATGTCGAGTGATTCTAGTGTTGACCGATGACCAGTATGTACCGAGTAGAAGTAGTGTTGATTGAGCATTAGATTTGACTGAGCATAAGTATATATGCCAAAAAAGAATGTTAATGGCAACCGATTAACCCAATGATGATCAATCAACATAACATAGTGTTAGCTAAGGGACAACATTTAAATAATTTATGAGAAAATCATGATTCCTAGTTGAGAAAATTGATTTCCTAAATTATGTAAAGTACATTGAAGTTAAGGATGGATGACCTTGAACATTTAATAAAAGGAATAGGTTTGGTAAGTGATCAATGGACTAATTTTAAAGAGAAGTTTCTAAAAAGGGAAAGGATGAACAAGAAGGTGTATAGATTCATTGTATGTGTTGAATTTGATCAAAACCCTAAGCTCTATGATGATGTTTAAGTGGAAAAAGATCAAAATTACCTATTTAAGGAGGTACAAGGGCTAGGCTAGCAAGGTTGGACCATTTTTTGATGCCATTGATTGGAGAACTTGAGCATGAACCCGAGAAGAGTTGTGAAGAAGTTAAGAGTGATTGCTTAAAGGGTTGCCAAGAAAATTAGAGACAGAGATGAAAAATGAAGTTGATTTAGTGGATCAACATGTGAGCCAAAATGTGACTTGTATTTGCAAAGTGATTTGTATTTGTGAGATCAAAACCCTACTATTACTTTATAACCATTGTATCTATATTGAAATTCTTTAAAATCAAGGTTGAACAACCATATGTAAGTCCTTTAATCAAGGTGGCATTTTAATGGAATGTTCTAAAATTCATCTAACAAGGCCAATCCTAATAGGGAAATTAAATAATTTAACAAGGTCACATTTAATACTATGTTTTGTAACATTTAATAAGGTTGGCCTCTAATAGAGCTCACTTTTGGAGAGTGAAAATATTTATGACATGTTATTGGTGGTTATTTTCCAAATTGGGTTTCCATGTTAAATTCTAGTGTCAAACTTGTGTGGATGATATTTGCAATGATTTACCATTAATATTTTACATTCTATAACTTTGTTATTATTAGAACAATGGACTATGTTAAAATTTAAAGTACTTGAAGTATTTTTTTATTCAATTTGTACATGTAGACCTTGGATAACTTATTCACCCCCACCCTGCCCCCACCTCTTGGTTATTCTAAACATTCTAATAATTGTTCCCACTCTTGAATTACTCTAGGCACTACAATGAAGTTTCTGTTCCATGTTTTTGTTACATGACTTTGAAGACACAATGGTAGATGTTATGAATAGAAGAAAAAGTGAAAAAGGTTATACTATTTTACTCTATGGTCTCATTCTTCATCTTTTTAATTTTCACCTAGCCCTTGTCCCACCATCTTAGCTTCCTGGTATTGGTGGGGGTTGTTCTATTTCCCTTACTCCTCATCCTTTCCCCTCTTTTACACCCTTGAGAAACCCTAAAAAGGGTGGAACCCAAAAAATGCAGAAGCCAAAAATGGAAAAAATAGAAGAAAATGAACTCATTGATTCTAGGCACAAAAATGGTTGATGTAGAAGGAGATGTAGGTGGTTGGCTAAGATTAAGGCTAGGGTGAAAAAGAAAAGTTGTAGGAATTGAGAGCTAAAATGAGAAGAGGGAGTTAGAAGCCCATGAGAGAAAATAGAACAAGGAGAAGAAAAGAATAGGCGATGAGAAAGAAGAGGAGGACATGGGCACAACTAATGATACTAGCTCGACATCAATGAAAACCAAAAATAATAAGAAAAAGAAAATGAAAGTTAACAAGGATACAATCCACTTGTCTAAAAGTTTCACCATGAATACAATGGATTTCACCTCTAAAGTTGTCACTTCTCTAAGGAAACAAAAAGATAACTTGTAGATGATGAGTACTTCCTATGTTTGTGTGGAGAAGAATAATAAGAATATGGTTTCTACTAACCCCATGGTGATTTAGGTACAAGAGATGAAAGCTATGAAAGGGAATTGTGGTAGTTACTAGGAAGTGTTTGAGCTACTGAAGGGCATAACACAACAGATGGTGGCCCTTAATGATCAATTCAATGCTCTACATTAGAGTTTCATGAATCTATCTAATTTGACTATGAAGGTCACTCATGTGTTTGTCCCTATGTTCCAATTATTGCAAGAAGAGAATGAGGACGGTAGTCTCGGCATGAAGGACTTTGCAAAAATTTATGGGTATTTTGCTTATGATTGGGCCAAAATCTTGCTAGCCAAGAAAGGAAAAGAAAATGCTGAAGAGCCCATTTTTTTTACTAGTTTATGATGGACCTTTGTTTATGGTTTTGTCAATGTTTTTATTTTGTAACTCGGTTATTGGGCCTGAAAGACTATTTATATATTTGGTTTAAATATTTCAACAAATATATTGGTAGATACTTAAGAAGAATAGTCTATATATTTTTTAGGAAGATTATGCAATATGGTAGATACTTTTCTACTTATAGTTTGTATTTTATGCTATCTACTAGTAATTTTGTGTTTGTTACTAGTAGATATGATAATCTATATGTTAGCATGTAGTTTTAGTTTTCTATGTTGGGTACATTTTTTCTTTTATTAAGGGAGAGTTTGTTATAGTGTTGGTAGTGACTTATTCTTAATGTGCTACTGAATGAGTTAATCATGGTGATGTGCTGAGGGCTATGACCCTTATTTTGGCTACTTTTAATATCGAAAACATTAGAAAATGGATCATTTTGGGGAAAACTTAAAACATCCATTGAACATTTGAAAAAGTGGTAAAGGATAATCAATGATATTGATTGATCATACTAGTGTGTCCATTTTTTCCAATAGAATCTTATAAATTAGTAATTTAAATAAAATTTTCATATTATGCGACATATATTTTAGCAATGTAGTATAATGGTTTTTTTTTACAAAACATCATTTAAAGACCTAAAATGGTGATGTAATTAGGATTCAAAGGGTTAAAATATGTAAGATTAATAATCAAATATTTAGGTTACATTATATGTATATTTTAAAATAAAATTATTTTTAAATAAATTGTTACATTCTTAAATAGTAAGTATAACATTTTTACATTAAAACAAAACCAAAAACACTAATATAAAAGTAAATAAAAGAAAAGAAAATAATGTCTTCAACAAATTGCTAAACAAATGACAAATGCTATCTTAATAAACATAAATATATGGTACTATCTCCCCAAAATGCATACAAAGTCCTAACTAGATGTTCATTCTCACATATTCACTTAGCATCCATACTCCCAAACTAATCAATTATGCCTAGAACATAAAATAAATCTTGACCCAGTCCAATAGGTGAACTAATTTCTATTTCTATTTGTTTCATAGCAATATATTTTGATAGGATTTTTGTTGACCTCATTATTACATTTCCTACATCATTATCATTCTCATTTAATTCATTACAATTTCTTAGTGAAGGACAAACCTCACTTCTAGTTAGTGCTTGAGTTAGCTCACTTCAAATTGATATTATATAATGTAAGTACACCATCTTTATGGATTTATCCATCATAATCTAAATCTCTTGAACAATTTTTATAGTATGTGTGAGATGAACATTGAGACTTAGATTTCTCATCCTCCAAAACTTATGACAGTCTCTGAGAGGCGTCCTTGCCTAGTGCTAGGAATGGCATGCCCACTTTTCTTACAAAAGTCATTTGTATCTACTTTAGAAATTTCACATGTTAACATTACTTTAGACCTTACTAAATTTACATAAATTAGATTACACAAAAATTGTAATAGATTTTCTTTCAGAATTTTAAAACTGAAAATAATTTTTTAAGAACGCAAGATGAGAGAAAATTCATCCTACTAAAATTATTTATAATGCAACATAAACTCATAGCATATCTTATTCTAGATATTAATAGATTATGATATATAAGACCTAGTATATGCAAAATTGAAAATATCATATATAGTAAGTTGAAGATTAAATTAGGAAAAAATACCTTGAAAAATATTGCTAGATCTTTTCTATGATATCCTTTTTGAGGTGCTTATTTTATCATATTGTAAGGTACAATAGACACTTACTTAAGGATATCTGGTAATTTATATATGAAAGTATACAAGTTAGTATAATCTCAACTTGCTTATTGATGCATTATATCTCTTCAAGTTTATAGAAATGACATCTATAAATTGTCAACAAATTTCTTATTGATTGATTTTCTTTATAAAAAATTAAAATAATTAGAATAATTAAATAACTATCATCAAAATATTAGAAAAGAGAAAATATTAAAGCACTTCTATCACTCTTGACATTAAAACCCTGAAATATAACATAAGATCCACACCCAATTTCTCCAAGTTTCTATGCAACACAACATTTAATAACTATACTGAGACTGATTCTACAAATAACTATGTGAATAGCCCCACTCCCAACAAAAAACAATCAACAGCGCGAGTGAACTCTCGGCTAGTGATCTAGTTTTTATTTCAACACATGAAAATGCAGGTTGGATCAATGTTTGCCTGGTGCGGGGCAGAAGGAAAGAAATAGAGTTGTGGCATTTTCGCATGTTTCACCAAACCTGAAAGGAGAAACTTCAGGGCAGGCGTCCTTGAAAGCTCTAGTGTACTCGGCAGGACTGCATGTGGAAGTATATACGTCGCAGTCAGAACACGTACACCCGATCACCTCATTATTCAACTTCAGCTGTGAAATTGGGGGGCAGATGTCACCAACGAATGCTGCACAATACTGCGAATCGCAACGACTACCTAAGGCTTCTGAGTTACCATAGTTGATAAGCATTGGGAGGTTATAACCTTTCTGGACATCAAGTTTTTGTCGGTCTTTATCAAATATGGCCCGTGTATAGGGCCTCGTCATCTCCCCTTCAGCAGAAAACTCACACTTCAGAAGATTTTGGCAATCTCCCGATTGACAAACCAATCGCGAAGAGTTTTTGGGGTCGGAGGAACATCTTATCCTTCCCCAAATGGTTGCCCCCCAATCCATTGGGACTTCCATGGTGAACGAGTCCCCCGGTTCCATCACCCTCTTATACGTCTTTGTTACCGTTCCTGATTGAATCCCGGGCCACACACGGAATGTGCAATTATTCACCACAGTTATGGTCTTGTGCCCTTTTCTCTCTGCAAACAACAAAACATAAAAATATGAATAGATCTAATAAAGATCTGTTAGATTTCTGGATTTGATTGTGTAGAGCATTTTTCATTAAGGATCATACTACATGATTAATCATTAGGATGCAAGAGAGTAAAAGAAACATTAGATGATGGATCATGTAGTATGATCTAAAATGTTGATGGAAAAAAATTCTACAGAATCAAATTCAGAAATTGAAAGTTCATCAGATGATGGATCGGTAGTATGATGATGGATCTGTAGTATGATGTCAAAGTTGATGGAAAAAAATTCTACACAATCAATTTTAGAAATTATAGTTTCAGTAGAGACAGTATGGATTTTAGATTTCTACAACTTATGCTAATGAAATTTTTATTTTTGAGTTGATTGTGTAAAATTTTTCCATCAAAATTTTAGATTATACTACATTATTCATCAGCAGGATGCAATAGAGCAAAATGATCATCAGATAATGTATCATGTAGTACGATTCAAAATGTTGATGAAAAAAAATTCTACATAATAAAATTTAATTTCATTAAAAATAATAGTTTTTAGATTTTCATGGAATGATATATGATTTATCATTTATTCTCTAAGCTCTTCTCATTTTGATGATGTAGAGAAGTGTGATCGGAAATAATGATTTAAAACACCTGTGCACAATCTAATAAAAAACATGAATTACCAATGTATGATAGATTTTGAAAACAATTGTTAGATTAAAATATAATAATGATTCTCATGCTTTGGCTGTTTTGATTTACCTGCAGAGTTCAGAGTTGTCATTGTTAGGAAGATGCAGAGAGAGAGAAAGAGACTCCATTTCAGAGGGTTATCCATTTTTTCGCAAGCTTTTTAACTACGATCTAAACAAAGCTTTCCGGCTACAATGTAGATAGAATTGAAAGGGGCAAACATATATAAGAGAGGAGTAGAAACCCGCAACTTAATTGGCACATATATGCTAAGAATTTCCAGCTGTGATAATGTGCTAATTGTAGATACATATCTCTTTAGGATCTGCATACTTTCTGAAGCCGTCTTTATCATTTTTTTTGCAGACTAATTGTACGCATATTTTAAGGTAATCAAACGTAACGCCCGCAAGCATGTTCATCTCTTTGTTTCATGCTGATTTTTCTAATTTAGACTTATCGCTAATGTAATGGTTTAGATTAATTCAACGTCTATGTCAGTACAATTCTTTGAACACAAAAAATTCTAAGACAATCTGATTCTAAAGTATTTCATTATTTTGATTTTTTTCATTTTCAGACAAAATTAATAATGTCAAATATACGCGATATTGGAAAAATAGAACAAAAGATTTTAAACAGAGAGAAGGAACTTGTAACTTGTTTTTATTGAATAATAGATGTCAATTTATACAATAGCTTGACTCAACAACGTTCATAAATGACTGCTAATTAGATTGACAAAAAACTACTTCATGATTGACAACAGATGCATAAACTTGACACTAACTCAAACCTATGGAAACCTAAATCAACACATCTACAATAAGAACTTGATTCAAACTAAAACTCTTTTACTCAATCCTAAACTAATTTTGTGTTGCCAAAAACTCAAGAAGGCTTGCCACATGTGCAACAATTATTATTGACTACCATTGGAACATTAACTCCAACACCCCACTTGATGTGACAACTAAAAGAATCAATATCTAGAAATTATACTTTGAAAATATGTCATAGAGGAGTAAGACTTCCTCATAGTTATGCAACTATCATCCAACTTTGAAACACCACTGGACACACCATCTCTTCATAAATGATGCCAAGCTTCTAGACTTTCAGATCTCCCAAAATGATTGGACACACCATCTCCACATGGAATGCCTCATAACCCTCGTAAAGGTATAGCTTCTCTAATCCTATAGCACCTCAAACTATTTGAGCATTCATCTAGCATCTACTACATTCTTTTCATATTTTTCAAAGCATTTATCTCTTCAAAATCAAGCAAATTTTTCAATGAAAACATAATCATTGGGTTGTTCTTCTCCTAGTATCATCTTCTTAACAACTTCTTCTCTAACAAACAAAACTTAATAGGAAGATAGCTCTAATACCATATTAGAAAATAGAACAGAAGATTTTAAATAAAGAGAAGGAACTTCTAGCTTGCTTTTATTGAATAATAGATGTCAATTTATACAATAGCTTGACTAAACAACATTCCTAAATGACTGCTAATTAGATTGACAACAAAATACTTTGTGTTTGACAACATGCACATAAACTTGACACTAATTGTAACTTATGGACACCTAAATCAACACATCTACAATAAAAACTTGATTCAAACTAAAACTCTTTGACTCAATCCTAAACTAAACTTGTGTTGCTAGCAACTCAATAAGGCTTGCCAGATGCACAAAAATTATTATTGACTAGCATTGGAACATTAACTCCAACACACAATTTATCAGTGATCTCGCAAAGGAAGTGCCTTACCATTGATTGAATAGATATTGCTTGCAAAAGAATAGCTATTAATAGAACACCTAAATCAAATAACTAATGGTCATAATCAAAGCTCAATTAAAGAATGTATCATTTCCAACACTACCCTATCCACCTTATCTAAATTTTATGTACTGTAATTAAAAAATGATGAAAAAAATCCTCTTTTCCTCATGGCATTCACCATTATTTTAATTAAAAATTGTCTAAGTACTATACTACACATTCCCTAAGAAAATAATATATTAGTAGCTTATACAAAGAATACAGTCATATGATATATAATTGACTAAACTTAAGAAACTATCCTCCACACAAGGATGGCTTAAACATCATACCTTAAGACTTGATTTCTAGGCTAAAAGTGTTAAATAGCCAAAGTTGATTTATTTTCCCAAACTTAATTTCTTACATAGTGTGTGATTTTTAAGACTAACCCTCAACACATAGTACACAGTTGTGATAATAGTCATATGTGTGAGATATTTTAATTTTTCCCACCTATTTATCAAATATTATCATTGGCTTCATTTATATTCTTTTGATTTAAAATGTCTAAGACTTTTCACAATAATTTAAGTTTGAATAAATGATTCTTCGTCTTGCAAAATAATGAGGGCTGAAAGGAAAGAATTTTGATGGAAGTAAAGATTCAATATTTGATATTCCTCTACTCTTAGCTTGTTATATAATGTAGCATTTCGAAAACATAACACCAATTATTGGTGACTTTAGGATCCTTTAGATCCCATTTTAGTTATTTCAAGATATAACTATCTTTCTGTTAGATTTAATATATATTTCATTTAAAATTCATGAAAATTTTCAACATTTAACTTGGACAAGAGCCTTGAATTTAGAAATGTCAACAGAAGGAACTAACCAAGTTGGCCTTTTCCTAAGGCATTGCATTTAAGTAGGCTCTGGGACCAATGTGTGGGTGTGTCTTCTTAATCATTATACTTGGTTGACAAAGAAATATTTAATACTTAAATGAGTATAAAAGGAAATCACGGCCTTTCATTTTAATATCCCATTATTACAATTAATGTCACCTAAATTTTGATTTCCAAAGAAGCTGTAATCAATTAGGTGAATTTCAATTCATGGTTTGAAGGAAATCATCCAACTCATCATCTCAAGTCTTCATTTATTCAAGATCATTTCAAGAAAAGATTCTTTTGCAAGAAGATCCTAAACCAAATCCAAATCATTCATAGAAATCTAATCTCTTTCCCATGATGGCAAATCAGAAGAATTCTCAAGCAAGCAAAAATACTCATACATTCATTCTTCTCCTCAATTAAATTATTTTGGCATACATTAATTGAAGATGTAGGATTTGAGAGTGTAGATCCATCAATTTGTTAAGGTATCCCTAATTTTATAATACATTTCAAGAATCTTCATGGATTTGATTGATTTCTACATCCATCCATGAGGTTTTTTCATGCAAGGTAAATTGGACATGTATCTTCTTTATAGTAGTTTCCTTATGTAAATTTTGTTTCATTTCAAGTTTCATTCCCAAATCAAGGATCAGTCAAGGAAAGGCCCTTTCCACAATATTTTTCTCTTTTATTTTTGTACAAGAACATGCTTTCAAACTTTCAAATCTTGATTTTAGGTGTTGCACTTGCCAGCCATCAATCCTTTAAATATTTCACCAAATTTAAAGTCCATGCAAAGATTGACCTATCTCAAGGAACTATATAAAAAAGAAGGCACTTTCCTTTTGATCTAGAATTTTTATAGTTAAAATTTATAGGTGTTACAATGTCTAATATAGAACCATTTCTTATTCTCAAGACTTGAAGATAGTTCAAGGTGAGTTCATCCTTTCTATCTTCATCCTTCACATAATTTTAATTTTATATATAAAATTTGATATAATCTATTATTAATTTTAATTTTCATTGACATAACATTTATATATATATATATATATATATATATATATATATATATCTTAGCACTAAAGAAAGTTATCCCTATATCACACTTCATCCTAAGATCTAGGTCTTGACTTAGCACCCCTTCATCATGTTGGTTTATGCTAATTTAATATGGGTTTGAGGTTGAAGCTTTGGGGGGTTCCTGATGTGTGATACCATCAACAAAATTATTTAATTTGGGAAGTGATAATGTTTCATAGAATTGCTCACAATTTCTTATGATACATTTTGGTGAACCTAATTCTTTAAAGCATTAGACTTCCTAATTTTATATTCAAAGGTTTTTTACATGATCCTCTTTATATTCATTATAATAAAATCATATATTTATGCTATTTTGTATAGATTTATCCTCTCCATATTTTAAGAGATTTTTGTTTTTTGCATTCGATTGTGTATGATTTTTGCATCAATGTTTTAGATCACACTCTATGATCCATCATCATGATGAGAGAATATAAGAATAGCATAGTAATTATATTTGAAACAAAGTGTCCTCCCATGAAGGGTATCAATTACAATTATCAAATTTTCACAATCCATTTGTCAAGAATTTTTTGTTTCTGGATTTGACTATGTGTATATTTTTTACATCAACATTTTTTATCACTCTATGATCCATCATTATATTGAGATAATTTAATTAAACCATAGTAATTATATTTGAAAAAAGTTCCCTCCCATGAAGGGTGTCAATCAACATTAAGAAATCTTCACAATCCATTTGTTAAGATATTTTTGTTTCTAGATTTGATTGTGTATAATTTTTGCATCAACACACAATCGAATCTAGGGAAAAAATATCTTACAATGAAGAAAATTATATCTAAATATAATAGAATAATTGTAAAAAATAGAAAGTGAAAACTAGATTAAAACAAAACTAATGATAACACTAAAGAAAAGAGAAAGACATTTCATTTTATTGAACTGATTTAAGTGATAAGATAACCTCTATTTATAGAGACTCTCAACAACTATATGTTCAGAGGAAGATTCTAGGTGTTACACATTTGGATGATTGGATGAGAGATATGACTAAGTTCACAAGAAGATGTGGATTAGTGGAGTGCAGATTTTTAGGAATTTATATAAATCACACTGTAGTTCAATTGAATTCAACTAACTACAAATGTAGTGGGTACAATTAAATTTATCCAACAATTATAAAGAAAAGAAAAGCATACCAAGAATAATAGATTTGGTTCAGTATGGTGGACCATAAGTAATGATGTAATTAGTGGTATTAGAGCAATATAGAGTAGATCCAAATGGTTGAATGTTCAGAAAAGTTTTCTTGAAAGCTAATTCAATCTCTAGTAGATTGCATTTCTTTAAATATTCATCACAGTAATCCTTACACCTGACCACTTCATTTTTTACCATTATTTTCAAATTCATCAAGAAAACTTCAACAATAGGTAGAGTGCATGCTTGATATCCACAACTCTAAAGAGCCCATTTTGTTCTTGAATTGGAATAGGAATTGACATTTTTTATTCTTAAAAAAACTTAATATGTTGTTTTGGTGCACAAAGGTACAATTAGAATTGGAGAAAACGTAACACCTCGCCAGTGAACCCAAAAGAAATTAACCTATTAAGTCACTAAGCTTACCAAACAATATTTTTTTAAGATTAAAATAAAAGAGATAACATAGTAGAAGATAAAACTCATATACATACAAAGAAATATAATAATAGTTACATCCCTCAATGGTTCCATGACATTGAATCACATACATAAGTTTTATTAAGATTACATTTGAAACATAACAAAGTCCACAACATAATATAACCATAAATACAAACCAAATGAAATAATATACAAATAAATAAGATGCCACATGGCATAACCAAAATGAAAAAATCATCGTCTGTATAAATCATGAGGTATGAACTCCTTAATGAAGATACATCATGCTAAGATATAACATCTCATAGGATCTCAAAATCAAAGTGCAATAAATAAGAATATGACCATAGAACATAATCACAAGATCAAAAGAATAAAACAACTATACGAGTACAGACAACAATGACATTGAGTTCTTAGATCTCGATGGTATAAGAAACACTACGGCCTAACCTTATGGAACCTAAATGATCTACTCCCACCATACCGAGGAGATAATCTCGAGTCCCAAATATATAACAATCCAAAATCGTAACAAGAATCTCAGTCACAGAATCCTTATAGAAATCTATCTCAAAGGTACCAAGTACAATAGTAACATCTAATCCCAAAGGAAACACAAACATGTAGAAAACCTAATATTTAAGTGAGCAAGTGTCATCATATGATCCAACTCTAAGGTTACCCTGGCAACCTTCCTGGACTTTGGCTCCATAGTGACTCTATGCGACATCAATATCCTCTATTATAGACAAGGAATACTAACAACAAATGGTCACAACTAAGCATCCTCTCTACTTCCAACCTAGCCTATACTAGCACTCAAGGCATGGGTGAAGTAATACATTGACTCTTATTAATTTATTTTAAACCTATTTAATGAAAATTTATCACTTATTAATACAACTTACAATGGGTTACCCAAGCAACCACTTTAGGGTTTCAACCTTCATTATAGCCACTTCCCAACATACACGTAGATAACCTACCCCAAGTCCATAAAACTATATCTCATCAAATTATAATATTCACATTAGTCCTATAGAAGCAACAGGAAATCATCAAAAGATAAATAATTGAGAACTCATAGCTTACACCAAGAAAATGACAATATTCAACTCAATCCTATACATTCCACTAGAAAGCGGTAGCAAATAACTAATCAAAAGGTCATCACAAAAATATGTGAATATATCACAATGGTTTTCATACAAAGATGGTGACCAAATAATATACATAATATCATCCTAGATCAAATGTCTCTCAATCCTTTGGTATACATACCTAAACTATTTAGAACTAGGTTTAAACCCAAAGCCCAACATGCAAGAAAACACAACATCTCATTACATAATTAAAATAAAAGTATGAATTTAACAAGTTCTCCATCATAATAATTCTCTAAAGATTTGGTTCGAGAAAAAGGTTTCTTGTTTTTGTATTCAAAAGATTCCTAGTGGATAGAAGTTTCCAAGTTGGATTAATCAAAATTAAGGTTTCACTTTTATATCTTAATCACCTACATCTTCCCAAATAAGCTATGTGTTCAATGATAATCCATATGGAAATATTATTTCATTTAAACTCCACACATAAAATTGTTGGAAATGATTGAAAAGATCATGAGGGAGATTGTTGGAATGATTATATGGAACTGGTAAAGAATGTTCTCAATCATTATTTTGTCATTAATGTCAAACTTGCTACTTGCAAGAATGACAATTTCTTTAGTGATCCAAATACTATCAATTAGTTGATGGACAAGGAGGAGGCAATCAATAAAGATGTAACTAAAACACCTAGAGAAAGGTTGAAGTTATGATGTTGTAATGAAGTCCAAGGATCAGACAAGCCATTGATGAAATAAGTGTACTAATGACATACTCTAAGACACAGAGAAAGGGCACACTGAAACATATCAAAGATGTAAGGTTTTAGCTAATTTATTTGTAAAGCCCAACTAAGTTCATTAGAGAGAGGGAGCCGAGCAAGCTAGTAGGTGCCAAACAGATTCCTAGTTGAAGCTGAGAAAAGTTCAACTTCAAGTGCCGAGTGAACTTCAGATGCTGAGTAAAATTAGATGTCGAGTGAACTACAGATGCCAAGTAAAATTAGATGTTGAGTAAAATCAAGTGCCGAGCAAATACAAGTGCCGAGTAACACAGAGATGCCGAGCATCAGTAAATCAATAGCACCGAGTAACAAAGAGATGTTGAGCATCAATAAAACCAATAATGCCAAGTTGCTACATTATTTCAAAAATTGAAGATTCGCCAGATCTAAGTCAACAAGGATGTTATCTAGAAGTCTATGAATTAAATAGAAGATAAGAATGATGAGCTAGTGGCACTGAACACCATGTAGAACATTTTTGGAGATTACATTTGGACTCTAGATGAAGTTTCTAGATGAGAGAAAGATATAGGGTAGATACATTGTATCCTACCTAATCCATTTGAAACCCTAAAGTTGAAAAGAGAGAATTGAGCGGCAAAGGAAAATCAATTTTCTATTTAAGGAACCATAAGGTCATGAAGTGAGAGAAGCATAATTGCTGAAATTGGTGCTAAAGAGAAGGAAAGCAAATTTACTCTGCTTCAAGAGATGACCACAGATATGATTGCATTGGTATGATGAGTAAGAAGACTCAAGGAGATGAAGCTTGAGATGACAAGCTGTTAGAGCTGAAATGATTAAAGCCAAGCAAAAGGACTGAACTGAAGAGTGATCTGAAATCTGCAAAGTATGTTGTAAGTTGTATTAGATCAAAAAGACATTATTGTTAATTTCTACCAATTGTAACAGACAGTTTAAATCCTATGGACTTAGGTTGGTTTAATAGCCATATTTTAAATCCTTTAGCAGGATGACATTCGAAGTGAATGTTCTAAAGTCCTTTGATCAGGCCCATTCCTAACAGTATGGTGAAATCCTCTAACAAGGTCACATTTAATAGTGTGTTGTAAGCCTTTAATAGGGCAGGCTTTTAACAGGGCATCAATTTAGAAGAGTGAAAATCAAGTAGCATGTTACTGGTGGTTTTTCCCAAATTGGGTTTCCATGTAAATCTCTGTGTCATGTGTTGATCTTGCATGTTTTATCTCTGCATGTTGATTTACTATAATTTGCTGATTGATTTAAGTTTGGATGAAAATTTTATGGGCTCACTACAATTAGTGATAAAGTATTATTAGGGCATTTGGACCTTGGATAACTGATTCATCCCCGCCTCTCAATTATTCTAGAGAATTCTAACAAAAACCCATTTACTAATATTGTTAAAAGTTCTACCTTTCGAAACTAAATGATCATTATATTTCATAACTATTAAATTTCTTTTTTTTTTTTCAAAAGAATGAAATTTAACTATAAGGTCCCTCCTTCTACATACTTATCAAATATGAATTCCTCTGTTCAATTCGTATAGGAGATTAGAATGGATATGAAATAATGTTGTATGTTTTAGATGTCCTAATGGAAAATGAGATAAGTTGATAAATTCATGATTTAAATACTTATTGATTCGAGAATTACTACATTATCTTGACTATTTAAACATTAAATTTTACTAATGATGATATGAGGTGTTTCACATGATGATGATGTTGATTATGGTACCTCCATAATTAGGTTATATGTATTCAAATAGTTCAGTATTCCTTATTAGTGATGTTTATTATATTTAGGTATATACATTCCTAATGATGATTATTCTAGTATTTTAATCAAAATTAATGAATAAGTTAGTTTATATTGATTATGTAATTATTGATGATTAAATGTGTGTATAAATCAGAAAGGGTTATTGAAATAAAAGTGATGTTTTGATTAATGTGATTATCCAAATAAGTTTTAAATATATATACATGTGATATTTCTCGAACTACTAATGTGTGAAATGAAGTGTTTAGGATTATTAGCCGTAAATCTAATGGAGAATCAGAACTAGACCCTATCTACCATTTGTGAAAACCAAGGTTGAGTCTAATGAAAGATACAAACCCTGTTGTTTCAAATTTATTTTGTATCGTAAATTGAATGTGTGTATCATTCTATAATTATTAAGTGTTAATATTTTGTAACAGTGATTTTATAGTGTCGCTTGACACTCGTGATTCATTTATGCATTCTAGCATGATAATTAGGGTTTTCCAAATAACCTAAGAATTTGAGTTGGACTAGGTTAGTGACCTACTACTAATTAGTTAGTAATTGGGATCAATCACCCTAATTAGAGTTTAGTGATAAATTTAAATATTTTAGGGTTTTATAAGGTCCAAATATTTCATGCATTTTAATAGGTCGCTAAATAGTTCTAGAGGCCAAAAACTATCAAATATATGTACCTAGGGAGTATATGTATGGGTTGGGGGCATTTTTCACCCATCTAGCCCCTTTCATTGACTTTGGGGACCACCCAAATATCCCATTTTCACTTTATTGCGAAAATTGAAGTTTCACCATGAGTTTGTTAAGTTAAACTCCACCATGAAGTTTTCCTTAATGACAGGATTGAGTTAAAAGACTATGGAAACCTTAGTCAAGTGGTGGAGTTATTCCATTTTTGTAGGTGGTTGAGTTGGGAGCATTTTTAGTGGTAGATTTGAGAGTAGAAGGTTGTTCACCCAACCCCTAGATTTAGAGAGAAAATTCAAGATTGAAGGTGAAGGAAGGATAGGTGTTCTCAAATTTCAATTTTTCATAACCTTATTGTGAAGGTAGGAATCCTTGAAGCTCATGTATTCATATTGTGTTTCATTTCTTAAAGTAAGATTATGCATATGTATATTTGTGTGTATGATGAACATGTTAGGGATGGGAGTGTAATGGGTTCTCTTTAAATGTTTTTCTTCATGTTTTACATTTGATTTTTAAGAGAATTTGTAAGGGTTGCATTGGCATTACTCACCCTCGGATAGAGAAGAAGTGGCCACATATGAGAGGAGGGCTTTACTTGGACTCTACTAGTGTAGAGTCTCTCCTCATGACAAGGAGAGGGAGTGATTAGGGTGTTATGGGCTGCTACTCATTAGTACAAATCATGTTTTATTTTCTGAAATTGAGAAGTAAAAGAAAGGAAGTTCTTGTGATATTAGCCTCGAAAGAGTATCTATAGAAGAATGTAAGTTCTTATGATATTAGCATTGAAAGGGCATCTGTTATGGTGTTGTGACCAACTTTTCATACTTGGAAAAATCCATGTTCTCGCTAGTCTAGTTTGGTAATGAACCTATTGTACAAAATTGGGATGGGAGTAATTTGGTTGATTGGTCTTCATGTTAAACCTATTTGTCTCCTAGTTAGTTTTGTTCTCTCCATGTTTACCTTGATGAAATTGTAGATTTCATAGTGGTTGCCCTATTTTGGAGCCAAGAAAGAAATTCATAGTTGTTATTTCATTTTAAATGTTGGGAGATTTCTTCTTGGGATAATGATCTCATTGTAAAAATGTGACTGTTAAACTTATTGTCGAAACAACTATGATCTCAAGTTTTCTTCCTTGGTTATTTCTCGAGGAAGTCATTGAATTAGATGGTAGAATGAAAAATGGAGTATTTTTATTCATATGATATTTTGTGTGATTAAATTTATATGCCTATGTTTTTCAATAAATGGATGCAATGATGTTTTATCTTTCCTGTGGCATTCTTATAGTTGGAATTTGTATTCATTTGATTAATGTTAGTTAGAAAAAATGATGATATATATGAAGTTATGCAATTCAAAACCAAACTATATTAACAAAATTTGATGTTATGATTGGTACATCAATTGTAATTTCATGTTTATTAGGAAGCAAAATAATCCTACTTTATTATATCAACATAAGCAATAAACTCTATGCTATAATTCTATTTTTTTTTAAATGACTCCCTTGGTTAATTAAATAAACATAAAATTCTACACTAAGAAAAATAATGGGCTTGAGAAAAATTCAAAATTCCTAGAGCAAAAAAATTCTCTAGAGTTTGTATTGAAAAAATAAAATCCCCTTGAGATAACAGGGAATATTCCTTTAGAATTCCTTTAATATATTTTTTGACACTTTTAAAAAGAAATTTATATAATTAAAGATTAAAAAAAATGAATTAAAATAAATGACTAAGCCTAAATATGTACCTTATCCCCCCCCCAGCTATGTAACTTTCTAAGCCATAACTATTACCCCTCCCACATGGCTAGGACTAGCACAAGTCTTGGAGAGACGAAAAGCAAGTCAACACATGCCAAAGAGGGGTAACCAAGAAAATTAAATGCAAATTCATTGTTCCCACCACATCCTCCTTCCCTCCTTCTAATTTTTCGCCTCCTCCCTTTGTAAAAGCTATCATCCTCATCCAACATGCTAGGGTGAGATTAAGGTCAAAGCAAATTAAATGCTCCTCCACCTCTTTGAAAAACCTTTCTGCATCTTGGATGGATGTGTACTTCATGACGGAAAAGACCTTAGGTAGCAGATGGTCTGAGAACACGTGCCAAGGAAGGATTGGGGGGTAGGCCCAAGTGGCCAAGTGGTGTGGTGTAGTTGGGAAAGGCTAGTATGATTAGGAAGTGTGTAAGGTTAAAGGTTAGGAAAGGTTAGTTGGTGTAGTTAAGAGTTAGTGGTATGTTATATTTTTAAATTAGTTTTTGGGTTAAGTATTACATTTAAAGATTGGCATTATATTAAGATGTTAAGTGAGTTGTGTTAGATGTTAGGTTAGGGTAAGGTTAGTAAGTTAATAAAGTTAAGATAGAGATAGATTTTTTGTTAATGTTTTATTTTGTGGGCATTTAATTTGTATATTTATTTTGGTTAGTTACTATGTGTATAGGTTTTAAATTTAGAGTTAAGTAATTATATAATTATTAGATTTTAGTAAATTTTGTTAGTAGGTATAGTTAATGTTTAGAATATGTTAGAAGTTAGGTTATGTTTATAAGTTTTAATGTTAATTTTAAATTTATGTTTTATGAAATTTATATTTAAATTTAGTTTTAGTAAATAGTGTCTTTATTTATAACAAATGTTTGTGTCTTCATAATCGAAAGTGTAAACTGTTAATAATAAATTTGAAGATTTTTTACTCTATAGTGGAGCATGATTGAAAATATGTTATATCTTATCAAGGGAATTAGTTTTGTAATTATTTCATCATTTATACTATGTATTTAATTATGGGTTTAGTAACCTTGAAGTTGCATTAGGGTTAAAAGCTTTTGTGTCAAAGGTTAGTATTAATTGTTAATGGATAAATGTCCTCTTAAAAAACATTAAGTGAAGGGGAGGATTGCAAATGAATTAGTTAGAAATTTTATATTATTATTTCTCTTATTGGAATTTAAATTTATGTGATGATTATAGTATCCAAGCATTTTGCACTTGAATTTTAAACCTAGAAGGTGGTTAGTGGATTGGGAAATATTATAAATCCAAGATTGACTAGGTAATGCAATATAATGAGACAGGTTATGATAGAAGATGAGTTGGATGTTGTAGATAGTTTAATGATAAATTTTTTAATATTTTAGTTAGTTCTAAATGAGTTATGATAATATCCATATTTAGTATTACTGTGTTATGATGGGTTAACCTTAAAATGCAGAATTAGATTGTCCTAAGGATTGATCTAGTATAGTGTTAAGAAAGATAGCATCATAGTCAACTTATGAACTTGGAAACCCTAAAATATAATTTGAATTGGAAGTTGTGCCTTTGTAAATTGAACTTAAATGTTAATCGATCATCTCATTCAACCCAAGCCAAATGTTCCTATAACACTAGGACTCAGGCATTTGAACCTATATATTATGTGGAGATGTTAACTTGACATCTTAATGATATGTGTTTGAAACTCACTTTAATCCTATTTCATCCTTCCATAAGGTTTTCTGTGTAGCATGCATTTACATAGTGAATTATTTATCTTTTAAAAAATTTGTTGGTGTGTTCTTGCCTTGTATTTTGGGCATGACATTTTGTTATCAGAGCACAATTTCATAATACTTGGGCAACAATAAGTCCATGTTAAATGTGGATATTTTGTCCATAATTTTAAATAAAGCTAATAAATTCCATCTAAACAATGATACTAATAAGTAAACTTGAGATTTTTATTGATGATTGTAAAGGACCAACCATAAATAGATAGTCACACCTTAATGACTGGAAATAACAGATTAGACACAAGAATGTTATACTTATATTAAAGTATATTATGATCTCATAAAGAATTCAAAATTATATTGAACATGATCACCTTGAGAGAAAACTAGACTAAGAATCCTAAAACATCTTTCAATCATGTGAGTGGAAACAAGTAAATAACCTAGTGATCAAAGACAAGGTGCTTCACATCATCTTTGGTACAAGTCAGATTTTGTCTGATCCGATCACTCGTGGAAACTTTTTAGTTCAAATATGGAAGTGATCAAGTAGATTATATTGATTTAGATATTTCGACATAAGTAAAAGAAAACCTAGGAACTTCATAAATCTAATTTTATACCTTTGGGTTGGAATATCAAATAGATAAAATGAATGGTGATAAAAAGAAAGGTAACACTTGAAAAGTACACCATGTTAGCAAGTTATTGGGATACCTCTAACATATTATGAATTTTAAATTTATTATTCTAGTAATCCTTAAAGAAAGAAAATGGGAACTAAATTGAAATCTGCATGTAATCTACATGTAACCTTTAGAAACCTCGAGTGATAGGATTTTTAATGCAAGAAGTTATTCAACAAGAAAGATAGCTAGAAACACAAAAATAAAGGGAGTATCTTAGTCTACTATGAGGAATATAACCCTAATCAGAGAATAAGTCTATATAATATGGTGGTAAGAACAAAATTCAATGGTGAGAAGTATGTAACATATCACATGGAACTAGTAAGGTAGAAAATGCAAAATTCTATGTTAGGGTTATGTGAGTCTACTTATGTTAGTAGACTTATTGTATAAGCATGAGTTACTAAATTTTAAACTATCAAGTGAATGCTCATAGATTCTAGTATTGAAATTATTGGATCAATTATAACCCTACAATTTAGATAAAGTGAAATCATGAAAAGGTCATCAACCTAATATGAACTAAAGGTTTAGGTATTAGAGTTAAGTAATAAGAGAATTATAAGCCACGAGGCATGATAAGGCCAATGATGATGACCTATATCAACAGTAAGGAGATAGTTGTAAGAGTGAATAAGTAAACATTGACAACATACTAATAATGGTTTTATACCTAAGTAGTTGCAAACATACAACCTAAGGGTGAATTCATAAGTCATTTATGACTAGGAAAAAATGAAGTATGGATTATTGATAAGAACAATAGCATTCAATACATTCTTGGATGATAATTAGAACTTATGTAAACAATAAAATAACACAAGCAGTGATATATATATATATATATATATATATATATATATATAGAGAGAGAGAGAGAGAGAGAGAGAGAGAGAGTTCAATCATCATATTATGGTGAATTGAGGATAAGATTCTTTGGTATTGTAACTGCAACTTAGAGTGCAAATCTATTGACACTGATGTCCCCACATGTTTAGATTCTTCATAAAGAAACCAATGTAACACCTAGAGGATGGAAGGGGATCGTTTTAGTATACTCAGATTTGTACATATGAGTGAGTTCTAATCAAGCCAAACCCCTTAGTACTGTAAACCCTAATCATAAGGCAATGTCAATAAAGTGATCTGTGTAGCTAGTAGGTGGGATCAATCATATGTTGAGTGACATGGTCTTTAGACCACCATCTAATTTTAATTCAATATCCCTGTAACATGTTTGGAAGACCTAAGATTCCTCAATTCTCTCAAAGAACTTGGTACAATCACATTATGTCAATAATTTAAATTCTGTAAGTAATTGGATTTATTTCCTGATTTGTCTAATTTCAGATATTGGTATTTTTAATGTTCTTCCTTTTTACTGGCAATGCAATGTGGGGCTATATAGCCAAACTATATTATTGATGATTGTATTTTCCTTGAAGTGATGTCATTACTTCTTGATCAAAATTTCTCTATTTTGTCCACTCTTTTGTTTCAGACTTTTGTGTTGGATGTTTCATCCTTGAGGTTGAATTTAAATTTTGAAGTACTTTCTTTTAAATTTTGTTGGCAAAGTGACATATGATGGACCTACCAAAGGGATTCTTGACAATTAAGTGGATATATAATACTATGGTATGGGGTTATTAGTGAGAGTATTCATGCCCCACCCTCTGCCAAGACTTCAAGAATAGGACCAATGAAGATTTTTTGACTACTATGAGTAATGGAATTGCACCCAAGCATACAATTACATAAGGTTATGAGTTAACCTAATAGATTTTTATTAATGCAAAAAGGTACATGTGTAGTGATGGACTCATTTGGTGGCCTATTAAGGAATCAGTATGTCATGAAAACTCTAAAGGAAAAGTGATCAACCTCGGATAAACATCCAAGTGGCATCATAAGAAAAATCATTTGAGGGAGGCTTGTACAACTATTAACCCGATGAGTGGGTACATAGAATTTGTAACATCTTATGATATTGTTATTAAACACTCCATAGGTAATTTATACTAGATTTGGAAGTTATTTATATGTGACCAATATGTTTTAAGAAGTGTTTGACCCTGGAAAATGTAACCATGTCAGAGTTATTGATTGAACTATGCTTTTAGTAATGGTGATCAGGAAAATAAGTTATCATTCCTAAATATGTATGTGAATTGTTAATAATTATATTTATAGGAATCTATCATGGAATAGGTCTAGACAAGGCCTAGCATAGAATTAACATTTTAGTTGTTCAACTTCTAGGAGGAAGTCAAAGGCTAGTGGGGGAGGATGTAAGGTCCCTCCTCATATGTACTTATCAAATATGAATTTCTTTGTTAAATCCATATAGGAGATTAGAATAGATATGAGGTATTGTTGTATATTTTAGATGTCCTAATGAAAAATGAGATCAACTGATACATTCATGTTTTAAATACTTAGTGATTTGAGAACTACTACATTATCTTGAATTTTTAAATATTAGTTATTACTAATGATGAAAGGAGGTGTTTCACTTAATGATGATGATGTTGATTATGGTACCTCAATGATTAGATTATACACATTCAGATAGTTCAATATTCCTTATTAGTGATGTTTATGATGTTTAGGTATATGCATGCCTAACAATGATTATTCTAGTATTTTAATCTAAATTAATGAATAAGTTAGCTTATATTGATTATGTAATTACCGATGATTAAACATGTGCAAAAATGAGACAGGGTTATTTAAATAAAAGTGATGTTTTCATTAATGTGATTATCCAAATAAGTTTTCAATATATATACATGTGATTTCTCCCGAACTACTAATATGTGAAATAAAGAGTGTAAGATTAGATCAGCTATGAACTCTAATGGAGAATTGACCCTATGTACTGTTTGTGAAAACTAGGGTTGAGTCTAACAAAAGATGCAGACCCTATTGTTTCATATTTCTTTTGTATCATAAATCAAATGTGTGTATCATTATGTAATCATTAAGTGTTAATGTTTTGTAACAGTGATTTTATGGTGTCCCTTGACACTTGTGATTCATATATGCATTTCAACATGATAATTAGGGCCAGCTGAGTAACCTAATAATTTGAGTTGGGCTAGGTTAGTGACGTAATATTAATTAGTCAATAATCAAGATTAATTACCCTAATCAAGGTTTAGCGATAAATTTGCAATTTTTAGGGTTTTTAGAAGTTCCAAATATTTCATGCATTTTAATAGTCCCTAAATAGTCCTAGAGGCCAAAAACTATGAAAACTATGTACCTAGGGGTTATATGTATGTGATGGGGGCATTTTCCACCCCTCTAGCGCATTTCATTGACTTTGGGGACCACCCAAATATCCCATTTTTGCTTTATTGTGAAAATCAAAGTTTCACCATGAGTTTGATAAGATAGACTCCACCATGAAGTTTTCCTTAATGACAGGATTGAGTTACGAGACTCTACTAACCTTACTGAAGTGTGGGAGTTATTGCATTTTTATGGGTGGTTGAGTTGGGAACCTTTTTAGTGGCAAATTTGAGAGTAGAAGGTTGTTCATTCAACCTCTAGATTTAGAGAGTAAATTTAGGATTGAAGGAGAATGAAGGATAGCTCTTCTCATATTTTAGTTTTCCCTAACCTTATTGTAAAGGTAGGAATCCTTCAAGCTCATGTATTCATGTTGTGTTTCATTTCATAAAGTTGGATTATCCATATACAAGTTCATGTGTATGATGAACATGTTAGGGTGGGATTGTAATGGGTTTTTTTAAAATGTTTTCCTTCGTGTTTTAGATTTGATTTTTGAGGGAATTTGTAAGGGTTGTGTTGGCATTAATCACCCTCAGATAGGGCAAAAGTGGCCATGTACATGAGGAGGGCATTAGTTGGACTCTGGTAGTGCAGAGTCTCTCCTCATGATGAGGAGAGGGAGTGAGTAGGTGTTATGGGCCCCTACTCATTGCTACAAACCATGTTTTGTTTTGGGAAATTGAGAAGTGAAAGAATGAAAGTTCTTTTGATATTAGCTCCAAAATGTCATCTATGAAAGAATGGAAGTTCTTGTGATATTAACCTTGAAAGGGCATCTATTATGATGTTTTGACTGACTCCTCCTACCTCAAAAAATCCACCTTCTCCCTAGTCTTGTTCGATAACAAACCTATTGTACAAACCTGGGATGGAAGTAAATGGGTTGATTATGTCTTTGTGTTAAATTTGTTTGCCTCCCAGTCATTTTCATTCTCTTCATATTTACCTTGATGGAATTGCAGATTTTGTAGTGGCTACTCTATTATGGACCCAAGTAGGAAATCTAGAGTTATTTAAATTCAAATGTTGGGAGATTTCTTC